>JAJHZJ010000451.1:2354454-2832866 GCA_023548195.1 Bettongia penicillata ogilbyi
TCTTTAGTCATCTCTTTTTCTTGTACAGCTCCATTTGCCATGAATTTCTCCAGGGCATCAAGTGCCACCAGTGCTAAAAAACAAGGAAATACAGTAACAACATTTAACAGGTTGATCCAAAAGTAAGAGACTCTTTCATTCCTGTCAATGCACTACTCTATTAGGTTCACTTAAATACATTTAATAAAATTACCACAAAAGCACACACACACAAATCACAATTGCCAAGATTCTACTTAATTTTCACCTTAATTATCAAATATCGAAATTGCCACTTTGTATTCAATCATTAAAATATAAATTTCCTTCAACATTTGTTTTTTTAATTTAATTTTTATTTTATTTTCACATCTTCCTTTTCCTTCCTCCTCCAAATGGGGAAAAAGATAAAGCCCTTGACAAACATTTCTAGTTACGCAAAAAAATTCCCACGTCAGCCATATCCATGAGAGAAAGAGGAAAGAGAAAGGAAAAAACATGGCTTAGTGTGCACTGTGAGTGCATCAGCTCTCTATCGTATGCATGTTTTGTCATGAGTCCTTTGGAATTGTGCTTGATCGCTGTGTTGATCAGAATTACTAAAACTTTCATAATAACACTATTATTGCATACGCTGTTCTGGTTCTGCTCAGTTCATCCAAGTCTTCCTGGTTTTTTCCTCATAATTTCTTACAGCGCAACAGCATTCCATCATAATCCTAAAATCCAAACATTCAGCCATTCCCCAATTGACGGGCATCCCCCTCCCTCTTTCCAATTCTTTGCCATCACAAATAATTCTGTTATAGATATGTTTGCAGACGTGGGGCTTTTTTCTCTTTCTTTGAGCCCTTTGGTCTCACAGCAGCAATACCAGGTCAGAGGACATGCAGATTTCAATAGCTTGTTGGCCATAGTTCCAAGTGGCTCTCCAGAGTGGTTAGGCCAATTCACACTTTCACCAGCAGTGCATTCTCCAGCCTGTCATGCTCCTTTCTGTCAGTTTAGCCAATCTGATGGGTGTGAGCTGCTATTTCAGAGTTGCTTTAATTTGCATTTGTCTAATGATAAGTGATTTAGGGCATTTTTTTCTATATGACTATTGGCAGCTTTGAATTCTTCACCTGAAAACTGACTATTCATATTCCTTTATGATTTATCAATTAGGGAATAGCTTATTCTTGTAAATTTGACTCAGTTTCCTATATATTTACATCTTAAAAATGAGACCTTCATCAGAGAAACTTGCTGCACAAACTTTTTCCTCCAGTTTTCTACTTTTCTTTTCACCTTAGCTGCATATGATACCAAAGTTATTTCTTTTACCTCCTGTGAACCTACTTCTTGTTCAGTCATGAATTCCTCCCCTACCCACAGGGCTGATGGGCAATTTCTAGCCATGTTCCACTAGTCTGCTTATGCTCTCACCCTTCACCTAAATCATGTACCTGTCTGGAGCTGATCTTGGTATTACAGTGTGAGATGTTGGTCTATACCTAGTTTCTATCAAACTCCTTTTCAGTTTTTCCAACAGTTTTGGTTGAGTAACACATTCATGACCCAATAGTTGGGATCTCTGGGGTTATTAAACAGCAGGGTAACTTTGCTCATTTACTTCTGTTTGGTACTGAATCTATTCCATCAATCAACCTCTCTATTTTTCTATCTGGTACCAAATTGTTTGGGTGATATACTCTGAAATCTGGTGCTGCTATGCCCCTTTCCTTCTTATTTTTTTAAATTAGTTCCTACAGATGAATTTTCTTATTTTTTTTTCTAGCTCTGTAATTCTTCGGTAGTTTGGTATGGAAGGGAAGAATTAATTGATAAATTAATTCTGAATTTAAGAATTTTATTAAATTAAAATTAACTTTAAATTAATAAATTGACACGGTGTTGCCGTTTTTATTATTCTGGCTTCATCCACTCACAAGTGACTGATGTTTCTCCAGTTGGGTGGGAGGGCTGCTCATCCACCTCTCCCACCCAACTCTCATCTGTGGCTCCAAGAAGCTGGAGCATGGACAGTGGTCATGCCCCAGTAAAATGGGCTCAGCAAATGAGCTAGACCAGATTAAGGGGAATGGAAGGGCCTCAAACCAGTAGGTAAGCTAGGGGAACATCAACCCCAAGAATGTGAAAACTTCCCTGGATGTTCCAAAAGCCCCAAGGGCATCTCAACTAGGCACTGTAGTGCACTTAGAGCTTGGTCAAACATTGGAGACACCAAGGTCACCTATTGAATCCTGAGCCATTGCCAACCATCCGGACTTTTGCCTTGCCATTGGACCTTAATGACTACAGAAGAGAGAGTGAAGCTGACAGCTCTGCAGCTCTACCTTCACTGAAATTCAATTCACGAATAAATCAAGACATCACCTAATGATATCACTGGTCCTCTTCAAAAAACAAAGGATCAACAAGAAACAATTTCTCCAATTACTTAGTTGTGTCATTATTTGTGGGAAGAGTGTCTTGTAGTTATGTTCAGGTAGTTGCTGTGTTTATCTTGGCAGGTAGACTCCAAGTATTTCATACTATCTGTAGTTCTGTTAAATGGAATTTCTGTTTCTTTCTCTACTTGGTAGGTTTTGTGGAAAATATACAGAAATGTTGATGATTTGCTGGAAGTTGCTCATTGTTTCAACTCCTTTTTTAGTTCCTTCTCTACATAAACCAGTATCTGCAGAAAAGCGAGCCTTTTGTTGTGCTCTTTGTCCATCCTTATTCCTTCAGTTTCTTTTTCTTGTCTTACTGCTAGTACAATATTGAATAGTAATGGTGATCACGGACATCTTTGCTTCACCATGGATCTTACGGGAAAAGTTACTAGTTTACTCTCATTACAGATAATGCTTGTTCTTGGTTTTAGATGGACACTCTTTACCATTTTAAAGATAACTCCATTTAGCCCTTCGCTTTCTAGTGTTTTTAATAGGAATGGGTGTTGTATTTTGTCAAAAGCTACATCTACTGAAATTACCATAAGATTTTTGTTGGTTTTGTTTTTTAACTTCATTCTATCACCTCTACTTATGTTTTCCTAATCTGGAAATGGCCTTGAATTCCTATAATAAATTCATCCTGGTCATAGTCTATGAACTTTATGATGGAGTGTTGCAGTCTCCTTACTAGTATTTTATTTAAAATTGTTGCATCAATATTCATTAAAGAAATTGGTCAATAGGTTTCTCTCTCTGTTTTGACTCTCCCTGATTAAGGCATCAAGATCCCTTCTTCAACTATTTTTTCAAATCATTTATATTATATTGGAATTGTTTTTTAAAAGTCTGGTAGAATTCACTCGTAAATCTACCTGGTCCTGGGGGTTTTTAATTTGGAAATTCGTTTATGGCTTATTTGATTTACTTTTCTAAGACAGGATTATTTAAATATTCCACTTCCAATTCTGTTAAAGTGAACAATTTGTATTTTTGTGAATGTTCAAATCCATTTCATTTAGATTGTCAATTTTAGTAGCATAGTTTAGCAAAATAGCTCTCAATATTTGCTTTACTTTCAGTCTTCAGAAAAAGAAATCAAAGTTATCTAAAGCCATATGAAAAGATGCTCTAAATCACCACTGATTAGAGAAATGCAAATTAAAACAACTTTGACATACACACTTATTACCTCACACCTATCAGACTGGCTAATATGACAGAAAAAGAAAATGATAATTGTTGGAGGAGATAGGAGAAAATGGGGCACTACTGCATGGTTGGTGGAGTTGTGAACTGATCCAATCATTCTGGAGAACAATTTGGAACTATGTCCAAAGGGCTATAAAACCATGCACACATTTTGACCCAGCAGTACCACTACTAGGTTTGTACCCCAAAGAGATCAAAGAAAAGGGAAAAGGACTTATTCATACAAAATACTTATAGCAGTTCTTTTTGTGGTGGCAAAAAATTTGGAAATTGAGGGGATACCCATCAACTGAGAAATGGATGAACAAGTTGTGGTATAGGAATGTAATAGAATCTGCTGTGCTATAAGAAATAATGAGCAGGATTTCAGAAAAACCTGGACTTACATGAACTGCCACAAAGTGAAATGAGGAGAACCAGGCAGATATCATGCACAGTAACTGCAATATTGTACGATGATCAGCTGTGAATGACTTAGCTCTTCTCAGCAACACAACGATCCAAGACAATTGCAAAGGACTCATGATGAAAAATGTTAGCCACCTCCAGAGGAAGAACTGAACGCAGAGAGAAGCAGACTATTTTTCCACTTTTTTTTGGTGGCTTTTTTTTGACGCAACTAATACGGAAATATGCTTTGCTTATCTGCACGTGTATAACCTATATCCAATTGCTTACAATCCCAGGGAGGGAGGATGAATGGGGGAGAATTTGGAACTCAGCGTTTTAAAAAATAGATTTTAAGAATTATTTTTTACATGTAATTGAGAAAAAATAAAATATTAACCCAGCTCCTAGTTTATTAATTCAATTATTTTTTTTTTACTTTCAATTTTGTTCATCTCTTTTTTGATTTTCAGGATTCTTATTTTGATGTTTAATCACGGATTTAAAATTTATTGGTTTTCTAGCTTCATTTTGTTTTTCACAGTTGCATGCCCATTTTGTTGAGCTTCTCTTTATCTCTCTTATTGATGACTGTTTTGGTCGCATCCCACAAATTTTGGTATGTTGCCTCATGTTGTCATTATCTTCTATGAAACTGGCTGTTTCTATAATTTGTCCTTTGAGTCATGTACTCATTAGTACTAAATTATTTTGTTGTCAATTAATTTTCAATCTTTGCTTCAAAAGTCCTTTATTGAATCCAATTTTTACTGAACTGGGGCCAGTTAAAGGTACATTTAATATTTCTGCTTTGCTGCAATTGTTTGAAAGGTTTTTATACCCTAATATGTGGTCAATTTTTTGTGAATGTGCCAGTCACAGCTGATAAAAAGGTGAATACCTTTCTCTTCAATAATCCAATTTAATTCAATAATCTCCAGAGATCTAAATTTTCCATAATCCCATTCAGGTCACTGAGTTCTTTCTTATTTATTTGTGTTTTGGTTTAATTTATCTAGGTATAAGAGGGGCAAATTGAGATGACTATTATACTTTATTATACATTTAGCTTTCCCTTTTTATGTTTTTACATTTTTAATAAGTTTTATTTGATATCTTCTGTTTCTTATATCATCATAGCTTTCCTGGTATCCCTTTACCTTCCCTTCCCAGAGCCATCTCATATAACAAATAGTATTTTTAGGAGAGGAAAAAAAATCAGCATCAATGAATAGTATATTGGAAAAAATCCAAAAATGTGTAACGTGTAACAGCATGCAAGAGTGGGCTGAGTGTGTCCTCTCCCATCTCTTCGAGTCTGCTTTGATCTTTATAATTCTGTAACATTTACTTTTGATTTTTTGCTGTGTAGTTCTTTCTGTTTGCATTGCTGTAGTTTCTGTACCTATCGTACAATACTTACAAGTTGTTTTCTTGGCCCTGTTCACTTCCCTCTGCATAAGTTCATATAAATCTTTCTATCCTACTCTGTATTCACCTCAGACATCATTTCTTATAGCACAGTAATATTCCATTACATTTATATACCACAATTTGTTTAGCCATTCCCCAGCTGACAGGCATCTACTTTATTTCTAATTCTTATCTATTAAAAAAAAGTGCTGCTAGAAATGTTCTTCCTGATGGCTTCCTTGAGGTATGTAAACCCAATAATGGAATCTCTGGCTCAAAGGGTGTGGGCATTTTCATCACCTGATTTGCATAATTCCAAGCTGTTTTCCAAAATGGCTGTGTCATTTCCCAGCTCCACCAACAACGCAACATTGACTATTGCCATTCCTGGTCCCTTCTGCCAATGTGCAGAATGTATGAAAGCTCAGGGCTGTTCTGACTTTCATTTCTCTGGTAACTTGTGATTCGGGGCATTCTTAGCGTGGCCGTGCATGCTTCACAGTCCTGAGAACTGTTTGTTCAAACCCTGGGAAACAGCTAATATCTTATGTATATTTACTAATTCTTTACATGTTTTGGCCACCAACCCTTTACCTGCTGGCCTGCTGGAAGGTGCTCTGTGCCTAAACTGTCAGCTCCATTTTGCTCTGGGATGTTGCGCTCTGCTCCCAGGACCAAAGCCACACAGCCACAGTTTGCTTCCTTGAACTTTCCCCTAAGATCTGTGACTCAGCACTGAGTGGTGGCAATAGAGCTGCTGAATTGCCCCCATTTTTACACCCAGTGCTTTTCAGGGATCTCCTGGGATCGTTCTCTAGCGCCCCATCTCAGCCCTCTCTCAGTCTCTGGGTACTGAAATAGTGCCCTCTGAAACTCCAAGGTCCCAGGTAGACCTCTACCCCAGTTTAAGCAGACCTCTCTGTCCATTTCCCTAACCTGTCCTGGGCTGGAAAAATGAATTCTTCTTGGCTTTTCAAATCAAAATTCAGTCTGATGCATTCTCTGGTCTCCATCTTTGACAAGGAGATGTGCAGGAAGAGCTAGAAGCTAATGCTTCTTCTCAGTCTACCACCTCATTTCCACCTCTCTCCTAAAACATTTACTAGAGAAGGTCCATTATTGCTTACTGTTCATATAGACCATATCATCGAGCAGCAACCAACTGGGAAGAGGTAGGGGAGAGAAGACTCCAAAATAGCAACCTTCTGCTGAAACCAAAATGGAATGCAACAGAAGATATTCTTAACAAACTTTGAAAATTAAAAAACGTTCTGCTGAAAATTTGGGTAGTTTTTTGTCTTTATGGTCAATTAAGAGGCAGTAAAACACAGCAGATAGTGGGGAGCTGACATAGAAGTCAAGAAGACTCAGTAGGTTGAAATCCTGCCTACAGCACATACTGGCTGACTGTGTGAGCATCATCAACTTGCTTTTCTCCCAGTTTCTCCAGGTGACTCTTTAGGACTCTAAGTCAGCACTTCTTAAACTGTGGCTTGTGACCACACAGTTTAAGAAGTGCTGAATGGGTCACAAGTGGAAAAAGTTTGAGAAGCCTTGCTCAAAGTTACAGAAGAGTTGCTGATGTGCATCAGTGGAGGGAGTCTCCACACCAAGAATTACTTGACCCAATAAAATCACAGGTTCAGCCAAAATTCAAACAACCAGGAAATTTGGTACACAATAATATTCTTGTTCCATAACTAGAGACTGCAGGGGAACTTTAGAGAGAATATTGGAGCTTTAAAGAAGGACCGGATCAAAGGAGATTGGTCACTGATCAAAACTGAATGGCTTCCATTTTTTTTCAGTAAAGTATGAGTGCAGTTCCTTAGGATAGGGAAAGGGGGTACTGTGAGAGGCTTGAGAGAAGAAGAGAAGGTTTGGAACAGCCTTGGTGAGAAATGAGAAAAACCTAGAACCTAGGTAATGATAGATAACATCAATTTGGAGTGGACTCAACCAGAACAAATGTGTGAACTCTACAGCTCTGTCTAGCAGCATGAGTACAGGGGAGGAAAGAGTCATCAGGGCTGGAGACTCCTTAGAAAAAAAATCAAATTCAAAGTTGGTAGGGCTGTGAAGAAACAGGCACACTACTGCACTGCTGATGCAGCTATAGGAGTAATGAGTGAAATTGCTTTGAAAAGCAAAATACCAATCTGAGGACTTTAAAGTGTGCACACTGTTGGAGCCACTATTAAGATTATGATGACAACCCGAAGGATGTTATTAAAAGGAAAAAAGACCTAGCCATACCAAATTATCTAGAACAGCTTTATTTCTAAGGGCAAAAACTGGAAACAAGTCACATCCGAAGACTGAGGACTGGCTGAACAAATGTTGATATACGAAGGTAAGAGAAAAGGATAATGTTCTAAGAAATGGGAAAAATTAAGAATTCTGAGAAATATAGGAAGAGCAAAATGAGGTATGAAAATAATTAACAATCATTTACTAAGTACTTAATAGCAGACAGGGTGAGGAACACATTGAGCGTGTGTCATAATAACTGCAGCAGAACTTTCACAAGCACAGAAAAAGAAAACATCACAAGGAGCCATGCAAAGCAAAGAAAGCAACAGTGGGTTAGAACTGCAACGGTACTCTAGGCCAACACTGCCCTTCTGGGGACTTGATCAAGGTCATATGGCAAGGAAATAGCAGAGCTGAAATTTGAACCCAACTCTAAATCCAGAGCTTTTTGCAATCCACTCAGCATGTTATTATTTCCTTCAAGTTAGTCACATTTTTTAAACAAATTGTCAAGAACATGGAACTTATGGTTTTACGTAAGCTCACTTTAGTATTTTTTATCTGAATGCTTCTGTTGATGGTCACTCATTTTGCTAGTTATTACTTTACATAAAAAAACTTGAAATAACTTGGAGTTTGGAGGTTTTTTTGGAATTTTGTTTCTCATTTTCTTAACTTATTTCATTAATGATATTTTTTGAAATTGCTATAGAAGAAGCATGGAATAATAATGGATAGAATCCTGGACTTGGAGCCAGGAAAACAGAATTTCAACTCCCCTTGGACACTTACTAGTTGCATTACCCTATCTATGTCTCTGTTTACTCTGAAGAGTTTGGATTTAATGACCTTAAGGTCCCCTTCTATCTCCAAATCAATGATCCAAGATCTCATAAAGAAAAAGAAACTAGAGGGGTGGAGCCAAGATGGTGGAATAGAAAGACACAAATATGCTACCTCTCCTCCCAGAGCCCATAAAATACCTGTGAAGAAAGCCTCTCAACAAATTCTAGAGCAGCAGAAGCCACAGAACAACAGAGTGGAGGAGATTTTCAGCCCAGGATGACCTGAAAGGCCAACAGGAAATGTCTGTCGCACCCGTGGAGCACAGCCCAGCTATGCCGTGTGGCTGGGCTCTGGGAGAAGCACAAGAACAGGGCTTGGGGGCGGAATCTCCAGTTAGCAGCAATTCACAGATCCCTCAACCTACAGGCGCCGAAGGTCAGTGAGAGGGTTTTATCAGCTGACCGATAAGAGAGAAAGGTGATGGGCCTTCCCATAGCTCTGTGGCTTGCAGAGACGCAGCACTTCCCATGGCAGCCCCTATAGCAGCCAGCATCCACTGTTGGATCATAAAACCCCTGGGGGCACTGAGCAGCTGATTCTTACCTCAGCCCTGTATAGAGGCCCTGCAGCAGCTGATCTTTATCTCACACTGAATGGCAGCCCTGCCCCCTCAGTTTTTCTGAATCTCAGCTCTCAGTACTGGCTTGGCACAACTGGAGGCCAGGTGGTTGTGAAGAGGAAACTCTGCTAAGATTCTGGGCACAAAAATCTCTTCCTGCTCCCAGACCAGTGTACACGCTTGATTGTGCCACCTTGGAGGAACTGAGATCTTTCCGATCCCCAGAGCATACCCTACTCTTGACAAAGGACCCAAAAGTCAAGTAAGTGGTTGGGAAAATGCTCAAAAAAGGGGAAAAAAAATAAGACTATAGAAGGTTACTTTCTTGGTGAACAAATATCTTCTCCTATTCTTTCAGATGAGGAAGAACAATGCTTACCATCAGGGAAAGACATAAAAGTCAAGACTTCTGTACCCCAGTCATCCAAAATAAATATTCAATGGTCTCAGGCCATGGAAGAGCTCAAAAAGGATTTTGAAAATCAAGTAAGAGAGGTGGAGGAAAAACTGGGAAGAGAAATGAGAGAGATGCAAGAAATTCATGAAAAGCAAGTCAACAGCTTGCTAAAGAAGACCCAAAAAATGCTGAAGAAAATAACAGCTCTAAAAATAGACTAACACAAATGGCAAAAGAGGCCTAAAAGCCAATGAGGAGAAGAAAGCTTTAAAAAGCAGAATTAGCCAAATGGAAAAGGAGATTCATAACCTCACTGAAGAAAATAGTTCTTTAAACATTGGAATGGAGCAGATGGAAGTTAACGACTTTATGAGAAACCAAGAAATTACAAAAGAAAAACCAAAAGAATGAAAAAATGGAAGATAATGTGAAATACCTCATTGGAAAAACAACTGACTTGGAGAATAGATCCAGGAGAGACAATTTAAAAATCATGGGACTACCTGAAAGCCATGATCAAAAAAAGGGCCTAGATATTACCTTTCATGAAATTATCAAGGAAAACTGCCCTGATATTCTAGAACCAGGGGGCAAAATAAATATTGAATCCACTGATCACCTCCTGAAAGAGATCCAAAAAGAGAAACTCCTAGGAACATTGTGGCAAAATTCCAGAGTTCCCAGGTCAAGGAGAAAATATTTCAAGCAGCTAGAAAGAAACAATTCCAGTACTGTGGAAATACTATCAGGACAACACAAGATCTAGCAGCTTCTACATTAAGGGATCAAAGGGTGTGGAATGTGATATTCCAGAATTCAAAGGAACTAGGACTAAAACCAAGAATCACCTACCCAGCAAAAGTGAGTATAATACTTCAGGGGGAAAAAATGGTCTTTCAAGGAAATAGAGGACTTTCAAGCATTCTTGGTGAAAAGACCAGAGTTGAAAAGAAAATTTGACTTTCAAACACAAGAATCAGGAGAAGCATGAAAAGGTAAACAGCAAAGAAAAATCATAAGGGACTTACAAAAGTTGAACTGTTTACATTCTTCTACATGGAAAGACAGTATTTGTAACTCTTGAAACTTTTCAGTATCTGGGTAGTTGGTGGGATCACACACATACACATACACACACACAGAGCACAAGGTGAACTGAATAGGATGGGATCATATCTTAAAAAAATGAAATTAAGGGGTGAGAGAGAAATATATTGGGAGGAGAAAGGGAGAAATGGAATGGGGCAAATTATCTCTCATAAAAGAGGCAAGTAAAAGACTTGTCAGAGGAGGGAAAAAGGGGGTGAGAGAAAAAACATGAAGCTTACGCTCATCACATTTGACTAAAGGAAGGAATAAAATGCACACTCAATTTGGTATGAAAATCTATCTTACAATACAGGAAAGTGGGGGAGAAGGCAATAAGCAGGGTGGGGGGGATGATGAAAGGGAGGGCAGTGGGAGGAGGGAGCAATTAGAAGTCAACATTCTTGGGGAGGGACAGGCTCAAAAGAGAGAATAGAAGCAATGAGGGGCAGGATAGGATGGAGGGTAATTCAGTTAGTCTTACACAACATGACTATTATCAAAGTCATTTGCAAAACTTCACAGATATGGCCTATATTGAATTGCCTGCCTTCCCAAAGGGATGGGTGGGGAGGGAGGGATGAAGACAAGTTGGAACTCAAAGTTTTAGGAACACCTGTTGAGTATTGTTCTTACACACAACTAGGAAATGCGAAATACAGATACTGGGGTATAGAAAGTTATCTTGCCCTACAGGACAAAAGAGAAGATGGGGATAAGGGAAGGAAGGGATGTTAGAAGGGAGGGCAGAAGGGAAGGTAACTAGAATGCTTGGAGTTTTGGGGTGGGGGAGGGGAGAGATGGGGAGAAAATTTGGAATTCAAAATTTTGTGGAAATGAATGCTGAAAACCTAAATAAATAAATAAATAAAAAGACACTATTCTATAATTCAAAGGAAAGAGATGCTGGCAAACAGATGGGATTATCTGATCAAGATTACTGCCTGAACAAAGGGAGAGTACCCAGCTCTCACATACCTACAGCACCAAAAACTTAATATTTGTATCAGACTGAATGATAAATGGGAAACTATAGGGTCATCTTCTAATCCAGAAGGGCAAAAACGTCAGCGCGTGGCTCACAGGCTGTGAACAGAGCCAGTGCCCTCTGAACATAACCACAGACACACGTGTAGTCTAAAAGGCCACATGTCTAGGGTTGGTAAGAGTTGGGGAGAGCCTTGAAAAAGCCCCAGGGAGATCAGAAAGCCCTGTTTGGGGGGGGGGTTATGTGGGAGCCATGGGGAAGGGCACCTGTTCACACTTAGACGACAGCACATGATGAGGAGTTCACAAGACCAGAGATATCAGCCTGGGCCTGAAGATCCAGATGGGGGTGATGCCAGCAGCAAACACAAGACAGAGCCCAACAGGGTCAACTACCCCACTCCAAAGCACAACATCAGGCAGAGCTTGGCCCTGGCACAAAGCCCCAATTCAGGAACTAAAGTTAGAAAGATATGAGTAAACCAAAGAAAACAGAAACTGGTATCAAGTTATCATAGACACAGAAATCTTTAAACACTCCAAAATAACTACAAGCAGTGACTCCAAATGGAAAAAAATGAATTGGTCACAAGGACTACATGAAAACCTAAAAGCCATGAAGCAAGAAATAAACGATGCAATAACATCTCTGGAGAGAAGAGCTAGGAGAACACAGAAAGTGGTAAACCTTATCCAATGAACAATTTTTCTAAAAAACTAGAATTGAACAGATAGGGTGAAAGGAAGGAAATAAGCAATTATAAAATGCCTACTATGTGCCAGTCATTGTACTAAGTGCTTTACAAGGATTATCTCATTTAATTCGCATAATAATCCTTTGAAGTAGGTGCTGTTATTTTCCAACAGGGGGAACCAAAGTAGACAGAGGTGTTAAGTGACTTGTCCAGGGTGAAACAGTTAAGCAGTGTTTGAGACCTCCTTAGAACTCAGGTCTTCCTAACTATAGGCCCAGCATTCTACCCACTACATCACCTGGCTGCCACAAATAGCAATTAATTACTCCATAATTTTGTAATTAATATTAGAACAAAATCAAAAGATCGAAAAAGTAAGCTATCTGATATAAAAAACAACTGCACTGGAAAAGAGTCAAAGAGGGATCATTAGAGTCCCTGAAAACTATGATTAAAAAAAATCCCAGACACTCTATTTCTTTTCTTTTTAAAGTTGCTAATTTTTCAAATCACAAGCATTTTTTTTATTAATCTGTCTCTCCTGCTTACTCGTTCCCTAAGCAAAAAAATAAATAAATAAATAAACAAAAAAATAAATAAAATAAAATAAATAAATAAATGAAAAACCAAATCCCTCCATATATACCTACATAGTCTGGCAAAACAAACTCCCATATTAGCCATGTCTGAAGAGGTGTCTCCTTCTACACCCTATTTCAAGAATTACAGGTTTGTTAGAACCAGAGGGTAAACTGGAAGCAGAAAGAATCTTCATCTCCTGAAAGGAAAAGTCCCAGGAAAGTCACAACGAAAATCCAGAGCTCCCAAAACAAAGAAAAAGTCCAATAGGCATCCAGAAAGAAGGAGTTCAAATACCAAGGAACCACGGTCAACATTAGATCACCAAAAACCTGGCAACTTCCTCTAAAGGAGGGCTTCTCAGATGTTTCGGATGAAAGGACCAGAACTGAGTAGGAACTCTGAAATGCAAACACAAGATTCAAGAGGAATCTTGGAAGGAAAGCCAAGCAGATGGAAGGAGCTGGACGGCAACGTGGGGCTAACATTCCAGCAGGGGACAAAGAAACAAGCAGCCCTTTGGATACTAAGCCTTCAAAAGCTAGTGAGGCCTTGAGGTTAGATGGGCTCTGTTTAGGAAAGTCTGAAGATGGTGAAGAAAAGGGAGAGTTAAAGGAGGAGGAAGAAGGGAGCGGAACTTGCTATTTGCCATAAATGGGGTGGGAAAAGAACGTACAAACCTGGAGAAAAGGGAGCGGGGAGAAGGCATCAGGGGAACCTCATTTTAATTTGCAATGGACAAAGTGAGATTCCACATACACAGGCACACATGCCAAATCTGATGCAGAAATATACCAAACTCAAAAGGTAAATAAGGAAGGACAGAAAGGGGAGAGAGGGCTAACAAAGAGGATATTATCGGGAGTGGACCATCAAATTTCTGGAAACCTGAAGCAAGGATTAAAGAACTAGAATCCGAGGGGAAACAACAATTGGTATCATTGTGCCATAAGAAACGATGAATTAGATGATTTCAGACAATTGTGAGTATCGATATATTGATGATATTGTAAAGAAAAACAACTCGGAAAACTTTAAGATCTCTGATCAGTACAATGACCAAGCACGACTCCAAAGGTGTGATGATGGAGCAGATTGTTCTCTTTCTGACAGAGAGAGCCAGCAGTTCTCAGACACAGTCACTGGGATTCCTTTGGCTTGACTATGCCTGTCTGTCACAAGGCATCCCTCTCTCTCTGTTTTTAAATGGAGATGGGGGAGAGAATGAGGGTAGAGGGAAAATGAGCAATAGTGGTATCCCTGAAAAGAAAGGCTTTGGAATATTGTTTAAAAGCATGGAAGGGAAGAGCAAGAAGTCAAAGAAAAAATCTCAGACAGGGACAGCTTTGACAGTAACATATGGAATTATGGTATAAAAGGGAAATGTACAATTTCATACGTAGCTCTCCTTTTCTATTCCACTCTATAAATGGAAATGTTCACTTGTTTTGGTGTTGCAGTTGAGAAAAAAATTTTAAAAAACTTTAAGAAAGAAGGACCCAATCTCTCTACTGATGGTACAAGCCATCAGTGCATCTTTGAAAGAAAGAGGATGAAAAAATCTGGCAGTTCAGAACATTGCAACTGAACCAAATGAAGATTTAGTTTATTGGTATATGACATCTCATCATGAAAAAAAAAAAAACAGAGAAAGGAGAGCTGAGAAAGCACTGGCATTGGTTACTGAGGGATAAAGAAACATGCTGAGCAATAGGGTCTCGTGTTGCCAAAGTTAAATGCTGTTTAACTCGAATGTTCAAAAGAAGAAAAAGTGAAAAAAACGGGAAAAAGTCTGGAGTTTCTGCTTTTTCTACAAACTCAGGATTCCTGTTCTTTCTTCAGCATCCTGAAGTTCACAAAAGTAACTAATAAAAGGTCTGCTATGTGGCTTCAAATGCCTCACATACCTCAGTGATTTTCCCCCTAAAGAGGACTGACCTCGGCTGACCCTGAAGAGCAGAGAATGAGCTCTTCCTGTCTCTGGATGCCAGGAAATTCTCATCAAGGCTAATAACAGTTACAAAGCCCTTTCCACACCCCCGGTTCATAGATTTCTTATTACAATGAAAATAGCAGCGCACACTTACACTGCTTTAAGGTTTCAAACATGTTCTCTCATATGATCCACACAACCCTAGGAGGCAGGGGTTATAATTGTCTGCATTTTACAGATGAGAAATCTGAAGCAGGCAGAAGTGAAGTGACTCGTTCAAGGTCGTACAGCTGGTCAAGTGTCTGAGCCTGGCTTCTCACTTGGGTCTCTAGTCTTCCAAGTCTGGTGTTTCATCTACTACACTGTCTAGGCGCTACCATGCTACTATTAGCATTTCCACTTCACAGATGAAAAAGTTAAAGCTTAACAAAGTGAAATGACTCACCCAAGGTCATCTAATCAAAGAATATCCACGAGCCTGTGGGCTCAGACAGCGCACTGTACTTAGCACTGAGAATACAAAGGAAAAACAAAACAGAGGACTGTCCTCTTGGAACTTGAGCTCTAACAGGTGAGAGGACCTTCATTAAAACAAATTGAAGTCCAGGTCTCCATTCCAAAGCCCTGTTCCCCATCCTGTCCAATGACATTCCCACAAGGCCCAGACATTTTGATTGGGGGTTGGGGGGAGAGGGGTAGTATGTGCCCTCCTGGGGGTCCACACTCCTAAGACCACAAGTCCCACATTCCCACTGGTGAGTTTCTCTTTAACAGCCAGGAGACACACAGAACTCACAATGGGGGCATCATCCTTGGCTCAGTGTCAGTGAGAAAAGTGGACCCAAAACAAGAGAACACTGAGAGTGAGAAAGGACACATGTAAAGCTACACACATGGGGCCAAGGTAAGTCACACTTCCTCTAATAATTCAAGATCCCAGTGATCTATTTTCATAACATCCTCACACAACATGTCTGCCTGTCAGCAGAAGCTGCCTAGCAGGGCCTACCTCTCTCTATAGCTCGCCTCTCAACTTGTGGGGCTAGTTTCAACTGGAATCTACTATCAGAGGTCACACTCCTTAAGGCTACAACCTCTTGTTTTCTGCCCTTACTTTCTGTGATGAAATCTTTAGATGCCCCACCCACGCAAGCATAAGCATTACCAGCACCACTGGCTTACTTAGGAACAGCTCTCCTACCTTCATCAGTATTGCCCCTTAAGACTGCAATCTTGAACATGATGAATTGGGTCAAAATGTTGGCGGTGTCATATCTTTCAGCTTCTTTGACAGCCTCGTTGGCCTGGGAGGAGAAAAATGAGCTCTGTTGGTTGCCAAAGCTGAAGCTGAGGTACGAGAGTCCCGAGGGCTGATGGGACTGCCTCATCTCAGTAGCGTCACTGAGCTACTCCCAATGAAGCTTTAGTTTCTTGTCATCAATAGCCCTTCATATTTTTCCGTCAGTGTCTCCCCTTCCTCCCTTCCCTTCCTAGCCACCTCCTCCAAGCATCCTGGCAGTGCCCAACAACTGATCCTGCCACCTTGGCCTCTTAGGTCCTCTGAGCTCAGCTTTCTTATGGCCACAAAGGAAGCCAGCAGTATATCCTTTCCATTGTCCGTTGTGTCCCGCACAGTTAGACTTCCTTGGTAGTAAAAGCTTCAACGTACTCCCCAATCCCAAAGCTGCACCTGAGTTTGAGGCACTTACATCTTCTAGTCACCTGAATGGGAAGTAACATGCCATGGGACAAGAGCCCAGCAAACTGGGTGTGGGCCCCAGCTTTGCCACTTAACACTTAAAGGACTTTAGACACTCTCACTCCCCTTGGGATCCCAAGCCCTTTACTCCCTGCTTCCCACAGTTGTAAGGAAATCATGCCATAAACCTCAAAGAGTTGCGTAAATGTGAGCTCCAAGTATGAAGTGATTTGTCACTGAGGTTGCCTTATGTGGCTGTTGTCTTGGCCAGATCAATCTCTGTGACAGAAATGCTTTAAGCCAAAACAATTACACTTCAAGCTTAAAAGAGGCCAGGGAAAAAGCAGGCCCCCAGAGGGCCCCTGGACTCAGCTTGGCCCCATTCGAGGATGACCTACCGTGAGTTGTTTGTCTGAAACGAATCCCTACCGCACGCTTCTACCCATTCTGTTTGGGGTTCCAACCCACTTGAATCCAGCTCTTCTTTCTCTTCTCACTTCATTAAACCTTTTTTCTGCATCTCTCCTTGACTCATGACTTATAGGCTTAGGATGCTACTGACCAGCTACCCTTCTTTAAAAGGGAGCTGTTTGTTTCAGTGACTCTAGACTTTCCTGAGCCTCCCCCATACCTCTGACCAACTTCTCGTTCTCTTCCCCCTAACAATTGGTATCTCCCAAGATTCTGTTGGTGGCTCTTTTTTCTGGCATTCTTGCAGGGTGCTCAATCTCCACCCCACCATACAAACTTTCCCCACATCTTCAACTCTGCTTTATCTTTATGGCTCTACAAGCTACATTTCTAGCCTTCACCCCATGATTCCCAGGTGCCAAGAGAATGACTCCCTCAAATTGAACAGATTTAACGATAGAATGGAAAGAACTTGGAATCAGCCAACTCAAAGCAATAGAGAATGCTTGCCTGGCACTGTGCTAAGTGCCGGGCTAGAAGTACAAGCAAAAAGACAGACAGTCTAAAAAAACTAGTATCTCAAATCCACAAGACATGCACCATAAGTGGATTTATTGCCAGAGAAACCAACGTGCACGTGGAACCTCCATGCTTCCCACGTTCATTGGCTCTCTCTCCATTTATGAACTCTTACGGATCCTTCCAGTCCTAGTTCAGTTTCTCTTGCCTGCCGATAATGACCTCTGAATTTCCACCAGACTTAAGAGTCTGAATTCCATATTCTGTCTTCAAGCTTTCTCTACTTATTTCTGGTAACTAAATCCTCTCTCTAGACTAAAACTAACAGGCATGGACTGTGTCTTTAAGCTCTCCTGTATCTGTCCAATAAGAGAAGCTGCTCATAATGGAAAGAACATGGAGACGGGAATGGATGAGAGTTGGGAAAGTGAGGCAAAAGCCTTCACGGGAGGGAGTTTTCTTGGCCTCTCTGCGACTTAGGACACTAGAAGACTTTAAATAGCAGGCTAAAGAATCAGGACTTAAAATAAATGAGAACTATTGATTAGATGATGAAAGCAGTATTTTAAGTAGGTTCACATGGATTGATTCTAGGAGGGTCCCAGGCCCAGTGTAAAACCTTGAGCAAATCACTTAACTTTCCTCAATCTCTTCATCTGTAAAATGGGGAGGTTCAACAGGATGACCTTTTAAGGTCCCTTCCAATGCTAATAACACTCTAGGATCGGTAATGTTCAGTAATATCATTACAACAATAACCATCAGTCTGCAGAAATAACATCTCCTTTGGTGAGATAACACCACCCTAGGACACAGGTACCACAAACAGCCCTATTTGGTCTGACATGATTCTGGCAAGCCCCTAAGATTTGTACCAGCATGTATTCAGAAACAAGCCTTTATCTCATGGCTTCCAAAGTCTTGATTTTGTGTTGTGTTTCTACAGTGGAGAGTGTGAAAATGGCTGTCTACAGTCCTCCACAGCTGCACAAAAGCATCTCCAGCCAGTCAGGCAAGGCCTTAATGGGATGGACCCAACGCAAACAGAAGCTACATTGCCACCTAGCGGCCAGAGTAAGATGCTGGCTGCTTTTAGGCAAAAATTGTCAATTCATTTTCAGCCCTACAAGAAAGATTTTTGGGACCATATAAAACAAATACAGATACATGTTAAAGCTTATCTACTGAGAGCTATATAAAAATCACAGAAATTCTTTCTGTGGCAGCTGCTGGAACAAGGCACAATAGTTTCCAATTCCTGGCTGTTTGCGTTTCACTCACCAGGAGCGCTGGCAGCCGACACACTCGAGGAGAACGAATAATGTATGACCATTATGGACAATCACGCCCCAGCATCAAATCCAACAAAGGTTTTTCTCTGGCACTGTATATTGGAGCTAGGGAGCCTGGGACTCAGATCTGGACTCAGATTTAACCTCTATCTGCCTTGGTCTCCCCATCTGTATACTAAGGGTCAAACTCAATGGCAACTAAGGTCCCTTCTAGCTTTACCTCTATGATCTGCTATTATTTCCAGCACAACCTCTAGGGTCAAGGTACCATCAAATTCATCCCAAACTTTTTGAGCCAGAAGAGAGCTCAGACATCATCTAAGCTACATGGGCCCAGAAAAAGGAAAGTACTTGGCCAAGATGGTACAAGTAAGTAGAAAAGGCAGCCTACAAGCCCAGAAGTTGGAAGCTCTGCCACAGTATATCCTGCACCTGTCACCCAACAATTCCAACAACGTACTGATTAACCTGTCCGTTTATGGGCTGTCATCAATCGTCCCTCACTGTTGTCTCCAACATCACAGAGGGCTCCAGAATTGAAGGGAATTATTCCTGCATGCTTCCCAAGGAAAACAAGCTTTCCTAACATTCTACTGCTTCACATTAGGTAGGCTACTAGAGTCTACGGACCCTTTCTCACAGGAATGCATTTACACATAGAAAAAAAAATGCAGAGAATTACAAAAGAAGCCAATTCTAGTGAGATGCAGACACCAAAATCTTTTTTGATATCAAGTTTGATATTACAGGGGGTCATGGACACCCTGTAATGTATCCATAAACCCCAACCCTTAGGGCTCACGAACTGCAAGTTAAGAACCCCTGGCTTAAAGATATGGAAAAGAAAGTCTACAGCTTCAGCTAGGGGTGAGACAGGCAAGTCACTTACCTCTCAGGGCCTCAATTTCCTCCTGTCAAATGAGCAGTTTAAATAAATGACCTCAAAGATCCTTGTCACCTCTTGACTTAAGGGCCTATGATCAGAGGAGTTAGAGCTAGAAGGAATCTTAGAGATCTCATTTTACAAAGAGAAAACTTGAGGCCCAGTGAGGGGAAGGACAGCTGAAGACATAAAAGGAGAGCTCAGATCTGCTGATATTTAGCTCTACTCTATCATGTTGCTTCTCCTGATTCTGGGCTCAAAGCTTTGCCTCCTTTCCTTCCAAACATTTATGGGAAACAAGCCTTTTCTTTGTACAAGACAAAAACAATAAGAAGGTAGCAAAATGAGGGCAAGGCCCCTGAAGAAATGCTTCTCCTGAGGTCAGGATCCAGGACAGCGGACCCTGAGTGACTCAGGATAGCATGGGGACAACAGGGCACTCTCCAGCTGAAGCAGTAGTGACCCATGCCCACAGCAGAGCTCTTTGAACTATCCTGCCAAATATGTGGAGACATTCAATCTGTGATCTCTTGAAGGGAATAAGGTTTCCCAAAGTGCTGCAATGAGTACTACCAAATATTGTGTGTAATAGGAATGGTTCTAGCTTTAAGTCATCATCCATTTCTTTTGCCTTCTAAAAAGTCACTTCATGGTCATAGCAAAGACTGCTAGAAAGCCAGAAGTAATCAGCCCAAAAGGCAAAAGAACAGGATTCTTACCTGAGTGAGCAATGTTCACCTTCAATCTGGGACAGACTTCAAGGGTAACATTGCAGATGGCTAAGAATCATGGCCTTTCACATCTCCAACAAGATTTTTACACATCAGAACAGACTATCAATTAAAAACAAACGAGAAGGCCCTCTTCTCTCATCTCCCATTCTATTTAACAGTTCTGGTAAAACAGGAACAAAAGACCCAGCAGGGCTTTTTCCTTGCAATTCTAGACAATCTGCATGCCTCACTGGACATGTTCTATTGGTCAAGGTGACCCCCTCAACCGTGCACAAAGTTTGAGCCCTGGGTTAGTCCTCACTGAGCCATGACTGGAGAATGACTCTAAGTAACCTTAGTGTCAATGACTGCCAAGAAGACATAAAGAATACTGTCCTCGCCAGCCATCCCTTGACTCTCTGCCCACGGAGAGCCATGTTTGCTGCCTCCTCAGAAGAGAGACCAAAGCACCTTTTCCAGCTGCTTCAGCAAAATGTAACAGGAAGCTCGGTTCCTCTGCAGTTTGGCCAAGTTTGGATCCATCTTCCCAGACGAATAGAAACTCAGGGAATAGTTATACCAGTGCAAGGCTTCAGAGTAATTCTGTGCCTGAGGGTTGAGAAGAAACCAGAGGAATACATGTGAGAGATGGGCAACTTTTTGGATGTCTTCTTTAAGTGTTTCTAAAAGCCAATACAATTACAACAGGAAAACTAATGGAGGTAAACTTTAGAAAGATATTCCTTTCTTTCCCCAGGCCACAAGACATTTCATAATGACTACTCTCCTTCAAGTGAGCCCGGTTTGAAGAGGTTTACAGGCTAAATGTCATGGTTCATACTCAGCCTTAATCAGCACGCTTGGGAAAGGGGTAGCATCACTAAAGGCTTTTGAACAGAGGAGTGAGCTGATGATTAGAAAGATTCCTTTGGGAACCTGTAAAGAAATGGATTAGAGAAGGAAGAAGTTCTGGGGACAGGAGACCATTTAAGTGCATTGAAAGTTTGTGACAGCCTGTCTGACCTGAAGAAAATGAAAGGAAGGATATAATAAATGATAAATATTTCCAAACCTCAAAATTCTGGGCCGCTTGTTCCCAAAGAATGCGGTGCAGCCAACTTAATATCTGGGAGGGCAATTCTTTCCCTGCATGATGAGCTGAGAAAAAACCAAAGCACTCATAAACAGAAATCTACAACTTTTGTGTCAATCAACAGTGTCGGCTGTATAGACTGTAATCTTCAAGCAGGGATTGAAAACAAGCCCTTTGTGAGTGCCTCTTATCAGCATCCACATGACAAAAGCTTTCCAAATCAAGTGGTACAATCAGAATTGAGGAGACACCACCTTCATTGATCTCTGACAGTTCACCTTCCATCAGTCTCTTTTAACCCATTTTCTAGGCTCCAGATTGGATCATTTCCTGGCAAGGTAATAGACAGTTGTGAACAAGCCAACGGCAATGCCAGAAATCATTAATAAGAAAGAGATTTCTGGTGTAAGGCACTAAGGAGACCAGGTCAAGTGCACAATAGAGGCCAATTATGCTGTTAGCACATGTAAAGCACTTTAAGACCAGGTTTACATATAAGTTTCATCAGTTTAAACCCTGTTTAAACTCACAGACAAGTATGTTTGGTCTAGAAATGCACAAGGTTCCAAGCCATTAGCCTATTAAGGAACCATTGACACCATAAGAGCATGCTAGCTGAAGGGGAATTTGATACAAACATATGCTCTGTCCTCTGCCATTTTTGAAAAAGGAGATCCTGTGTCAAAGTCTGGATTAGAGCTCCTTCCTGAGAGAGACTGACTCCTAGGCCAGTCATCAACTCTGGGGAGAGTCAGTCCTAAGCAACTGAGCCAGGAGTCAGAAAGCTACCTAATATGTTACCTAAACGTTCCTATCCCAAGAAGTGCATGGCCACCATGGGACAGTGCACCATGGGACAGCTGTGGTACAGAGACAGAAGTCACAAAACCTAGCTCCAAGTACTGGCCCTATCACTGACTCTGTCGCTCAGGCTCGCTGTGGATCAATTTCTCCATCTGAGAAATTAGCATGTATCCTCCCTCTGCAGCATATGGTAGTGGATAGAGCACAGGAGGCCTCAACCACTTCCTCTCTGTGTGCTCATGGTCAAGTCCCTTAAGGTCTCAAAGTCTCAGTTTCCTTATCTCTAAAGATGAGGATAAAAATATTTGGAGAAATGGGAGAGGATTTAATGAAATAGTAAATGTGAAAGCATTTTGAAAATGGTAAGATACCACAAAGCTGCAAGATAATCTTCCAAAGCTCATAAAACTGTGGCTATTCAGAACTCTTAGGGAGTGATTCAATTGAATAGCCAGCTTTTAAGAACTAAAACTTAAAAGAAAAAAATATTTAACCAACTAACTGGACAGAAACCTCTCTAAAAGATCCTATTTCCCAGCTTCCTTGCCTTCTTATACACAGTACACTAAGCACACTTTTGCCTTTGGAGGATAATCTGGGGTCCTTATCATGAATAGGTACTGTCTGTCTCCACCCCAAATGGTCCTGGGTTGCTTTAGGTCTCCTTCTGCAGCAGCCAAGCTGTAACAGTCCCTTGCCCCCTTCTCCTACTTTAGCGACTAGCCGTTGCTAAAACTACTCTGAGTTGTGAAACTGTCTAACTGTATAAGCAAGTTAGTTATCAATGCAAAGTACACCAAAGTAAACAAATGCAAACTAAAAGTAGGCCCTGAGTATGAGGCTGAAGTGGACAGACTCTGTAACTGCTAACAATGTGGGTCACTTGTTTCCTGATACCTTCCCGATGGCTCAGCTCTGGATAGATGAGGGGCTACTATCCTCAGTGGCCATCAGACAAAGGAGAAGGTGACAAAAGGAAGCCCAAGTTCTCTCCTGTCACCTTCTGCTATTTTCCACTCCCTCTGCCTTAAGGTGATTCTCTGCAGATTAGCATTTTTCAGTAACCAGGTACAGACCTGCAAGGATGTCCTCAACCTTCTCCTTAGCAAATTGGTCTTTCTTCCTTTGTAAGAGGAGCTCAATGTGCAGCAGAAAGGCTTTTCCAACATCTGCTGACGACTCAAATCGGTTACAGACAGTCTTCAGAAAATCAAATCCGACAGCATCTCTGGCAAGAAGAAACATTTGTAAGGGATCTGGAAGACAGGTCTGGTTCTACCAATTTCACCACACTGATTCCCGAACATCAAAGGACCCAAAGTTGTCTCCACTCTCCCACATCAGAGAGCTTAAAATGTGTGACATGGTAGCATCCTAAGAGAGAGCTGAAGAAAAAAGCAGAAAGCTCCAGAAGTTATATGCCATGGTTCTATCTCAGCCTGTACTTTTACCATCTCATATTTAGACAAACAACAGGGGCTAGGGAATCACGGTGGCAAACTTGCTTCCTTTGGGCCCATCTTCTCTCCAAACACATTTCTCCCCCATCTGTCAAATTTAGATTCAGAGAAGACCAGCCTAGGCCCACACCTATTTCTATGTTCCTAAAGAATATTTGGCAAGCTCTTAACACCCAGCGGGTATTAAACATTATAAAAGTCTTTTTTGGCATCTTACGCAGCAGTAGGAGGGAATGCTGCAAACAGTAGGAAAGCACGAAGTGAAGAAAAGTAAGATACTAGTAAGGCCACTGTTATTCATTAAAACCAAAAATTGTCAACAAAACATTTCCTAAGTGCTGACTAAACTGGTCATCATGGACTGTTTTTCATTTCAAAAAGATTTCTAATGGCTTCTTCCTCAGTATGAATAGAGACTTCAGCTCAGGAAGAGAGCCATCTTGCCCAGGGACCGCCTAAGGACTGCTTAAGGCAAAGGTTCTTCACCTGGGTTCCGGGGAGTTTCTTTTCTGGAAATATTTGCAGAACCTTGTAATTCTTTCTCTTTGTGTTTATGCTGACTTCTCAGCAGACTGCCCGAAGGGCCCATGGCACAATAAAAAAGGTCAAGATGAAAAGTATACATCAATAAGGAAGGAATGAAGTACTTCTTACAGCTCATTCTTACATTACTAAATATTTCATTAAGCACCTCCTATATGGGCCAGGCACTGTGCTAAATTTGGGAAGCGGGGGAGGGAATACAAGAAAAGGCACAAGGTAGTCCCTGCCCTCAAGGAGTCTAAAATCTAATGGAGCACGGGGGTAACAGGACAAATAGGAAAGAATTAACAGAGGAAAGGCAACGGAATTAAGAGGAGTTGGGGAAGCCATCCTATAGGTGGGATTTTAGGTGGGACTGAAAGGGAGCCAGGGAGATCAATAGTTGGGAGTGGAGGAGGGAGAACATTCCAGGCATGGAAAATACTAAGAGCCAAGAGATAGAGGATCAAGTGTCACTGGATCAGGGAATCAGGTGGAAGATGACTGGAAAGATTCCTATCTCCTGAGGACTCGGCTGACATGGTGATCCACATCTACGGACCACAATCTGTCTGACCACTCTCCTCCTCTGTTTCCTTTGCTGGATCTTCATCCATGTTATGCCGGCTCAGCCTGGGTGTTCCCCAAGGCTCTGGCCTGGACTCCTTGAAATACCCCCTACCTCGTTTTAGCTCTGATACCTTAACTAGGTGACAACAAGTCTCAATCAATCAATTCCAATCATGAGCTTTTGACCTCACTGCAAAAAGTCTCTGAAAGCCATTTAACAAAATGAACTGATGTCAGATAAGAATTCTGTTCCAACTGCATGGGAGAGTTCATAATGCCCACTGGGTCCTATTATGTCAAATGAGATCATATTTGTGAAGCATTCTATATATTGTCTGGCACATTCTAGTCATCACATAATCATTCCCTTCCCCTTTCCTACAAAAGCATCAAGTGAGGTAGAAAAGGACCTCATTGCAGTATTGGAGCCTGTGACTTTCCAATATATCCTAGAGGAGGAACAACATGGAAGGGGAAAAGGAACTTCAGCTTCAACCAGGGCTTTGAAGGGTCCTGAAGAGGTTCGATTTCCCATCTTACCATGGATATCCTCAATGACATCCCTGGATTCACCAGTGACACAGTGTCTCCCTCCCAATTCAGGTCAGTACCTTCTCTACAATGTAGAGTCTTTAGAGAGTTGCCTGGGGCCACTGAGAGATCTGTGACTTTTCCAGGCTCACGCAGCCAGTATATGTCAAGGGTAGAACTTGAACCTAATTCTTCCTAGTTGCAAGGTCAACTCTCTACCTAGTGTGACACATAGCCTCTCACATGAGACTATATTGGTGGGTTTTTTAATCTATTTGTTTTATTTATTAATATTTAATATTTTATTTCCCCTCAATTATATGTAAAAACTTAGAACATTCGTTTTTAAAACTGAGTTCCAAATTCCGTCCCTTCCATCCTCCCTCATTTCGAGGGCAATTTGATGTACATGTGCAGTCATATAAAATATATTTTCATATTAGTCATGCTAGGATTATCCAATTTCATTTAGTTTGGAGAATTTAATTCAATATTTTAAAGAATATCTCCATCTTCATCTTTTACAACAGATAGGCTGCAAATACTCCTCTGTGATCCTCTATATTCCTTTTTTGGTCATGAACTCTTTCCCCATCAATAGATCAGAAAGGTAATTTCTTCCTTGGTCTGCTAAGTTCTTTATTGTGTGACCTTTTACATGTAAGTCATGCATCCATCTGGAGCTTACCTTGGGATTTAGTGTGAGAAGCTGAGGGCTGAAATAAATTTCTGCCAGCCTGCTTCCTAGTTTTCCAAGGAGTTTTTGTCAAATAGTGAAATTCTTATCCTAGTAGCTAGGATCTCTGGGTTTATCAAATACTATGCCACTAACTTTATTTCCGTATGTTGTGTCCCTAATCTTGTTGTGTTACCAGCCCTTAGTACAGTCCTAATAAATAAATGTTTTATTGATCTGTTCTACTAATCCACCTCTCCAGCTTTAATCTGTATCAAGTCATTTGGGTTACTTTGCTCTGTAGTATAGTTAGAGATTGAGTACTACTAGGTCCCTTTCTTTCCCACTCTATTTTCAGTATTTCTCTTTATATTCTTGACATTTTTGTCCCTCCAAATGAATTTTGCTATGGTTTCTCATTATTCATGAGCAATAAATATTTCTCAAACTATTTAGGTCTGTCTTCATTTCTGTAAAGAGTGTTTTATGGTTGCATTCACATGGTTCCCATATGTGTCTCAGTAGATAGATTGTCCAAGTATTTTATCAATTCTACAGTTATTTTTAATGGAATTTTTTTTTCTCTTCCCACTGGGTTTTGTTTGTAATACACAGGAATACTAATGATTTGTGTAGATCTCTTTTATGTCCTGCAACTTTCTTTAAATTTGTTGTTTCAATTAATTTTTAGCTGACTCTTTAGGGTTCTCTAGATACACCATATCATCTATAAAAAGCAATTCTTTTGTTTCCCCTTTGTCTATGTTTATTCCCTTCAATTTTTCTTATCTTATTGCTATTACAAGCATTTCTGGTACTGTCAAACTGCAGCAGTGGTAACGGGCATACTTAGTTTAACCTTGATGTCACTGAAAAAAGCCTCCATCTTTTCCCCACTATATGTGTTTTCTCTTGATTTTTTATAGATATTACTTACTGTGTTAAGGAAAAGCTCATTTATTCCCATATTTTCTGGTGTTTCTTTTTCAAACAGAGATGGGTCTTAGATTTTGTCAAGAGGTTTTTCTGCATCTACTGACATAATCATGTGGGTTTTATTATTTTTGTTATTAATATGGTCTATTATACTTACAGCTTTTCTCATATTGAACTACCTCTGCATTCCTGGTATAAATCCAACCTGGTCATTGTGAATAATAATTTTAAAATGTTACTGTAGCCTATTTACAAATATTTTATTTAATATTTTGCATCAATGTTCATCAGGGATATTCTCTATAATTTTCTTTTTCTGCTTTGTCTCCCTGGGTTCAGGTATCAAGATCATATTTTTATGAAAAAGAATTTAGAAAAGTCTCTTATTTTCCTAACTTTTATAAGTAATTTATATAGAGCTGGAATTAATTGATCTTTAAATGTTTTCTAGAATTCACCCGTAAATCCTTCTAATTTTGTCCTGGAGTTTTATTTTGTTTTTTCCTTTGGAAATTTATGATGGCTTATTCAATTTCCTCTTCTGATATTAGTTTTTTTTAATGATTTATTTCTTCTGCTAACCTGGGTGTTTCATATTTCATAAACATTCACCTATTTCATCTATTATCATTTTGACCTAATTAGATAAGAATTTATGAGTTTCCTTTATAGCCTCTTCATTTGTTAATCCTCTTCCCACATTTTTATATGACTAAGTTGCTTTTCCTCTCTTAAAATCAGATTAATTTATGTCATTGGTTTTTTAAGTTCTGATTTATTAATTCAATGGGTTTTGTGCTTTCTGTTAATTTCTTCTTTGATTTTCAAAATTTCTACTTTGGTGTTTAGTTGGGAAGGTGTTGATTCGTTGCTTTTCTATTTTTTAGTTGCATGTGAAATTCATAGATTTATTCTTTTTGTCTGTTAATAAAAGCACTTGGAGTCAAACACATTCCCCTAAGGATGGCTTACCTGCAATCTACGTTTTAATATGTTATCTCATGATTCTCACTTTCTGTGATGTAATTCTACCATAGATTTGCTCTTTGATGGATCGATTCTTTAGGCTCGAGTTCTTTGACTTCCAGTTCATTTTTCATCCCTTTTTCCCCACAGCATGTTTGAATGAGTTGTTTTCATTGTATTTCTCATCTTCTCACTTACAGTCTTTCAATGTGGCACAGATTTTGATTTTTACTTTTACAGGTTAATAGTCATTCAGGAACTACTCCAACATCACTAACCACTTATTTCCCCTCTGTTACAATGTAGTTGGTTTCCTTCTTGTTCCAGTGCTTCTGGATTCTCTTCTTGAAGTATGAGTAGAATGTAGAGACAGAATGCTTATGTATAATCTACTGATTACCCTGAACTCTTTCATTTCTTACCCCTGAGCCACAGTGTCCAAGACATTTTTGTCCTCTCTTCCCATGTTCACCTTTTCAATGAAAGCTCCTAACGTTCAAGTACAAGGTGATGCACTTTTTGTGGTGGCAAAGATGCTTTCCATCTTTCGACAATGGGACAATAGACTCAAGCTATAGAACGAGACCTACATTTTTGAACATGACTAATGCAGGAATTCGTTTTGCTTGTTACAAGGCTCTTGCTTTTCTTTTCCAAAGGAGAGGGAAGACAGCAGAGAAAACCAAAGTTCCCTGAAAACTATGTAAAAAATGAAGCGTGTTATTTAGTGGGAGGGCCTGTTTGAATACTTTGTAGGATGTCTCCATTTTCATCTTTTACAACAAGCTGCAAACACTCATCGTAAACACTTCAATCAAAGTCACTAACTACCCCATGAAATTATTTTTTGGTTGTTTTGGAATGCACAATAAAACCAACTCTGCCAGTTCCTTTATTTCTCTCTCCAAGAAAGACCTGTGAGCCATGTTTCCATTTAGCTGCAATTTCCCGTTGACTTCTGATTTAATTTATCACAAGCCTTGATATCATCCAGTCCCTCTAGCAGTGTGGCCATTAAGTCCCAGGGCAAGGATCTCACAGTTAAATGAATACACAGCTAAAGCCAATCACCAGCACACAGTATGATGCTCCTCCCCAGGCTGCACTCTGGCCTTCTCCTACCACACCCCAGCTACCTCTTCACCTGGAAGTTCATTCTAGCCTTGGAATTTATACATTTCCCCTCCTTTATCTGTGTCTCCTGGGTTCCTTCAAGTCATAGCTAAAACCTCACCTTTTACAGAAGGCCTTTCCCAATTCCTTTGCACTCAGTGTCTTCCCTCTGTTAATTATTTCCAATTTATCCTGCCTATAGTTTGTTCCTATTTGTTTTCATGTCATTAGACTGTGAACTCCTTGAGAGCAGGGGCTGTCTTTTTATCTTGTTTGGATTCCTGGTGCTTAGCACAATCCTTCGCACATAGTGTTGATAAATGCTTCCTGACTGATCTCTGAAGCATGGCCCCAGGTCCAGGGATGCTAAAGTTCCAGCCAAAAGCCTCTTTCCCAATTGCCCTTCAATGGAGCACATTTCTCGGGAACCCATAAATGGTACTGAATTCCACTAAGCCTTGCCCTGAAACATTCATTCTATTTATACTCTGTTCAGATAAAGTTGTTCAGAGGATCACAGACCAATTACCCAATCTTTAATAGAGAAGGAATTCACTCTGACATGAACATCTATATCACTGGAGAGGAGCCTTAGAAAGTTGTCAACCTTAGGGCATCTGAATATAGTTCACTTATTAACTGTTGGAACCCAGTTCTACTGATGATGTCAGATTCAACATTGAACAAATTTGGGTTAGAGTTAGCTAAGCATTAAGCACAGTCAAATCCTTATGACCCTGCATGGTCAGTATGGTCAAATGCTTTAGTACGAATGATGAATTCGTTTCTTCTAGACCTGGAGGAAGGACCAGTTTGAATCAGCACCAAATCTCAATTCTAAATGGTTTCATTGCTCTACAATACCCAGAAGCACAATCTAATGGTTAACAAGGATGCCAGATAGTGGATCCTGCCAGATCTGCTTTAACTCATAGAAATGGATCATTGGTAACTAATTACAATTACAGTGAGCCTTGTGGGGGACATCCACTGTTCACACACAAATAGGCATCCCCATGAGCTTAACTTGTTCCTCTAATTGGATTTAAGTGGCCCTCTAACAATTATGTTCACATTGTTTATTTCCTTATTTGTGGGGTCCATATTTGAAACAGATTAATCCTTGCAATATATTATAGGGTTTTTAGACCCCAGACAAGGACAGGAAATGAATGGAGCAGGAGCTGAATCACCCAGGATGTATGCAGCTCCATCTTAAAACAAAGACAGGCTTTCTATGCTTGTTAGGAAACACTCTGAGTCACAGTAGGGATGATATGCTCAGAGACTGTCCCAGAAGTGGTGACCCTTGTGGTGTTCCCAGTGTCCAGGGTGAAACCTTTAAGAAATTCAAGAGAAAACAGAACTATGGTGGCCCTTGAACCACAGTGACCGGCCTGCTAAAGTCCAGAGAGCTGAGAGCCTTCACCTGGCCAGCCAGCACTGGCTGATAGGAGACCTGCAAAGCAGAAGTGCATCCAGGCCTTCTGTGTGGAGAGCTTTCTGACCTTCACAGTACTAGCTTGGACACTGCTCATTTAGTTTGGGTTCTAGTACATTCACTCCCCATTTGCACAAATAATCCTTTGGGGCCACATGAAGTTGGGCACAAGATTAGGATCTTCATGGGACTACACGCAAGAGCATATATGCTCAAAGGGACACCAAATGGAGACTCACAGAGGTATTGCCAGCCTCTAAGAAGAGGACAGTGCTTAGAGCACCATCTAGTGGTTGCTGCAGAGACTGCGGTCTGAGAAGTAATTAGCCCCAACCCATCCTGCCTTGGAAGGCACATGTCCTTGGCCTGTTCTTTACCCTGCCTTTCCCTCCCTGGTGGCAAGGTAAAGCAGATGGGCCTGTGGGAAGGGTTACACTTAATCTCGCTTTGATCCAAAGTTTGTGCAAAGGAAAGGTTTAGTCCAGGTCAGTTCTGCTCAGGCATTACACTACCTAAACCAAAAGGATGTTTATTTTGAGCATCAATGAAGTGGGCTAGCAGAGATCATTTCTGCTATACAGCATCCTCAACTGAAGCTATACTGCCATTCAATGAATTCACTGGAGAGAATGTGCAGTTAGGAGAAGTGACTTACCCAAAGTCACACAAACTCCAGGTAGGAGAGACTGCAGAACTGCAGACCCAGCACTCTTTTCCAGCCCTGGCTGGGCAACAGAGTATTAATACCATTAATAGAGGTGGCTAGGGGGCGCTGCAGTGGATAGCGAACAAGGCCTGGAGTCAGGAAGACCTCAATTCAAATCCAACCTCAGACACTTCCTAGCTGTGTGACCCTAGGCATGTCACTTTCCCGTTTGCCTCAGTTTCCTCATCTGTCAAATGAGCTGGAGAAGGATATGGCAGAAAATCTCCAACGGGATGAAGACGAGTCAGACATGACTAAGCAGCACCATCCCCTCCCAGGGCTGTTAGAGCAGTGCCTGGAACATGACAGGTACTTAATAAACACTTCTTCCATGAGCCCCTATGTTACTATGTGTCCAAACTCGTTCTCTCCATTTTCTCTCAGCTGCTGCTATTTTTCCACCTATTTTGAATTCTTATTAACATTCTAGCACAAAATTGCTTTTCTTTTCAACATTTTTAAAGGGGGGAGAGGGAAGAGACTAGCCATCCCCTGAAACATGGCCTTTTGATGATGCCGATGAACATGGATGGAGATTTGACTCCTCACAAGCACAGACATCTTCCTTCCACTTCCTAGACAGTAGAAATTTACAGGAGCACAAGCCCCTCTGTTGAAACCTTTTGTCTGAACCCCCATCCCAGCTCAGCAGTCCACAAAAAGGCAGCAGGCAGACAGGAAACAGCCATGCTTGAAAGGCCCTTCTGTCACCCATCACCCCACACAGTGAGAAGCTGGATCCCCGGCCCGACCATGAGTTAAGCAACAGGCCCTGCTCCCAGAACAGACCCAAGGACAGAAAGGCTCAGCATTGTAGGTTTCAGACACTTCACCTTTTCTGAACTCTTGGATCTTTGATGTTCATTGAATCATTTCAAGCTGAGTATCAAGCTTTCCCTTACAACTGAGCAGGTTCCACTGGCCAATGAGCAGATGGGGAGGTCTAACAGCCTTCACAAACTATACTTTCATTATCAAACAATGTGGTGTTTTCTCTCATGGACAGATATCTCATAATATGATTAGCATTCAGAGAAAGAAAAACCAACATGCCCATACCTTTCATACTCCAGCAGCAACTCAGCAGTGCTCAAAACGAAATCTAAAGGCATCTTGAAATCCAAGAGTTGCATGACAGCTAAAGAGAAAACAGCAAGAACTGGGTCAGTGTTGTGACTGATAAAATAATGACTTGAAAACATCTTGTTTTAGTTTAAAAAGTGGTGAATCAAAGACTCTTCTGGCAGGAAAGTGCTAGCTAGCCCAGTGTATCGGCTGAGACAAAGAGATTGATTTCCTCCTCATCTGCTCTCAGAGCACACAGGACTTAGAGCTAATTTAGATTTTATTTTCCTATGGGAAACTGAGGACAGCATCTGTGTCCTCTACCGTGATGCAAGAGCTTAGGAAACAGTTACTGAATGAACAACTGTGATGGTTTTTCACTATAAACAGACCCCGCTATGATGTAAACTTCCTAACCGATGATATCCTAGGAAGACCCCTGTTCTTTGGGCCCACAGTGGATTTGGCAAAGCCCAGGCAGCTCTAGTGGCCTGCTAGGCCCACAAACAGGTCAAGTCACTTCCTTCAATTTGCTTGCTGTCCTCTCCTCTCCAACCTCCTGTTTCTGTCCTTCTAGTGGACACTTGTTCTTTTTCCCCTGAGATCAATCCCTTCTCTCTACCTCACTCCACCCCTCTAGGACTGTGACTGTTAAATTAGAAGAGAAGATGCTGATACTGTCTTGTGTTCAGTGACAGTGTTTCATTGGCTCACCTTCACGGAGTTCTTCATCAGATGCTTTAAGTCTCAAAAGGACTTGTATCTTTAGGTATAATCCAGCTGGATGTACATACTCCTATTTTAAACAAAGAAATGACAACAATACCATTACTTCTTCGACAGGTCACTCCCTTCTCTCCTCTGACACTGCCCCCACCCTGTTGGGGAGTGGGGGGGAAAGGGGTTGTCCTGCCTATCTCCAGTCTCCATTCAGTCCCCAAAGTCATTTCCCTAAAGGTCCAAGTCCAGCCAGCTTCCTATCACCTCCAGGATCAAATAGGAAATGTTCTCTTTGGTATTCAAAGGCTTCCGAACCCAGACCTTTCCTGCCTTCTCAGTCTCCTGACGTACACTCTTTCATCCAATGACACTGGGCTCCTTTAAGTCACCTTCTCCACCCCATCTCCATTCCAATGCCTTCCCTCTGTCCAAGTTTCCTATTTATCCTACACATAGCTTCTTTGTACCAATTTGCTTGTTGCCTCCCCCATTAGATAGTCAGCTCCTTCGAGGCTGGGGCTCTCTTTTGCCTCTTTATGTATTCTCAGAACTTAGCTCAGTGCCTGGCACACCATAGGTGCTTAATAAATGCTTATTGACTAATGGAATGATTCCTAATCAAAAGTCAATCCAAGTTTTGAAGTCAATATAATAAAATCCAGTATATTCTCAAAGATATTCCCTGATATTTTATTCATTCCAACTTCAAGTAATCCAAGAAAAAGAAATATTTTCTATTGGAAATATTTCTATTAAGGGTTAAGCATAAAATGCAGAAATTAAACTGTGGAACTATGAGCTACACAAGGTAGAGTTACCCAAGATGGACAGATCACAGTGGAGGGTTCTGACAAAAGGTGATCCACTGGAGAAGGAAATGGCAAACCACTCCAGGATCTTTGCCAAGAAAACCTCACAGAGAGTACTGAAATGATAAAAGAGATGACATGGGGAGATGAGCCCCTCAGTTCAGAAGGTATCCAACATGTTACTGGGCAAGAGCAGAGGACAACGACAAGCAGCACCAGAAAGAATGAATCAGCTGGGTCAAGGCCAAAAGGAAGCTCAGCTGCAGGTGTGTCTGGTGACAAGAGTAAAGTCTGATGTTGTAAAGTTCAATATAGCAAAGGAACCTGGAAGATCTATGAATGAGGGTAAGTTATATCTCCTACTGTGGGCAAGAAATGGAGTAGCCCTCCTACCTCTATACATGAAAGAGAAAAGCAGTACTATGGTATAACCTCCAAAATGACAGACTGTTACCTGTTTGAATCCAAAGCAAACCATTCAACATCACTGGACTTACTGTGGCTTCTTACTGCAAAATTCAAATCGAAATTGAAGAAAGTAGGGAAAACCATCAGACAGTATAGGTATGACCTAAGTAACATTCCTTAAGAAGTGCAGGTGATGAACAGATTTAAGGAATTCGATCTGGCAGACAGAGTGCCTGAAGAACCACAGACAGAGTCTGGACAATATTGTACAGTAAGTAGCAACAAAAAAAAATTCCAAAGAAAAAGAAGGGTAAGAAAGTAAAATGGCTATCTGGTGAGGCTTTGTAAGCTGAGGAAAGAAGGAAAGGAAAAGATATACTTAACTAAATGCAGAATTCCAGAGAATAGCAAGGAAAGATATGAGTGATGATATATATGAGATATAGATACAGATATATATATAAATGAGAGAAATAGAAGAAAAAAATAATAAAATTAGAAATATCAAAAGAATGCTTTATGCCAAGATAGGCACGATAAAGAAAAAAAATGGTAGGGACTTAACAGGAGATTAAGAAAAGGTGACAAGAATACATAGAACTATACAGGAAAGATCTGGTGTGGTCACTGATCTAGAGCGGGACATCCTGGAGAATGAAGTCCAGTGGCCCTTAGGCAGTTGCTAACAACAGGGCTAACAGAGCTGATGGAACTCCAGCTAAGCTATAGAGAAGGCTAACAGATAATGCTGTTAAAAGTGATGCATTCTCCCAATTGATGAATGGTCAAAGGATGTGAACAGGCAATTTTCAAAGGAAGAAATTAAAGATTTTTATAATCATATGAAAAATGCTTTAAATCACTTTTGATTAGACAGATGCAAATCAAAACAACTCTGAGGTACCACATCACACCTATCAGATTGGCAAACATGACAAAACAGGAAGATGATAAATGTTGGAGATGTGGGAGAGTTGGAACACTAACTCATTGTTGGTAGAACTGTGACCTCATCCAGTCATTCTGGAGAGCAGTTTGGAACTATGCCCAAAGGGCTATGAAAATGTGCATACCCTTTGACCCAGCAATATCGCTTCTAGGACTGTATCCCCGAGAGATCATAAAAATGGGAAAGGGTTCCACATGTTCAAAAATATTTATAGCAGCTCTCTTTGTAGTTGCCAAAAACTGGAAATCAAGGGGATGCCCATCCATTGGGCATGGCTGAATAAATTATGGTATATGAATGTAATGGAATACTACTGCACCATAACAAATGATGAACAAGAAGACTTCAGAGAGGCCTAGAAAGACTTTTATGATCTGATGCTGAGCAAAAGGAGCAAAATTAGGAGAACTCTGTGCACAGCAACGACCACAATGTGCGAGTTTTTTCTGATAGACTTGGATCTTCATAGCAATGCAAGAACAAAAAAAAAAATTCCCCAATGGTCTTCTAAGGCAAAATGCCTTCCACATTCAGAGAAAGAACTACAGAATTCAACTGCAGAATGCAGCAAAACATTTGTGGATTTGTATTTGTATGTGTGTGTGTGTGTGTGTGTTGTGTTTTGATTTGTTATATGATTTCTCCCATTTATTTTAGTTCTTCTACACAGCGTGACTACAGTGAGAATGTATTCAGTAGGAACGTATGCGTGGATCCTATACAGAATTGTATGTTGTCATGGGGGGGGGGTTAGGTAGGGGAAAAAAAAGTCTAAGTTTTATGGCAGTGATTATAGAACATTAAAAATAAATAAAATGAAAAAAAGTGATGCATTCAATATGCCAGTAAATTCAGAAAACTCAGCAGAGGCCACTGGATAGGAAAAAGATCAGTTTATATCCAAATCTTAAAGAAGGGCAATGCCAAAGAATATCCAAATTACCAAAATATTATGCTTATTTCACACGCCAGCAAGGTTATACTTAAGATTCTACAAGCTAGGCTTCAGCAAAAGGTGAACCAAGAATTACCAGAAGTGCAGGCTGGTTTTCAGAGACAAAGAAACTAGAGACCAAATTGCTAGATTATGGAAAAAAGCAAGGAAATGCCAGAAAAACATTTACTTCTGCTTCATTGATTATATGAAAGCCTTTGTCTATGTAGATCACAACGAAATGGGGCAAGTCCTCAAAGAGATGAGAGTACCAGATCATCTTACCCGTCTCCTAAGGAACCTACATGGGGGCTAGAATCAAACATGGAACAACTGATTGATTTAAGTTTGGAGGAGGAGTATGACAAGGCCATATACTGTCACCTTATTTAACTTATGTGCAGAGTACATCATGTGAAATGCCAGACTGGACAAATCAAAAACCAGAATTAAAGTTGCCAGGAGGAATATCAACAATCTCAGACATGCAGACATATGCTCTGCAACTCTGATGGCAGAAAGTGAAGAATTAAAAATTCTCCTGATGAGAGTGAAAGAGGAGAGAGTAAAAGTTGGCTTGAAGTTTAACATAAAAAAAAAAACCAGAACCAAAAATCACAGCTACTAGCCCTATTACTTCCTGGCAAATAGAGGGAGAAGAAATGAAAGTAGTGTCAGATTTCATATTCCTGGGCTCAAAGATCACTGCGATGGTGACTGCAGCTGTGAAATGAAATGACACTTGCTCCTTGAGAGGAAAGCTCTGGCAAACCTGGACAGCAGACTAAAAGGCAGCGATATGGCCTTGCTGACAGAAGTCTGTCTAATCAAGCTGTGGTTTTTCTGGTAGCAATGATGAGCTGTGACAGTTGAACTACAAGGAAAGCTGAGCGCCACAGAATAGATGCTTTTGAATTCTGGTGCTGGAGATGACTTTTGAGAGTCCATTGAACAGCAAGGAGATCAATTTAGTTAATACTTAAAGAAATCAATTCAGGCTATTCACTAGAAAGTCAAATACTTTGGCCACATTATGAGAAGATGGGACTCATTGGAAAAGATCCTGATGTTGAGAAAGAATAAAGACAAAAGGAGAAGGGGACAACAGAAGACGAGATGGATAGAGAACGTCATGGAAACAACGAACATGAGCTTGGACAGACTTCGGAAGATAGCGAAGGATAGAAGGGCCAGGAACGCTATGGCCCACAGGGTCAGAAAGAGTAGGACATGTCTGAATTACTGAACAACAACACCCACAATTTCTTCTCTGGGTCTTTCTGTGGCTGACAACACATTTCCGAGATAGCTGGGCAGGCCTAAGGATCAGTCTGTGTCTACAAAGCAGAACTTTTATCTGAGCATAATCAATTGACCATGGCCTCTCTGATGGCACACTACTCAAGCACAACATGTGTTCCAAGTGGGACATCAGGTGAAATGAGCGGCACTCAAAATATCTTCAAACGTGAAAGACACCAACAAACAAAATAAACTAACCGATGCCAATGCTCGTCCATTATACCGTTACCTTCCCCAAACTGGGTTGGGCCATGTACCCTGGGCCTGCCTTCTGGCCTCCAAAAATGCAGGTCGAGGTCTTCCCATTGCCTGAGCCATCCTACCAATCAGACTATTTCTCTTCTTTTCATCAACAAACTTCTTGAAAAGTAATTTGTGCGCACTGCCTACATTTATTCACTGTATTATCTGGCTTCTGGCCTTATTTTGCTACTAAAATTCTATTCTCAAATGTCACTAAATATTTATAACCAGTCCTAAGTATTCTAGTTCTTTCAAATTCAGCACCTATTATGTGCTCAGTACTGTGCCCTTAGGCACTGAGGAGACAAAGACAAAAAACAACTCAGCCCATGTCTTCCAGGGCATAGCTTTCTACTGAGGGGATACAACATATGCACAAGAAAGAAAATACAAAAAGTAAATAAACCATATAATACTAAGTCATTTCAAGAGAAAGAGAATATATTAACCAACTCCTTCTTCCTGAAACCGTCTCCCTCAGTCTCTGGAACACTGTACTAGTTTTTCTTCCCTTTAGATCATTCCTTCTTTATCTCCTCTTTTAGCTCTTCTTCCCCTTGGTCCTTAAATGTGGACAAGCGCCATGCTTTTCTCTCGTTAACACATTCATTCCCCATGATCTCATCCATTCATACAGCTTCAACACCAATGACTCCCATATCTCCAGCTCTGCCCTCTTCCCTGAGCGCCAATTTCCCATCTGAAGTTAGATTCATTCATGAAATACTGATTATCTTCGACTGTCACCTCAAGCTTGTCACTTTCACCCGTTTCTGTCACCCTTTCCATCTTGATTCAAGTCACTCAATCCCAAAATATCTCAGTCATCTTTGACTCCTCCCCTCCTATATTCAGTCACTAAGTCCGAGAGAGAATCTGCCATTGTAATCCCTTCTATTTGAAATACGAATTTTTCCAAAGGCAGTGCAAAACCAAAGCATATTATTTGCTTGGTTACTGGTAAACTGGGCCCCTTGTTTACAGGCTTATTTTAACATTATATTGGTGGTTAATTCCTGTGGCTACTCAAGCCATGGCTTCCCACCTTAGCACTGTGACTTTCTCACTCTCCAAAAGAGTTAACATGATTCTTAAGACATCACTTTCATTAACGAAAGAGAAAAAAAGCCTTCCATGGCTTTCCATTGTGTACAGAGGCAAGTCCAAAATCCTTAATCTGGCATTCAAGGCTCTCCACAGTCTAACTCTACCCTGCCTTTACACTCCTATCTTCCACTATCAACAGGGGTTGTCCCCTAAATTCCTTCGATCATTCTCACCTCCATTCCTTTGTTCATGCTGTTCTAAACCTGAAATACCCTCTTCCCACCTCTCAACCTCTCCAAGTTACACACACCCTTTGGAGTTCAGCTCAGAGTGTTGGACTGTGAGTCTGGGTTCAAAAGTGGGCTCTGCAAATCACCCTCTCTGTTCTACTCTCCTCCTCTGTCAGATATCTACGATCTCAAGTGCTGTCTCCTCTATGAAGCCTTTGCTCTACCATTCATATTTAATCATATCCTTGTGTTTTTTGCTAGTTACATGTTCTATTGTCTCTATCCTCCCCTCCTCGAGAGCAGGGATCATATCTTATATTCCCTGTAATGTTCTGTAAATAGAAGGTACTCAAGGACTAGTCAATGCATGAATCTTGCTAGAGATGGGGTAGACAAAGGAATGGGATGTCCATGTATGTGGCATGATGGAAAGAGCACTAAACTTTAAGAGTTAAGAAAGTCCTGCTTCAGATTATTTTCTCTTACGTTATATTTTGTTTTGGTATTTCTCATGATTTCTCCCATTTGTTTTAATTCTTGTATGCAACATGACTGATATGAAAATGTGCTTAATAAGAATGTATGTGTAAAACCCATATAGGATTGCATGCTGTCTCAGGGAGGGAGGGGAGAGGGAGGGGGAGAAAGTTTAAGACTTATAGAAGCAACTGTTGAAAACTGAAAACAAATTAATTATATTTTTTAAAAAAAAAGTCCTGCTTCCAACAACACTTACTAGCTATGTGACCTTGGATAAGTCCCTTAAAGCTAAGCCTCAGTTTCCTCATCTGTAAAAGTGACCATATGAATAGCTGCAATACCTACCTCAAAAGAGAGTTCAGAGGAACAAAGTAAAAAGTTTCAGCTTGAGCTCAATATAGACAGCAATCCTTCCATGAGATGCCTCACAGAGTTGTTAAAAGGAATGTCTTTTGAAATCCCTGCAAAGACTCTGTCCTGGGTCCTCTTCTTTATACTATCTCACCTGATGATTTCATCAGCTCTCATGAGTTCCATTTTTATCTCTGAGGATGATTCTCAGATATTATTTATCCTGTCCTAAACTCTTTCTTCATCTCCAATTGCTTAGTAGATGTCTTGAAGGGGATTTCCCATAGACATCTTAAATTTAACAAGTCCAGTTAGCAGAATGAATTAAAAATTTGAATTTGACAATATGTCCCTTTGAGGAAAACAATAAAAATGATACACAGTTAAAATGAAGATCAGGAGTAAAATTTATTATGTAAAAAAAAGCAGGGGTACTGATCACGATCTCAAAGTTAAAGCCAAAATAGATTTAATTAAAAGAGAAAAATAGGGAAACTATACCATGTGTCTTCAATATTGTTTAGGTCTCATTTCTCAAATTTATAAAGAACTTTGTCAAATTTACAAGAATATGAGTCATACTCCAGTTGATAAATGGTCAAGGGATATGAACAGGCAGTTTTTCAATGAAGAAATCAAAACTACATATAATTATATGAAACAAATGCTCCAAATCATTACTGATTAGAGAAAAAGCACGTTGAAATAACATTGAGATATGTTATCCCTATTTGGCTAAAATGATTGATGCCCTTCCACTGGAGAATGACTCAACAAGCTGTGTTGTATTATGATTGCTGATTGGAATACTGTAATATACGAAAATCCTGGGAAGACTCAGACCTATGAAGGAAGATGCTCTCTACCTCCAGAGAGAGAACTGACAAATGGAAATATGCATAATATGGTTACATACGTGTGTCCATGTATGTATGTTTATAGATATGTATGTATGTGTGTGTGTGTGTATATATATATATATATATATATATATATATATATTCACATTTAACTGTAGCCTTCTCTAGGGTAGAAGGGAGGAAGGAGGGGGGAAAAGTGTGCAGCAGAGAAAAAAGAAAACCTATAAGGAGGCACAGAAAAGCTAGGTAGCTTCGAAAACAACGTGTAGTATTTATTGCAGAGGTTTCTTGAAATGGAGATTTATTGTTTTATGTTGAATCCTCTCATGTTCTGCTGTGTACATGGAAAGGTTTTTATTTTCCTTTTCTCTTTCTGGATTTAAGCTAAAAATGAATAATTTTTTTTTTAAAAAGCAGCAGTCAGATGGGTAGAAGAAGCAGGAGAAAGTAGTTTTGAAACACTCTATAGAGAAGAGCAAGAGTGAGAGAAGACTGATCAATGGTGGCAAAGGCTGCAGAGTAGTCAAGGAGAATGAGAATTTAGAAAAGACCATGGGGTTTGGTAACTAGGTCACATTGGAGAAAACGGTTTCAGTGGAACGATACAGTCAGAAGCCAGGTGGGAAGGATTTAGGAAGACAATGAGAAGAGAAGAACTGAAGGTGCCTATGGTGGATGGCTTTCTCAAGGAGTTTAGCTACAAGGGGCAGAAAGGATATAAGGCAACAGTAAGGAGGAAAGGACCAGGTGAGGGGTTTTTGAGGATGTAGCAGCCAGTAGACATGGAAAAACTGAAGCTAAGTGATAGTGGAAATGACAAGAAGGACAATCTGTTGGATGGGATCACTTGAACAGGCAGGGGGGTTTGCCTTGCTAAGGAGTAGGGTCATCTCTTCACGTGAGACAAGGGTGAAGAGACGGTGGCAGGAAGCATCCGAGTGATAAAGACAAGTGGAGAAGAGGGAGCTCTCATCATTAAAGCCTCAATTTTTTCCAGTAAAATCTGAGGCAAAGTTCTCAGCTGAGAGAGTGGGAGGAGGGGAAGCCATGGAAGGGGTTTGAGGAGGGATGAGAAGGTCTGGAAGATCCACTGTAAAAAAAGGGATAGTGAGTTGATGAGGGAGGTGTAGAAGGATTGCCTAGCAACACGGAGGGCACATTTGAGGTCTTGTAGTGGACCTAGTCAGAACAGTTGTGTTTTTCTCCATCCTTGTTCAGCTGCACATGTGGTATCAGCAAAGACAGCATGGGTGGTGGGAGTGAGCCAAGGCACAGTTGGCAATGCGATAAGGGAGCCAGGGACTCCAGAGAAGGAGTGGAGAATTGAACTTGCTCATCACGGGTCAATGATGGTGATGGGGAGCAGAAAAAAAGTGGCTAGTGCAGGAATGATGGCCTGGGAGAGAGGGACAGGGCTTAGAGGTCACACTGTGGAGGAAGAGGAGGCCTTGGTATGGAAAGGCAGAGGGAGAGGTGGAAAGATTGGGGTCAGAGAAGGGAATTTCAGTGTTTCTTGAACATGAAGGTGGTGCACTGGGGGGTGATGTCTGAGGTGACTGAGGTGAAGTAAAATAGGTTATGGAAAATGAGTGAGCTGAGAAACTAGGAGGGTAAGGTGTTTAAGAGAGGATCAATATGTGTGTGCGCGCACATACACACATGGATTCCATATATATACACGTATATACATATATGTACGTGTGTGCATTGAAGTTCCCTAATATGAGGGCAGGAGGAGCAGAGCTGAAAGAGATTGTGAGGCAGGTACCAAGCCCATCAAGAAAGGACGGAAGTGCACTGGGGGTGCACCGACAACAGCAACGAAGGCGTTGACTGGTAGAAGATGTACATTGGAGAGACCTCGAAAGAGGAGTGGGGCTGGTAGGGGGAACACCCCAGAAGTAGCAAAGGATAGCAAAGAGTCTTCCCAATCTCCCACCTTGGCCACTGAGCTAAGGGGAATGAGCACAGTCAATACTGCAAAGGCTGGCCAGGGCAGTGTGGGAGACCAAAAGACTTCAGACAAGGCCAGTTTGTTACCTATGAACACAGTGGAAGGGCTGGGATTTGGGGGCAGGAAGGCTGAGGAGGATGGGAATAAGGAATGGGTGGTAGGGACAGGGGTTGGGGTTTGGATGATGACCTGAGAAATTCAAAATCATTGGAGTGTTCAACGGGTATGAGCAAGCACGGATATGTTAAATCACTGAATGAAAGGCAGATGGAAGGCCCCCGTTTCCTCTCAACTCTTTCCTCAAAAGCCTGGAGATCAGGCAGGAGACAGCACAGCAGGAGATGGACACCGTAACTATGCTAGTGCCACACCCCTGGAGGGTTGCCACAGAACCTGCTGGCTGACTCCTTACAAATCTTTCTCTATTCCAGTCCAGCCTTCATTTAGCTACCAAATTGATCTTCCTAAAGCAAAGGTTTGACCATGCAACCACCTGCCCTCTTTCCCCACCCCCATTCAGTAAACTCCTGTGGCTCCCCATTACTTCCAGGATCCAATAAAAAATCATCTGGCCTATTCCTACTTTGCCAATCTCCTGCACATAATTTATGATTCAGTGCCACTGGTCTGGTGGCTATACTTCTCCTGATTTTGCATTGTCACCTGTTGTCCCTGATAATATTTAATATAAATCTTGGACTTTATTAAGGGCCAAAGCTTGAATTAAGAAGAGCAAATGAGGTTGCCTTAGTAACTTCCTTAGGAGACCCTTTCTCCTGGTATTTTAGTGATAAGAAAAATAAACACAGATGTCCTGGGTTGTAATTTTAACTGAAACTTTGCTTACCCTTTCCTGTGTCAGCTACTTCAAGTACCTGCTTAGGACAGGAAGGCGGCCACTGGTGGTGGTATTTCCTTTCTTGTGGTATGTCACTGAGACATGTTTACACAGCCTGGAATCGCAAGGCCCAGCTGACAATGCTTTGTCAACTGTCTGATCTTACTCAATGTATGATCTGTTCAATTAAGAGAGTTCCTTTCTCATGGTAGAATGCATATAAGCCAGAAGATTTCTGTACCAGCCAGCCACATTGGATCCTGGCTCCATAGCACTATGTGACTGTTATCTTTATGGGGATTTGTTTAATTAATTAAATCATAAAATGTATGTATTTAGCCTGCACCTTCTCTTTAAGTTTTCAGGCCAACATCCCCTATGCCTGAAATGCTCTCCCTCCTTGCCCCTCCCTTTTGAGTCTCAGCTAAAATCCCGCTTTCTGCAAGAAGCCCTTCCCAGCCTCTACCCTCATTCTCTCTGAGATACCCAACTTCCCATGTGCCTTGTTTGTACGTTTGCAGGTCTGACTCAACAAACTCCAGCAACTTCCTACTGCCTCCAGGAAGCAAATACAGAAGTTCTGTTTGGCCCTCAGAGTCCCTCCCGTCTTCCCAGTCTTCTTACACCTTACTGCCTGCCATGTACTCTTTCGTCTGCAAACAAGACCCCAGTGTCTCTCACCTCACAGTATTTTCTCTTGCTGTCCCCTAGATAAGGAGTGCTCTCCCTCTCTCTTCAGCTCCTTTAAGTCCCACCTCAAATCCCCCCTTCCCCAGGAAGTCTTTCCCAAGCCCTCTTCATTCCAGTGCCTTGCCTCTGTTCATCATTCCCAATCATTCTGTAGAATGCTCACTTTGCACAAATTTCTTTCCATGTTATCTCACCCAATGCATTGTAAATTCCTTGAGGACAGGGATTGTCTGGTGTCTTTTTTATAACCTCAGGGCTGGCTCAGCACAGTGCTTGGCACAAAGTTGTTGCTGTTGTGCTTAGTTTTCTATGAGGATCATGACATCAGGGAAATGATGACATGACTTGCACTTGACTTGGATTTGAGGGAGGGAGGGTTGTGTGGGTCACCAGCCTCACTTTCTCCTCCACAGTCATCTGAGGCCAGTGGCCTGGATGACTAGGATGACTGGAGATGGCCCAGGATGCCATGGGAGACCTTGGCCCTTTGGGGCTAAGATCTCATGTTCTCACTTTGAGTGAATAGGCCTCTTTAAGAAGTGAGTCCAGGGAAGGCCCCTTTAATCCAAAAAAAAAAAAAATCTAGCTGGGAGGGGAAGCCCCTGAGGGTGGCTGGCCTAGAGAAACAGTATGCTAGGAGGGCAGTGACCTCAAAGAAGATACTTAAGAAATGTTTAGTGACTGAAAGATGTCGCTAGAAGATGACTTCAAGGGGGGCAAGGAAAGTCATTTCACCAGCACTGGAGGCCCATGCATAGCCTTGACTCAGCTGAGGAACTGGGAGCCCCAACTCCTCCTCAGGGAGACACTCTCCTGGCTCCATTCTATGTTCCTCCCTCATCTTCCCACTTCCTCTCCCCTCCCTTGTTGGGGCCTCCCTGCCCCCTTCTTCCCCCAGTCCTGCCAAACTATCCAGGGCTCTCTTCTCTTCACCCATCTGCTTCATGGTCTCTTCTGCCCCCAGGGGTTCAAGGCACAGCTCTCTGCAGCTAACTCTGGGTCTACAGGATCTAGCATTCAAAATTCTGAAAGAAATTTGCATTCCCAAATCCACTCATGTTAACTTTACCGTATAGTACAGGGTTCTCTCTCCCTTTGCTCCTGCCTATCTGGCTCCACACCCACCCACCCAACCTAAACAGAAACCTCCAAGTAAAAGCAGAAGACACAGCTGGAAAGATGACTGAATGCGGGGGAGGGAACCTTTGCACTGCTCCACTCACTGCACCTGCTCCTGTCTGTCCCCTCCGTCCCTGAGCATGGCTTTCCTTGATCCCCCAGTGCCCAAGCCTGCAGGCAAATTCACATTACGTAAAAATCCTTTTAAGTGGAGGTCTGCAAAGGCCTGCGCTCCATATGGAAAGTTGAAACTGTCAGCCTCCACCCACACTGTTCTCAGTGATTTCATTCTTCAGAAGTACTTTGTATTTGTTTCTTTATCTGCAACATCCCTTCTCCCTCCCAGAGAAAGAAGGCTCCTGGAGAGAGGTAACCTTTTTGTTTCCCTCTGGGTAAACTCAGCGCCTAACACCACTGGCCTCATTCTCACGCCCATTAAATTGACACGTGAACTGAATGAAAGAAATCCGGAAGAAAAACATGAACCTCCCCCCAGCGACAGCTCCTCCACACCACCTGCTCCCTTCCTTCCCAGGGCTTGCTAGTGAGATAGTAGGAGCTTGTGTTATGAGGAAATCAGGCTTGGCCGTAGGAGGGTAGACCGGGAACTTGGATCATCTAGCTGGCCAGTACTTGGCCCCAGAGAACAGATAACTGACTAACAAACTGGATACTTTTTGAAAGAGAAAGGAGACAAAGGCGTGGGATGCTGTCACCGTGATGTGGGGATGCAGGCCTCTCAGCAGGACAGTTGGGCTTAAACAGTTTTCTTTGTTACACGGGGGTGGAGAAGAGGAATACTAGGAAAACAGTACTGTAAAAAACTAAAGGCTGATCAACCAAGCTTTCTCTTTCTCCCTTTTTTTTTAAGTTCTGGGACAATTAGTTGATGATTTGTTTATGAGGTTGGAAACCAGGAGCCCCAAGGCCTACTTTCTCAAATAACCTTACTGATCTGAAGAATAGCTCAGAACAACAGAACATACTCGGAACAAAAAAAATGGACAAATGTGAATGGGCAGGTGAGAGAATTCGAAGCCAGTGCAGCTAAAGGCCAGCAGGCTGGGCCAACACCCCAGCGATGTTCCACCGCCTGTGTCATCATCCAGCCTGGCAGCAGGGCAGCAGGAGATAGTTGGAAGCCAAAACAGCAGGTGGACAAAAGTTTTGAAAGATTCAGGGCCCCACTTCCGGTGGGAAAATCCTAGGAAAAAAGCCAAAGATACAGAAGCCAAGAGATTACCCTTCTTGGAGAAATCCTGACAGTACAAAGAAGGCAGTTTCGTACAGACCGGCCTTCTGAAAGTGTTACATGGGGAACATGGAGACAAGGCGTGAGGGCCTTTTGTACCCAGCTCATTGGCCCTGCAAGAAAGCAAAACCTGAAGCAAGGACAGACTTGCCACCACCAAGAGCTACAGTGTAGGTCTCAAGGGAGAAAGAAACTGGGGCTCAGAGAGGCTAAATTAATGTATCTCAGATCACAAAGGTACTCAGGAGCAGTCAGGATTCTGTAGATTAGTAAGTATTCAAGTATTCAACTGGTTCCATGGAAGGCGTGGACATCACTAACACATGGAAATCCACACACACACTTTCAGGAAATAAGGTTGGCTATAGTAAAAATGTTCCTGACACAGTCTTCACTTTTGCACTCATAACCCTAGTGCCTGGCAAACAACTGGCACTTGACAAAGGTGTGTTGATTGAATATCAGAAGGAATTTGGCAGTGAGGAGAATGAAGCAGCACAGGTTCTACAGGCAGAAGGCTGCCCAGGTAGCACCCTCACCACCCTGGAAAGAAATCCCACCACTAAGAGCTGAAGTCAGGGGCGATCCACCCAGCACTTCAGCCATATGACTGAAAAGGGGCTGTCATATCTTGGATTGGACCCTGAGAAGAGGTAGAGGTACAGGCAATTAGTGGGAAAGTGGCAGTGCCCATGGGCTTGGGCTCGAGGTTCTCCTCCTTTGCTATTAGTGCACTGCTACTGCCCTTTCCCACACTGCCCTCTCCTCCCTTCCCTATGAATGTTGTCCATTTCACCTTTATATTTCTCTCCAATCTGAACCTGTACCCTGGTACAAGCCCTCATCATCTCACACCTGGACTGCTGCAGCAGCTGCTGGGGGAGGGAAGGGGCTGCCTGCCTCAAGTTTCCCCCAACTCCAGTCTGTCCTGTGTTCAGTCACCAAAGTGATCTTCCCAAAGCCCAGGTCTGCCCATGTCACTCCCCTCCCTCCTCAGTAAACTCCAGTGATTCCCTAACCCCTCCAGGAGTGAATACAGGATGCTCTGCTTAGCATTCCAAGCCCTTCACAACCTGCTGCTCCAGACCCCACACAAAGTGTGGACCAGAACTAGAATAAGGGATGAGGAAAGCTGTGGTCACATTCAACTTAGAGCAGCTCAACTGCATTGTCCCAGCTGAAATGATTTCGGAATTCTCATAGCCAGAGAAGGATGCCCAGCAGGGGGCAGTGGGCATATACAACACAAAAGGAAAGCTAGTTTCCAGATGGAGCCTGGGCATAAGCCAACAAGGAATTGAATGAAGATGTTCAGCTTCCCCTTGACTTCTAAGATGAGTATTAGGGACTATAATACTACCATGCTTCCCAGAAAGTGTCCCTTAGGGCCACTGCTACAGCATGATCCTGCTCATCTGACCCTGTACAGAATGCCTTGTTAAAATCAATGTCCTGTGACCATCAAGTTCATAAGCCTTTCTAGCAGACTCTAGTCAATGGAGGGTCTCCACCCTGGGCATTCTGGAGCTCTTGGGCATCAGTCTACTGAGGTCTAGAGACCCCCTCTTCTCACAATCATGTTTTGAAATGCATAAAATACAAGATTACAAAGGAACACCATTCTATAGAAATACAGTTATAGACAAAATTCACACACCTGGCCTTTTTCTTCAATTTGTTCCAGCAATCTCCAGACCCTAGAAGCATCCTCCCCAGTCCCTTTCTCAAAGGACAAGTGCCCAGACTAGCGATACCTAGTACCAGAGCCCCACTCTGGGCCCTCTGGATGACTTTCTCCACCGGCCCCAGTCCCTATTAGGTTCTTCCCCTGTACCAGGCTCCTTGTGGACAGGCACTATCTTCCTTTTTGCTTGGATTTAGGGATAGGTATTTAGGGTATTTTCACAATTTAGCAGAGGGCCAGAAGACAGTAAGCACTTAATAAATGTTTGTTGACTTAATGCCAAGTTAGGAAACACTGTTTCAGTCCAAAATCCTTAGCCTGGTAGTCAATGCTCTTCTGATCAGACTCCAACTTCCCTTTCAGCCTCACTTGAACAAGATATTTCATCTCCAGACTCTGGGCCTTTTCACTGGCCCTCATCCCTGGAATGCCCTCCCTCCTGGCTGCCTCCAAGTTTCAGCTAAAATCCCACCTCTTACCCTTCCTTTCATTTTATTGAAATGGTGATTATTTCCAATTTATTCTATCTCATGTTTGTACACAGTTGTTTGCATGAGATCTTCTCCATTAGAGTGGGAGCCTCTGGTGGGCAGGGACTGTCTTTTGCCTTTCTTTACAGCTCCAGCACATAGAACACTACTATGCCTACTAGTGTATCAAATAAACACTTAATAAGTGTTTCTTGACTAACAACACTGCCCTTCCTGAATTCTATGCTCCTCACCCCCATGAAATAATCTTCCTCCTCCTCGTTCTTCAAGAACTGATCCACATGTTCCCTCTTCCAGCCAGAGAGGAAGCAGAGAACACTTCATGGAAATGGCATTTAGGTTGCTCCTTGAATGATGGATGGGCTGCTATCAAAAGTGACTGCATGAAGAGGTATCCTAGACATAGCTCCAGTGAAAGCCCAGAAGTGACCAAGTATCCCAAGCGCTCAGGGCAAGAGGCAGTGGCTGGAGTAAGGCCTCAGGCTTGGAGCCTGGGTCACTTTGGGGTAATCACTTCCTTTCAGTTTTCTCATCTCTAAAATGGGGAGGATACTGAAGAACCAGCACTGCTCGTGGGTGGTGAAGTATGTGTTGTCCCACTTCTGCCTCTTAGAGCGTAAGTGATGATGTCAAGAAGCATGAAGGAGCTGCACTCAGAGACATGGAGCCTCTCAGAGGGAAGGAGGCACCATGCATCATTCTTTGAACAGTCCATGAAGAAGGGCACTAGTGGCCTGAACCAACACGATCAGCAGGAGAACCCAAAAGAAAGGGATGGCTTCAGGGGAAAGCAGTAAGGAGACCTCTGGGAGCTGACATGGAGCAGAGGAAGCAATGTGCACAGGAACAAATTACAGAGAAAAGTAACTTTGCCAGCCCTCAGAATTCTGAGGAGTGCCATCATCAACAAGTCCAGGGGACTGAAGATGAAACATGGTGCGCACATGGTCACCACAGCTTTTATTAAGTGCCTACTATATGCCAAGTATGCTCAGCACTTAACAAATATAACAATCCTGGAACTTAAATGCTGTTATCCCCCCTTTTACAGGTGAAGAAACTGAGGTCCAAAGTAGTGAAGTGACTTGCCTAGGATCACACAGCTACTAAGTGTCTGGGGCTGAATCTGGCCTCAGGTCTTCCTGTCTCCAGACTCAGTGCTCTAGCCACTGAGCCACCCAGATGGAGATCCATTTTTGAACGTGGCCAAGGTGATAGTTTGTTTTGCTGGACCATGCATATGTAAGTGTTTTCTTTTTCTCTTTTTTTTCTTGTTTAATTTGAGAGTGGTAGGGGAGAGGGAAGGAGAAAATAAAATAAATGCTTGTAAAAACAAATACCTTTTAAACAAAGAAGAGGACAAGCAGACGAATCTGCATAGAATGAACCAACAAGAGTTAACACTAGCAGAAGTATAGAGGAGGAGAAAGATGGAGAGGCAAAAAGCCATCCCAAGATTAGTGGGACACAAGGAGAAGGATGGTCATGTGGATAGAAACAGGGCAGTCAGGAATGAGCAGGCTCAGGTATGAAGATGCTAGGCCTGTGGTATTGCAGAGAGGTCCAGTAGGCCGCTGGAAATGTCTAGAGGGGAACTCGGGAGAGAGGCAGGGGCTGAAGATCAGGCCACACTGAGGTGAGACATCAGCCCAAACTGGCTACCCAAACCCACTCAGCCCAATGTTCACTTGTCCTTGAACATCTCCTAGATGGCCACACTGAGTTCCACAAGAATAAGCCCTGAGAAATGGTGACAACTTGCTGTGTGAAGTGAGAAGGTAGAATAAGCAATGGGTTCTCTAGCTGCAGTCCTGTAGTCTAGCCGTAGTTCTGTAGTAAACAGCCATAAACGTTTCACATTTTCTCCCAATTCAGCTACAGGTGGCTTTTGCCCTGAAAGGTTCTCAAGAAGAGTGATGGGGCAGGCTGGGCCCCCATCGCTGCTATGCTGGAATACTTGGCCAAGATCTGGGCACTTCCAGAATGAATGTGGAACCCTCTGTTCCAGCTAGGCAGTCCCAGCTGCACCTGCTGTCATTTTCCAACTCTTCAGCTCCAAGCAAATCAGTGCTGCCACTCCAAATGGAAAAGGTGTCATCACCCTGCTTTGCCATCCTGGACTTCACCTGGAAGCCCAGCACTCACCTCTAGTTAGAAAAATGGCAAGAGATATCTAGCTTTTGCATTTGTAACCCCAGGACTGAGTCTGATATTTTTCATTCTCTTATACCAGCTCTGTGACCCTGGGCAAACTGCCTGAGCTGCTGAAGGCTCAAATTCCTCCATCTTTAGAAGGAGGATAATGAGTGTTTTAGAGGCCATCAATTCTAAACCTCTTATTTTACTGATGAGGAAACTGAGGCCCGAAGAGGTTAGCTAACCTGCCCAAGGTTACAGGACTAGTAGGAATCAGAGTCAGGATCTGCACCCAAGTCTCCCTGTCCTAAAGCACTGCACTCAATGCCCTATTCCCTGGGGTGACTCAAAGCAATGAAATAGCTGTAAAACCTACAGGAAATGGAAATGTGGTGGACACTTCCCCATGTGCTCTGCCAGACTACAGCAGCTCCTTATCCACAGTGCCTACTTAAGCTGGTCCTCTCATATAAGCACATACACAAGAATTTCCTCAACTGGCAGCCACACACACACAAACGTCACCATGCCATGCCCTGCTGTGCCAACTGCTCTCCCTGAGGTGGCCATCAAGTACCAAGCATCTCCAAAGGGCCAGACTGGCAATAACGAGGGGAGAGTACCTTCCGGACTGCCTAACACTCTCCAATGTGGACAGTAAGGGACAGAAGAAAGAGAGGGGCCTACTCCTTTAGCAGGGTTAGCCAACAGCAACAAAGGAGAAAGGGCGGCAGAGGAGGAACAGAAGAGGGGAGAGCTCACAGCCTGCCTCTCCCCTCCTCCAACCTTCACCCAGCAAGCTCTGGATGACCATTAGTGCCTTCTCTCAGCCTGCCTCCCACTCACCTTTATAGTCCCACCTAAGCCGCCTCCCTCCTCAGGCTCCAAGGAGCAATGAGGGCGAAGGAAAGATGGCAAACCTTGTCCCCTCCCCAAGCCCCCATCATTGCCCTATTCCTTCGAGTTAAATCAGGAGTTCGTGACAGTAGGAGGAAGGAGAAGGAAGGCACAGGAAGGAATAAACAAGAAGAGAAGAAAAGCCTACTTGAGCAGGCACAGCCACTGCCCTAGCTCCCTGACAGCAAAGCTGGAAGCCACACCTCCAGCCCAGCCTTCAGTCTTTCCCCATGCCTTCCCTTCTTAGCCGGAAGCCAATGCAGTCTCCCAGACTCCTCCCTCCCCTTTGCCTCCAGCACCGGGAAGGAAGGGCGAGAGGAGAGCTGGCCATTCTGCCGGTGCACTAAGCCAGTGCGACTTCCCATCGCTTCATTTTCCAGATGAGGAAATAGGGTACAAGGGGTAGGAAAAGCCAAGACTCCCTGCCTCCCCCCCTCCCCACTACACTAAGCTCTCACCCCATTCAATCTGGCCAGGGATAACAAGGGGGTGGGAAAGAAATGCAACAAGGCAACAAGACTAACCAGCCTCACATCACAGTTCCAACCCTAGGCTCCTCCCTCCCGCCTCAATGTCATCACCAGGGAGAGGGGAAAACGGGCGTCTCCTGGCCCCTTCCTTACAAATTTATAGCTTTGTAAAGCCTGAAAGGGCCTTAGAAATCATCTAGCCCACCCTCTTAACTCTACAAAAGTGGAAACTGAGGCCCAGAGAGAGGAAGAAACCTGCCCCAAGGTCACACAGTGACAAGGGGTAGAAACACGGCACCCCAACCTCCCAGGTGAAGAGCTTTTCCCATCCCACCCTAGTTTATTGTGTTCTGCTAAGCTCTGGTCCTGGCCCAGACTCCTCCCCTGCAGAGCCCTGTCAGCCAGCCACAGGAGAGAGGCTTTGGAGGGGCTGCAGGGAAGCCACACCTCTGCAGCCACTAGGTTCCACCTCCCATCTTCCTTCCCTCTGATTGGTCAGTGACAGTAGAAAAGAAGGGAGGTAGAGGATACAGAAAATTCCATCTTACTACTCTTACCCTTCTGCTAATGGTCTTCCCCCCTCCTTCCTCCTCCTCTTCATCCTCTTCCCCACCCCCATCCCCCCATTGTCAGCAGCAGCAAAACTGGAAACGGGAAGAGGGTAGGGTAGGGACCTTCCCCTCTTCCACCCCCACCCCACTAGCAGGAAACTGAAGGAAGACCTTGCAAGCCACACCTCTCTCCCACATTCCAGCTTGGGGGGGCACCCCTTCTCCTCCAATTCTAGCATTTTCTAGCATTGGCCAGCAGCTGCAAAGGGAGGGAGCGAACAGGAGAGAAAGCAGTTCCTGCCCCCATCCTCTCTGCAGTCAGCACAGGGCCAGAGAACAAACCTCCAGCTTCTCCACCTGGTTCTGTTATCAAAGTCCCCTTGGCAGCCTGGGGATAAGATGCCCCTTATCCAAAAAAAAATACGTTCAAATGCATCGAGGAGACCAATTCTACTGCAATGCAATTCCAAAATATTTTGTAAAACAAGGTCGGAGACCCAAGGTTAAGAGTTCCTACATCTAGCCCAAGTCTCCAATTTTACGGTTAAGGAAACTGAGGCCTAGGGAGAAAAATGATGTGCTCCAGGTGACGCAGTGACAGAGCCTTCCCCCATAGACAGATTCAAGGACACGGGAAATGAGTGAAGTGGAAAGAAGGCTGGGGGGAGGGCCTACTTCCACCCCTAGCTAATGATTCCTCCTAGACTCTATAGCAGCAAGGAGTGGGGGATGACAGTGAGGGAAAGGGAAGGGGTAAAAAAAAAGCCTCAAACCCAGCTCCCCCACCCCCACCTCTTCTCCCTGCCCCGAGTCCAATCCAGGCCGCCCCGCCCCCTAGGAGGCCACAAGAGGGGAAGCAAAGGAAAGAAGACAAAGAAATCCTGCTCTCCTCCCCAATTCTTATCCCAGTCTAGAATGATCTGTGGCACTAAGCCTCCCAGTCTCCACACCCCACTTCGGAGGCTTCCAGAGAAAAGGGGAGAGAAACACTCTCAGGCCACAGATTGTTGATTCCCCTTCCTGCTCTGTTCTTACATGTTCTAATAATGACTAGTTAGTGGTGATGAGGTCAGTCAGCCAATGAGAGAGAGAGAGAGAGAGAGAGAGAGAGAGAGAGAGAGAGAGAGAGAGAGAGAGAGAGAGACAGTGGAGACAGTGTGTGTGTGAGAGACAGTGTGCGTGTGTGTGAGAGAGAGACAGTGTGTGTGTGTGAGAGTGAGAGAGACAGTGTGTGTAAGAGAGAGAGTGTGTGTGTGTGTGTGTGTGTGTGTGTGAGGGAGTGAGACAGTGTGTGTAAGAGAGAGAGTGTGTGTGTGTGTGTGTGTGTGTGTGTATGTGTGTGTGTATACACGCGCCTCCCACTATAACCCCAAGTTTGGCCTGGTGTGCCTGTGTGCTTTTCCTTGTCTTTTCTAGACACCAAGGAATCTCTAGTCAATGGCAATACACATTAAGGAAAAGGGGGAAGACAGAGCTCCACAGGAAGGATTCTCCGGTGAGGATTTATGACTCTTGTTCCTCTTAGTGAGCCCCTTTCCCCAGTGCTAGCAGCAGCAAAGGAAAAAACACTCTAAAAACCATGACTTAAAGAAAAGAAAACCTGGCCACTATATTTCAAAAAATCAAACAAAAAACGCCCAGATCTCTTTGAAGCAGGTGACAAAATAAATCCAAGCAACCTACAATCATTTCCTGAAAGAAGTCTCAAAGAAAAATCCTAGGAATGTCCAGAGGTCTCATGCCAAAGAAAAATTCCTGCAAGCATCCAGAAAGAAACTGTTCAGCTGACTGGTCTAATAGGGCTTTTTGCACATGTGCAGAGCACCTAAGATGGAGGCCTCATGGGAGAGATGCCAGGGCCCTCCTTCTGGGAGAAGACAGTTGGCATCTGCCACCACGTGGCTGGGAACAGCCTTTTTCCACTGGCTGCCTGCCCAGAACTGGTTGTGCCTTTAAATCTACATGAGAAAAACAGTTGCTCCCTCTTTCTGGTAGCCTCCAGTGGTGAGGGACTTGTTCACCCACAGCAAGAGCATCATGCATTTAAGTGGTTAAGTGCAACTGAGGTACAGAGGACCCCCTAAATTGAGGGAACAGAATCAATGAAGGTTTGAGCCAATGGCAGAGACTAGATATCCTTTCCCCTAACATCCCTAAGGCTGGTGGGGGAGTTGTGAAATGTGACATACCTGGTTTTCAGGGGGTGGGACCAGAAGAAATAATCACTGTTACAGAAAGAATCAGTCAGAATCACACTAAGACCTGGCAATGTTTACTATAAATAAAGGGCAGTCTTGGAATACAATGTTACAAAAAGATCAAAAATACAGGTTTACAACCTAGGATAGCAAGCGAGTATAATCCTACAGGGGAAAAATGGACCATTGTTTGATATAATGAGGACTTTCAAGTATTTCTGAAGAAAAGCCTGAATGTGAGGAGGAGCTTTGAAATGAAAACACAAGATTCAAAAGAAACTGGCAAGGTAAGTACATTAGAGCCACTGGAAGGAGCTGGAGGATGATGAAGTGGTAAGATTCTAATTAAGGGAGAAGGAAAAAGTGTCTCTTCAGAATCTTAATGCCTTCGAAGTTTGGAGCAGAATTAAATAAGAATTTGGTTCTGTTCTGAGGTTTTTAAGGGGCAAAAGAAAAACAGAAAGTAAAAGGCATGCCCTAGTGTAGAAAGGAGGCCCAAGGGAGTGGAGCTTGCTGCTTGTCATTGATTTATAAGGTATATGAGGAGCATGTGAAACAGAAGGGGTGGGAGTGCAGGCATCAGCTGAAGCGCACCCATCTCTAAACAGACGAGAGAGAGCTGAACATGTGCTGGAGAGCTCCTCCACACAGAATTTGGGGTAGAAAGACACCAAACATGCAGGAAAACAGGTGGAGATGGAGCTGGGGGGGAAGGGGAAGAGGGTTAAGAAGAAGGATAATGTCAGGAAGAGAATAATCACAAGCAAAAGAAACTCCCTGAGCCTGGAAAGGCAGAACAAAAAGAAAAGGACTCAAGCAGAGCAGGGAATCTCCGATCAGCGATGTCAAAGTTAAACAGGAACTGGAGCTGCTAAGCTGCATTGACAGCCCTGGGCCACAGACCAACTGTGCTTCACAATCTAACGTGCCCATGTTGTACTGTATTTTTATTTATTTTATTCAATATTTTTCCAAGTCCATTTTAATCTGGCTCAGTCACATCTGGGAAGGGCTTGGCACCTCCATCTTCCATTGTCTCTTAGACAACTGGGGAAAGACTGAAGAAATTTCAGTATCTGAATGTAATAAAATATTACTGATCCACAGAAAGAAGGTGTATCCCACAGAAGCCAGCTCACCAATTCCTGGTCATTCAGAAAAAGATCTAGGATCATCACTCTATACTAAGAAGACCTCAGAAACAATCTCAAAAAAATTCTGGTTAATGGTATCATCAAAAAATCTAGTCATCCTTATACATCAGCCAGAGTTGTGATCTCAAGGATATCTATATCTATTGGCTACTGGGTTTGGAACAAGAAAACTCTAATGAACCATGTATCATGGATGCAAGATGTCGTGGATTGTCTGTCAGGCTAGCAGTGGTTTTCAGTCTTGGATTTGAATACTGAATACTACCAGATTTCTATTTCTGAGGAAAACAAGGAAAAAGACTTTTCACTTTTGTACAGGTGGATTTGGCCATTGTGAGCCTATGTCCCAAGGCATCTTGAGAACGTTGGTCATCCTACAATGGCCAGAGGAGACAGCGGTTGGAGACAAGAACTACCTGGAAGTATTACTGTACCTTGATGACAATACTGTCTTAAGAAAGACACAGTAAGAATATGAGGATAGACCAGGGGTGGGGAACCTACCACATGTGGTCTTCCAAGACCTTGGGTTCAGCCTTGGACTGAGTCCAAATTTTACAGAACAAATCCTTTTATGAAGGAGATTTGTTCTGTGAAGTTTGGATTCAGTCAAAGGGCTGCACTTGAGGACTTAGAGGGCCACATGTGGCCTCAAGGCTGCAGGTTCCCCATCCCTGGATAGACTAATGAAAGTGATATATTGGCTGGATGATACTGGTCTGCAGCTATCAACTGACAAGTAACAATTTTCACAACACTAAACCCAGAGGCAATTACCTTTCTTGCCTAGGACTATTGCAATAAATATTCCTAGGGTATATACAAGATTATTTCTGGGTCATGTGACCAAGATGAAGGACTAGATAACTTTCTCTGATCCTCAGGACCTTTCCAACTTCTCCAAAACAGCAATTATGAGTATTCAGTTCATCCAAGCAAGACAGCAACGGCATAAGCTGAATAAACTGAAGAAAGAAAAGCAAACCGCCCCACAGAGGAATAGAAGTAGTAGGAAAAAGGAAAGTATTAAACAAAAAAAGAGAGAAGCCCTCCAAGGCTGTTGCTTCTTATCTACCCAGTAGCCCTGGTAAAGCACAGGAGAACAGGAAAAACATCCGCATAAGATCCATCCAGACCTCCCCCAATCTACCCCAGCTTTCCTCTCAAGATCCCTTTCTCCCATTAGTTAGTGCTCAAGATGATCCCACCTCATCTCCACCCCTCTGCCATCTGCTTAAAAATAAGGAGGCATTTAGGGTTATAATAACAATAAATAAAAGCAAGGACCAGTAACCGAAGCAGTACTGAACCTGGGGACACACGTCTGTGATCTACTGCAGGCTGTCCTGTGCTCTGCGGGGCACGCTGCTCCCTTAGCCATGAAGTGAAGGGTTTAATCCTATAGAAACATCTGGCTCCACATGACACAACATCATGTTCAGGACTGGGTAATGGGAGAACATAGGAGACAAGTCTGGACAGGCAGAACATGCCTGCTGAAAGGCAGGCAGAGTTGTTTTCATTTTTTCAACAGGCAAAGGTGAAAAACATAGCCAGCACATTCAGGGACACCAGATTTCGTGGTCTGGGACATACTTAGAAAGGAGACTTCCTGATTCCTGGACTAGACCTGTATTCTTTGAAGTGCCCCAGGCTGCCTTGTTTCACCAGACACTAGTCAATAGTGACAGAAGCCGAGGAAAGAGAAATAAGGGGCAGCCCACTCTACACTTCTGTTGTTAATCTGAGCCTGAGTGAGTGACTTAGATGAAGAGGAAACTGTTCCCAATTCCCCTCAGCAACCATTTCCCCAAAACACCACCAACTCTAAACCACCCAGTAGCAGCCCAGGCAGCAAAGAGGAGAGAGAATCTGACGGACAAAAGTCTGTCCCAAAGTGTTTAGCCTAAGCACTAAGAGAATTCTTCTGATTCTTAGTCTTTGGGTCAGAAGAGGAAGCATGGGGAACACCAAAAAGCCACCAGGGCTCAGTTCTAAATGTCCCTGTCTCTTAAGCAGCTGCCTAAGGAGTATCAAAGCAGGGGCCACAGGCCAGAGGAAATTCCATTCCATTTCTTTTCCTGCATCCAAGGATTCTTTCTCCTTCCTAGCACCAGGAGATGCAACAGCAGCAAAGGGAGAAGAGGAGGGGGAAGAGGAATGAAAAGAGAAAACCACTGGGCCTTCCCATCCTCCCCACCCCCAGGACCACGGGCAGTTAGGAAATGAGAGAAAACCTGCCACCCTCCTGCCCTGCCCTCTGCCCCCCACTCCCCCCAGACCCTTCCATAGCAAGGTCACAGCAAGGAGAGATGAAATCTCTACTCTCTTGCAGAGCTGCTATCTGCCTTTGAATTGTTTCCCAGGTTGGCTGGCTAGGAGCACCCACAGTAAGTGGCCTCTCCGAAACCAGAAGGAAGGTCCCTAATCATCCAACCTCCTGCCCTGCCTCCTGCCCCTTCACCTCGCTGGCGTGTTTGACGTCAGCCTGGGCTGCAGGGGTGCAAGGAGAAACCATTCATCAGGCAGCTCTGGCTGCCTCCTGCTACTCTGCCCCTTCAGCAGAGTCCTGGAAAAACAGGAAGGTCAAACGTACCATCCACCCCGCCTTCTATCTGATAGGAGGAAATGGGTGCAGAGGAGCCCATAAGCAGCTCTCCTCAGTGACAGAACTCTGATTCAAGCCCAGGGCTCTTACCTTCTGGGTCTAGGCTTTTTCCACTACATATCCAAGTAGCAAGAACAGAAGCCTTCCAGTAGCCACCATGTCCTCCCCCTCCTGGCCTAATAAGGAGGGAGGAAGAGGAGAAATCTAGTCTCCTCACCCCCCTCTTCCTCCTAGCCTATTCTACTACTTCTACTAGTAGACATTAGCAGCAAGGGGACAGAAAAGGACATCCTGTCGCCTTCTGAGCATCCCCATCCATCGTTCTCCTGCCCTGGGACCAGCAAAGAAGCAGCGGCAGCTGTAGCAAAGAGGGGAAGGCTTAAGGGGAAAAGAAAGAAGAGGAGGGAGCAAATTAGAATGTGAATCTTCCCAAGCATTCCTCTTTATAGCCATCATCAGCAAGGGGGAAATAATGATGATGCTAGCTAGCATTTCACTATGTGCCATGTGCTGTGCTAAGTGCAAATACCTCTTTTATCTCACAAACATCTGGGAGGTAGGTGCTATTATGATTCGCATTTTACAAATGAGAAAACTGAGGCAGACAGAGGTGAAGTGACCTGCCCAGAGTCACACAGCTAGGAAATCCAAGGCCAGAACTCAGGTCTTCCTCACTCCAGAGCAGTCAGTCGGTGCTGCAGTGGATGGAGTGCTAGATGTGGAGGAAAAAAGAGATAAGCAGCCGGCAACCACCAGCTGAAGTTAGCTAGGGGAGAGACTGGAGTGTGTTTTCTAGGCCCGGGATTCACCTTCTTGTGTCCTGGGGCCCTTTGGCAGTGTGCTGAAGCCCCTGGGTGCCTACTCTGAAGAATGCTTTTAACTTGGATTACAAAGGAAATTTCAGAAAATAACCTTGCTGCAGATGAGAGCACTCCAGTGTGGCCAAATTCTCGTCCTGGGGCTGCCTCCTCCTCCACTGAATTCAAGCTTGCACATTCCCCCCTCTCCCCCATTCCTCTTTGCCCTAAGAGACCCCAAGCTGTCGGGTGGGTGGGGAAATTCCAACTCTTTCAAATCTTCTGTTAAATATGAAAGGAAATGAATTCTGCAGTTTCCTCTGCATACGCACATAAGAAATAAGGTTACCTAATTTCAGGAAACCGCGTTTACTCAATATGCAACAGCCCATTTGAAGGACTGCAGAGCATAGGTTGCTATGGTGCAAAGAGTCCTGCCTACCTTGAGAATCCAAAGACTTTGGGGAGAACTTAAGCTCTTGCAATTGGGGTTTCTGGAGTAAGTCCCTTACAAGAGGGAGGAGGAAGAAAAACTTTTATCCCACTTGGTTTAGGTTTCTTTCTCCTACCTTCTCATCTGAATTAGCTTACTCTATTGATACTCACTGTTTCCAAAGGGAACTCTTAGGGGGAAAGAAAAGACAAGTCCTGTTAGCAGCAGGACACTCCCACTCCCACTCCCACCCCCCACCCCCACGTGCCTCCCTCCTGCCTCAGTGCAGGTGGTAGCAAAAGGAAAAGAGATGGGGGGAAGGGGAAGCAGCCAGCTCCAAAGCCTGGGGTGGGTGACCATGGTGCCAACTAGCTCCACCCCAGCTTCAACGATGATCTCTTTCCTATTCTAGGTGAACATATGTTAGTGTTAGTCAGTGGCCACAGCGGGGGAGGAAGGAGGAGGGGCTTCTTCTCCTCTCAGGCTCTTCCCAGAATCCTCTCCTTAGTGCCAGCACAGCAGCCAGAGGGAGCAATAGCATAACCTTATTGTTTCACTTGTAGGTCCTTTGTGCGGTAGTTACAAACCAGCAGAGCTAGAAGGCACCTGAGAGATCAAGTCATCTTGTCCTTTCATTTCAGAGAGTGATTTGTGAAAGATCTCAGAGTTAGCTAGAGGGAGAGCTGGGGACAAAGTAGCTTTTGGGAATCTCCACTCCAGCACATTTCTTACCATTCTAGGAAATTAGCAATGGGAGGAGGGGGGAAGTGAAAAACCATACCCCACCTCACTGCTCCATCAATGACCCTCCTTTCCAAGTGCCTCCCCGAAGCAAAGGAGAAAAGAAAGGGAAAGAAGGCAGGCAGAAAAAGGGCCCTACCACAGCCACTGGGTCCTGAGGGAAAGGCAAAGCCTCACGGTGGGCACAGAAATGTGCTCAGCACCCCCAGCAAGGAGGAAAAGAGGCAAAAATCTAAATTACGTGGAAGTTATCGTAGAACACTAAAAACAAATAAAAGAAAGAAAAGAGGCCAGGAAGCTAAAGCCCAGCTCCCCATGTAATCCCTCATCCCACCCCCACCCCCACCCCCCATCCTGTTCTCTCCCACTAATTATCAAGGACGAGGGGAGAATGGTTGATGCAGCAGCAAGGGGAAGAGGGAGACCTAGGGGAAACTTTTGCCATCACCTCCTGGGCTCATCCCTCTGATCAGCAGCAGGGAGGAGGAAGGGAGAGAAGCCTCATCCTTAGTCCTAGACCCCTTTTCTCTCTCCAGACTACTTCTCCCTTTTGTCCCATATTCTCCCATTACTCAAGGACCTAAATGGAGGAAGGGGAGGAGATGAGGAATGTTCCCCTCAGACTCCTCCCTCTGTGGGGGAGGGAAAGAGAGCAGTCAGCCCGCCATGCCTTCCTCCCTTGTTCTAGCATGTTCTACCATCAATCCTGGTGGAGAAAAGGCAGAAGAGCTACAGTCCAGCCAATCACCAGCCCAGCCCTCCTCCTATGACTCCTCCTTCTACGCCACAGCCCAAGGCGAGCACCTCAGCCCCACCTCCCCTTCTACCCTCTTTTCTAGCATGTTCTGCATGAGTCATTGGCCCTGATGGCGCCTCCCTCAGGATATTTCCTCTGTATAGTACCCTGACTGTCCATCCTCCCCCACCCCAGGGAAGGGGGACAGGGGGCTGGTGCCCTTCCTGCCTCCACGCACTTGGCTGGCGGGTGAGGCCCCCCGCCCAAAAAAACTGTTCCTCCCTTCTAGTCCTTCCCTGGCAGACTGGACTGTGTGCAAGGCTGAAAGGAGAAATGGCAGCTAGGCTTTCGAGTTGTCCCCCTCCAGCCCCTCCTGAGGCAGCCCTGGCATTACTAATGTGTAACACTACAAGAATGTCAGCAGGAAAGCCTGAGGGAGCCCGCTATTCGCTCCATGTGGCTCACCCTCCATTTCAGCAGCAGCAAAAGGAAGGGGTGGATGGGGGGAAACAAAGGTGAGAGTCCATTCACAATATCAGCAGGAAGCGGGGACGCTACTGGGCGAGCCTCCCCTGTACTTCTCCCCTGGATGCTGTAGGAGCGCTCCCCATAAGGGAGGGAGGCAGCGAAGTCCCAGCCTCCCAGACACCATTTTCACTGTCTCCCAGGCTCCTCCTCCCTCCCAAATACCAGCAACAAGATGGAGGAAGGTGGAAAAAAAAACCCAGTCCTTTGCATCCCTCCCTTCTGTCCTCTCCTCCGCCAGCAGAGGTCAGTGGAAGCAAGGGGAAGGGAATGGATGAGGAGAGGCAGACAAAGCTTGCCTTCTAGCTCCAACCACTGAAGCGCCCGCCTGGCACACCTCATGGTGGTGGTGGCGGCAGCAGCAGCAGGGGATGGGAGGGAAAGGGAGAAACAAAAGCAGCCTGCTCAGGGGCACTGTGGTCAACCAAGAGGAGATCAGGAAGAGCCCCTGGCCCACCCCAGCCAAGCAAGGTCGGGAAAAGGATAAGAAGCCATTACTCCCCTGCCTACGCACTGACTGGTGCTTCCTTCTGAATAGAACATACCATGTTTGTCAAGCAAGGGGGACAAAGCCTCATCCTGCCACTCCAGGAAGGGAAACAGAAGAAGAGAGAACGAAAAAACCCCCATCTTGCCTCTGCCAGTCACTTCCTCTCCCTTTCGCCCCTTCCCTGGTACAAGCAGCAAAGGGGAAAAACCCATCTTGGATTCTCTCCCAGGCCATTCCCCCCAATCCCCTCAGACTCTTTTTTTAATATTATTAATATTTTATCTGTCTTTTAAAATCAATTTGTTTCCAGTGTTCTACAATCACTTCCATATATCTTAGATTTTCCCCCTCCTTCCCCGCTCCCTCCACACTCCCTCTCCAAGACAATCTTATGTAGGTTCTATACATATATATTAAATACATTTTCACCTTAGTCATGTTGAATAGAAGAATTAAAATGAATAGAAGAAACCATAAAACAAACCAAAATATAACACAAGAGAAAATGTTCTGCTTCATGCTGTGATCCAATTCCATAGTTCTTTCTCTGGAAAATCTTCCTAACAGTTAAAAAGCTAGCCAAAAGTAGAATTGAGAGTAGGTCACCCCACACTTAAATAATTGAAGAGAATAATTGTTCATTACCACCCACTAGCAATAGAATAAAAATGAGTACTTTATAAAGTTAATGCTATACCAAACAAATTACCAAGAAGTAACTTTATAGAAACTGATAAAATAAATTAAGAGGAACAAGACCAAGAATTTAAAAGGAAACAATGAAAAAAAACTAAGAATAGCCAGATCTCAAACCTCATCATAAAAAAAACCATCAAAAATTATTGGGTTCTGGTAAAAAAAAAAAAAAGAAAAGAAAGAAAATTTAAAAGTTAATCACTACACAAGACCTAAAAGCAAGTAACTCCAGTAGCCCAGGGTCCTATAAGTCAAAGGACATAATTCTGAGGGAAAGACTTCCAGATCAACCAAAACTGTTAGGAAAACTAAAAAGTTATCTGAAGAAAATTAGCTTTAGACCAGCGTCTCTCCATATCATACCCAGGTATCTACCTAGGCTACCCTCCCCTACCCAGAGCAGCACCTTCTGAACAAACACTTCCAGAAATTATGTCCTCAGCCCCTGGAACAGTTAAGATACTTAGCTTTGGAAGTCCTGCCTTGGAAATAAGTTATCTTCTTGGATGAGTTACCATATCTAATGAACCTCCAACAAAATCATCCTTCACATCCTACTTAGCTGCTACCTGGCCACCTGCTCTCCTGTAACTGGCATGTCCTCTCATCTTCTGCTCTGGACACAGTAAGTAAAATCAATACCCCCATTACTTCTGGATGGAGCACGTAAGTTGGCTATTCTAGGGATCAACTCAGCATCTCCAGGACTTCCTATCCATGAGGTAGCCTTCATTCCAAAGTTAGCTCCTTGAGGGCAGGGACATTTGTGTTCCCAGAGTGCATCTAGTAAGTACTTAAGTACTTTGTCATTCATACACTGAGATAAGCACCACTGGGATAGTGGATTCCACTCTACAATCATCGAATTTATTCAAGTCTTCTGGGTGTGAGAAACTTGGCTAAGCACCCGGAATACTGAGACAGAACTAGAGACATCCCTAGGCCCCAAGGAGGGAGCATTCCACTGGAAGGGAAGGCTGGGGACTGGATAATAAAGATCAGATCATCATTTGGGGAGGATGTGGCAGCACTCCCCAAAGGGGTAACCAGTAAAGGCATCTTGGAAAAGATCACACTGTTACCATTATCGCTAATATACATAAAACATATTGGTTTTCATATATTTAAAATGTCTCCTTTGGTCTTCAGAAAAACAACCCCATCATTAACAATTAGAAAAATTGTGATGACATTAGATCGCCAAAGTACAAATCTAAGTTTTACAAGTTAGTTAAACTACTATTCTTTTAAAAAACTACAAAACCTTGTTACCTCATTGGCCAAATTAACCATTTCAAGAGCCTTCTTTTGATATTGTTCCTGGTCCCAGTCCAAGTAAGTATGAGTGAGCAGGCGGAGAACTTTAGCCTGCAATGAAAGACATACACAGGGCTGAGTGGGAAATGGTATCAACACGAGAGAAGCAAACACTTAAGCAATAACAGTTTTCTCCAACCCAGAGAAGCATCAGAAAACAGGATGTCATTAAGGGCTCCCATGGCCATGGGATGGATGGTATTTCTGGGGGACAATTTGGGACACTTGCAATCAGCACGCTACCACAACACAAAACAAGATGGGGGGAGAAGGAGTGGGAGAGAGCACAGAACTCTTTGCATTCTAGGCCTCTTTATATCAAATTTAATTTTTAGTCATTATTTTTCATAACGTCTCACAGGCATTCAAGTACTTTCTAAGAGAGTGTTGGTCTCTCCACTTCACAGCTCAGTAAACTGAGGTATAATGACCAAGTCATTTTAATACCTATTATGAAGCAATAGCATGTGTAGCATGGCTCTGACCCTACCCAATGTAAAAACAAAAAAAGACAAGTGCCCCCCACCCCGCAGAAATTGAGAGATGTTAGCAAGCTGCTTACTAAAGTGCTCACGAAAGATGCCCTACTGAAAGCAGAACCATACCAGCAGAGCACAACTGCATCACTCCCAGGTACACTGGCAGACACAGTGAGAAAGACTGGATAAATGACTTCATTAAGTTGGGGGCAGGACCCTTCTGAAAACCCCATTCTTCTCTTCCTTTGAATAGCACAAAGGCTTATTACATGAACAGACAATCCTGGCACCAATTCTACACAGAATGGAAAGACACAACTAGGCCCATCAAACCTATGTATGGTCACTGTACTTCCCATAGTAGAGTCTGGCAAAACCCAAGTACAAAATGTCCCCATCAAGGTGTCTGTCTCCCTTCCAGAGTGGTGTTCTGGTATTGAAAAAGGTGTCCAAATCTTCTAATGCTTTCTGGATATAGCTATTCCAGCTATATATGGAGAGAAGGAATCTGTCTGCAAGGTCAAACGGAACCAAGAGGAAACACAGGAGAACAGAGAATTCGGCTAATGCATCTTGACCAGGAAAAAGGACAGGGGAGCAATAATCTAAACCTTTATATAGAGGGCTCAAGCCTCCTGAAACTTCCCAAGGATCTTGTTTGATCCTCACTAAAACCTTGGGAAGTAAATGCCATTATGATGTTCATTTTACAGATGAGGAAAATGAGGCAGACAGAGGCTAGACAGGGAAAGTGAAAAAACCAAGCACTTATATAGTGCCTACTATGTGCCAGGCATTGTACTAAATATCTTACAAATATTATCTCATTTGGTCCTCACAACAACCCTGGGAGATAGGTGTGTTCTTATCCCCATTTTATAGCTCAGGAAACTGAGGCAGATGAAGGTGAAATGACTTGCTAGTGACACAGCTAGACACAGTCTGAGGCTGGATTTGAACTCTGGTCTTCCTGACCCGGCACTTTCTAGTCACCACACCACTACATAATTGTCACCTTTTTGCTATCAGCATAGACAGGCGGGCAACAAGCAGTCAATAGCTATTTACTGTATGCCAGATACTTGCTGAGTCCTGGAGATAAGAACATAAACCATGTATTCTGTGCTCAGAGGACTGAAAAGCAAAGACGCTTTGTTGTTTTGTCACCTCTTGATGCTACTTCTGAATTTCAGAAAAGTAGCCTTCATCTTGCAAGTCGAAGCCGCCCCTTCTCATCCCCAATATTTTACTGGCTTCTACAGAAGCTGTTCCAAGTCATGTCTCCTCTCTTCACATGCCATTCTCTTTCAGCTGAGGGCTTTGCAACTTACTTACTGAGGAAAACAAAAGTCCCTCTACATAAGCTCCCTCTTCTCCCTGTCTTTTTCATTTTCAACTCTCTCTTCTTTTGCCCTAGTTTATGACCAAGATGTGGCCCTTTCTTCGAAACTTCCCTAAGACAATTCCATTCCAGAAGATGAATCATAGTACATACTCCCCAATTTCTGATAGGTGAAGGGCTCAGAGTGCAGAATGATGCATATTTTTTGGACATGGTCAATGAGGAAACTGTAAAAAGTTTTTTTTTTCCTTACTCTCTAAACTGGTGGGGCAGGGAGAGACTGGGGCAGGAAGGGAGGAAAGATTTTTGCTGATTGATACATACACACACACACACACACACACACACACACATATACGTGTATATACATATATACATGTGTATATACATATATATTGTACATGTATACATACATGTATATACATATATACGTGTATATACATATATATTTTTACATATATATATATATATATTTAAAAGTCAGACAATCTACAAGTGCCTCATCTTATTCTGGTCCTTAGCCCAAGGCAGGCCCAGCTCAGAACATTTCACATTTCAGTCCATAGGAGTGAATCGTAGTTCATGCAGGGAAAGGGTGAGGTAGACAAAGGGGAGACACATGGGGTGACATGGAAGACCTCACAATCAGTGGCCACCATTTTTCTGATGGAGCTTTGGGGTGTACAAATGCTGTAAGTCCTCTCAATGGGACAGCCCCAGAACCCTACTGACCTAGTGAGATTAGAAGTAAGCTATCTGCTAATATTGAGCAACAGAAGACAGATGTGGAATGTGCTCTGGATCTTTAAGAACCAAGCCTTGAAAATGATAAACAATGTAAAATTGAGCCTGTTAAATTTGAATAACTTTGCCCATGGGGGTAATGATGTTCTTGGGACCCACCAGCTGTGTCCGGGTCTGGTTCCTTCCTGAAGGCTGTTAATTGTGAGATTGTCTCAGAACCATGCTGCATGGAGTGCTTGGCATGTCTACATGGCATTGGAGGGTTGGGAGAAGGGGATTAAGATCCATGCTGCATGGTATTTGTTGAGATTCTTTAGTGTGAGGCAGTTCAAAAAACAACATTTGAACCTCCCCAGAAGCCCAGAGAGCTTCACAGAATTAGAGAGCCCATTTGATTTGCTGAGTCGGGGAAGAAGAGGGTGGTGAAGGGAAAGGACAGAGGTCCAGGTGCCTAAGTAAACATTTTTTGTCCAATGATTAATGTTCTAAAAGTGTTTCATTTTATTCCAGTCCTGAGGCTGAACCATCAAAAGGGCCACAATCAGGTCTGTCGCAGCACAAGCCTGAAAGGTGTGTCCTGTTTACTTTAATACCATCTCCTCTGATGCTGCTGACCCCCTGCTGCAGGCTCTGAAAATCTCATACCTGAACTATTACCATAGCCTGCTGGGGGGTCTTTGTGCCTCAAGGTCTATCCCCACCTCCAATTCATCTTCCAAAAGTGATCTACATAAAGCAAATTTCTGACCATGTCACACCTTACTCACTAAACTCCAGTGGTTCTGTTTCAGCTCCAGGAGCAAATACAAAATGCTTTCTTTGGCATTCAAAGCCCTGCATAATCTGCGCCCTCTTTCCTTTACCTTATTCTTTGTACTCTTACCATGTACTCTTTGCTGCAGTGACACCAGCCTCCTGGCTGTCCATGAACCAGACAAGATGACTCTAGCTCTGGGCCTTCTCTCGAGCCGTCCCCCAAGTCTGGAATGTTCTCCCTTCTCTGTTCTTAGCACTGATCTCCCTAGCTTCCTTTAAGTCCCAGCTAAAACTCCACCTTCTCCAAGTAAGCCTTTCCCCATCCCTCTTAATTCCAGTGTCTTCACTCTGTTATTTCCTCTCTCATATACATATACATTACACACACATATATGTATACACATATACATATATATACATACATATACACACACAGCTTGCTTTACATATACATGTATTTCTTTGCATGTTGTCTCCTCCGCTAGATTTTAAGCTCCTTGAGGGCAGGACAAGAAAGTCCTCTTTTGCCTCTTTTTGTAACCCCAGAGCATAGCACAGTGCCTAGGCATAGTAGGCTCTTAATAGAATATAAAAACAAGCAAAAAGAAAGACAATCCCTAACTTCAAGGAACATAATGTCTAAAGGGAAGCTGAAAAGGATGAGTGAAGGGAAGGGAACCATATGAGGACAAGGTAGAGAAATCATCAAGGAAACCAAGGACTGGGCCAAGTGAGCATGGCTGCCATGGGAGCTTCCATTAAAGGAACTGATGCACAAGAGGTGAAACCTTCAAGCTGTTTGAATTTGCATTTCTTCTTCTATCAGGGATTTGGAACATTCTTTCATGCTGTTGACATCATACACTTGAAAACTGTTGCTATCCTTTTATCACTTATCTATTTAGAAATGATGCTTTTTTAAATTTTTTGTTTCATTTATTTATTTGTTATTTTTTTTAATAAAAACTTATTTAACTTTTTACATTCATTTTCACAAAATTTTGGGTTCCAAATTTTCTCCCCTTTTATCCCCTCCCCCCACCCCAGTACACCAAGCAATCTAATTTTCCCTATCAACAATCTGCCCTCTCTTCTATCCTCCCTCCCTTCTCTTGTCCCCATCTTCTCTTTTGTCCTGTAGGGCCAGATGACTTTCTATTCCCCATTAACTGTATTTCTTATTTCCTAGTAGCAACAACAATACTCAACAGTTGTTCCTAAAACTTGGCGTTCCAACTTCTCCCCATCCCCCCCTCCCCACTCATTCCCTTTGGGAAGGCAGGCAATTCAATATAGGCCATATCTGTGTAGTTTTGCAAATGACTTCCATAATAGTCGTGTTGTGTAAGACTAACTGTATTTCCCTCCATCCTATCCTGCCCCCCATTGTTTCTATTTTGTGTTTTGATCCTGTCCCTCCCCAAGAGTGTTGACTTCAAATTGCTCCCTCCTCCCATTGCCCTCCCTTCCATCATCCCCCCACTTGCTTATCTCCTTCTCCCCCACTTTCCTATACTGTAAGATAGGTTTTCATAGCAAAATGAGTGTGCATTTTACTCCTTCCTTTAGTCAAATGTGATGAGGGTAAGCTTCTTGTTTTTTTCTCAGCTCTCCTCTTTTTCCCTCCACTAAAAAGTTTCCTGCTTGCCTCTTGAATGAGAGATAATTTACCCCATTCCATTTCACCCTCTTTCCTCCCACTACATTTCTCTCTCACCATTTACCTTAATTTCTTTTAAGATATGGTCTCATCCTATTCAATTCACTGTGTTCTCTGGCTCCGTATGTGCGTGCATGTGTGTATGTGTGTGTGCATGCACGTGTGTACGTGTGTGTGTGTATGTGTGTGTATATATGTGTGTGTGGTCCCACCAACTACCCAGATACTGAAAAGTTTTAAGAGTTACAAATATTGTCTTTCCATGTAGGAATGTAAACAGTTCACTTCTGGTAAGTCCCTTAAGACTTCTCTTTGCTGTTTACTTTTTCATGCTTCTTCTCATTCTTGTGTTTGAAAGTCAAATTTTCTTTTCAGCTCTGGTCTTTTCATCAAGAATGCTTGAAAGTCCTCTCTTTCATTGAAAGACCCTATTTTCCCCTGAAGTATTATACTCACTTTTGCTGGGTAGGTGATTTTTGGTTTGAGTCCTAGTTCCTTTGACTTCTGGAAAATCCTATTCCATGACCTTCAATCCCTTAATGTAGAAGCTGCTAGATCTTGAGTTATCCTGATTTTATTTCCACAGTACTGGAATTGGTTCTTTCTAGCTGCTTGCAAGATTTTCTCCTTGACCTGGGAATTCTGGAATTTGGCCACAATGTTCCTAGGAGTTTCTCTTTTTGGATCTCTTTCAAGGCAGTGATCGATGGATTCTTTCAATACTTATTTTGCCCTCTGGCTCTAGAATATCAGGGCAGTTTTCCTTGATAATTTCATGGAAGATGATGTCTAGGCTCTTTTTTTGATCATGACTTTCAGGTAGTTCCATAATTTTTAAATTGTCTCTCCTGGATCTATTTTCCAGGTCAGTTGTTTTTCCCATGAGATATTTCACATTCTCTTCCATTTCTTCATTCTTTTGGTTTTGTTTGGTGATTTCTTGGTTTCTTGTAAAGTCATTAGACTCCATCTGTTCCATTCTAATTTTGAGAGAACTATTCTCTTCAGTGAGCTTTTGAACCTCTTTTTCCATTTGGCTAATTCTACTTTTGAAAGCATTCTTCTCCTCATTGGCTTTTTGAACCTCTTTTGCCGATTGAGTTAGCCTATTTTTCAAGGTGTTATTTTCTTCAGCATTTTTTTGGGTCTCCTTTACTAAGGTATTGACCCGTTTTTCATGCTTTTCTTGCTTCTCTCTCATTTCTCTTCCCAGTTTTTCCTCCACCTGTCAAACTTGATTTTCAAAATCCTTTTTGAGCTCTTCCATGGCCTGAGTCCACCGGACATCCCCCTGGGATGTCTGGGATACAGAGACCCCGACCTCCATGTCTTTCCCTGATGGTAAGAATAGTTCCTCGTCATCAGAATTGAAAGGCAGGAACATCTGTACCCCGTCAAAATAGCTTTCTATTGTCTTATTTTTCTTCCCTTTTCTGGGCATTTTCCCAGCCAGTTACTTGACTTCTGAGATTCCTCTGCACCCCCGCCTAGATCAGCCCAGCTAGTGCTTGGGGTCTGAGATTCAAATGGGCTTTCCACGGCAGACGTGGCTGCTATTCAATGTGAGCTTAAGTTCTGGTGCTCAGGTGGAGGCAGAGCCGTCTCCCAGGCTCAGTTCCCTCAGGGGGTTTATGCAGAGACATTCGGTAATGGCCCTGAACTTCTGCCTGCTGCTCTGGGAGTCCCAGGCTGCCGCCGCTGCCTCTGCTGCTGCCTCCTGAGGGGGCCTGAGTCAGGGAGACACCCCGCTCCCTTCTCGGCCAGCCCAGACGTCTCTTTCACTGACCTGTAGCATCTGTGGGTGGAGTGACCTTCCCGGCCACCGGAGATTCCGTCCCTGAAGCCTGCTCAGATCTGCTCCTCTGGGGCTGCGTGTCCAGGGCAGCACAGGGGTGGATTCCGCTGTCTGGAGCGCGATGGACCCCTGGGGACGGCTCTCCAGGGCTCTCTGGAATGGAAATCTCTTCCACTGTGTTTCTGCACACTTTGCAGTGATCCAGAATTTGTGGGGAGTTCTTCTTGCAGGAAATATATGGGCTGTGGGTTTGGAGCTAGCACACGTGAGTCTTTCTACTCCGCCATCTTGGCTCCACCCGAAATGATACTTTTTAATACATATTCTGAATCAATTCCCTCTAGATCTTGGGTTAGAAGTTACTGTTAGAAATTTGCTGCAACGATTTTCCCCCCCAGTTAACTGTTGTTCTTCTAAATCTAACTATATTGTGTAAAATCCTTTCAATTTTAAGAAATCAAAACTGTCCATTTCATTCCCATAATTATGTCTATCCCTTGTTTAGTTAAGAATTCTTCTTCAAGGTGGGAAAGATTTTTCTGATGCTTTTGAGGTCATGTATTCATTCAGAACTTATTGTGGTATATGATTGTCCAACTGTAATTTGTACAGGACACTACTGTCCAGTTGTCCCACAAAACTATGTTAATAAAGAGTTCTTATTCCATTAGTTGGTGTGTCCTCATGCTTATTTCTTTTCAAATCAGGATTAAGACTTGTCCAGGGTCATACAGCTAGTTTTTCAGGCTGGATTTGAGTTCCTCCTGACTCCTGGATAGTGTTCTATCCACTGGACCACCTGGCTGTCCCATTCTCAGGTTTATTTAACACCAGAGGACTACATTTCCATCGCTTCTGAATCTTATTTACTTAATCTGTTCAAATAATCAACCTTTCTTTTTTTGTAATTTGGTATGAACTAGGGTTTGTTTTGTTGCTTCATGACATGATTTGAGTGAGGTCTGGCAGTTCAAGGCCCCTTTAATTCCTACTTTTTTTCATTTTTCCCCTTGAAATTCTACACCTCTTGGTCTTCAACTTGAAAATTGTTATGGTGCTATCTAGCTCTCTAAAAAAATCCTTTTGGCTGTATGGTACATCATCCTTTTTATTTCTAAGAGCAGGGAGCCATTAAGTAAATCAATCATATAATCCCACCCCCCTTTAAAGTAAGTGAAGAAAATGTATCAGGCATTAGGGTTTAGCACTTTGACACCTTAACAAGATGAGACTACATCTTCTATTGAATCAATCAATCAATCAAAGGCAGGGCTACTTGACCTAGATTCCATGAACTTTTTATAGTAAAGTGTGCATGTGTGTATGTATGTGTGTGTGTGTGTGTGCATACACACGCGTATATTCTGATAGTTGTGGTTCAATATAATTGGTTGCTTTTTGTAAGCCCCTTTATATTTTATGTACCTAAAAATCTGATTCTGCAAAGGGGTTTATATGCTTCCCCAGAATGCTGGCCGGACATGGACATGGACATGGACACACACCTCTCTAGGATTAGTAAAGAAAATGTCTTAGACCAACAGCAATTACAGGAAGTGCGCTTTGGTTGGCTGAGTATACTCTCAGCCTATGAGTAGTTTATAAAACACTAAGGCAGTTGAGGCCTGAGAGATTCAAGTGCCCAGGAGAGCGGAGAAGAGACAGCATTCCAGCTAAACCCCTAAGAAGACATCTATTGTGGGAGGAAGAGTGGGGCAGAGCCTTCTCACTCATCCCCTATTCCAGCCAAAGGAAGGCCTTCCTACAGTCCAGAGGATTGAGACATTTTTATTGGGCTCTCAGGAGCATGGAAGCAGCATCTTTGCCAGGAAGCTGGCAGTAAAGCTCTGTCACATCTAAGGGGAATGTCCTGAGGACTCCAGCTGAAGGCCTTCCAGACGCTAGGAAGGACCTCTTTGCCACAAGTGTTCTCTAAACTTGAGCCCATGTTTCCCAGGAGTCTTTATGTTTTGGTGAGAGAATGTGTGCCAGACTTTTGGGGGGGATGTTTTATACCAAATATTTTTACTATACCACCTGAGAAAATACTCCTCTCAAAAAGCTAATTAACTCTGGCTAATTAATACCAACTAGTAATGGAGCGGAGGGATGGGGCAGCAGTAAAGTATTTCAGTGGAGGTTCAAGAATGTTAGCATTAAAAAAGACAGTCCTTTAATTCCTCAAAGCTACCCTTCAAATCCTGAGAGGGCACAGCAGGAACACTCCAGAAGACAAATGATCAATGAGATTGGGAATTAGGATGATAGCTTCAGAGTATGAGCTATAGTGGTATGGCTCAACCATGAGCAATGAAAATCCCGCCGATTATTTTTATCACTATTTTTTAAAGAATGTTTACATATCTGCTTCTATCTATGATTCAATAGGTCTTGGTAGATTGACTCCCAGATAGTTTGTGTATATTGTATGTACTCTGAATGAAACTTTCCCTTTTTATTATTTCCTCCTGGATTTTTATTTTGCCATATACAATTTTTGTTGAGGATTTTTCATCCTGCTATTTTACTAAATCTATTGTCTTAATTAGAAATCCTCAGAAAATAAGATAAAAAACTAAGTTTCATCATATCATCAGCAAATCAGTATAATTTTTTCCCATTTGCATATGCTAATTCATTTAATTTCTTTATTTTTTTCTTATTTGTACTGCCAAAATTTCAAGTCAAATAAGTCAAATTTGATGTATGTCAAGTAAGTGTGGGAGGGCAACACCCTTGCTTTATTTTCCTTTTTATTAGGGAAAGCTTCTAGTGTTTCCTCATTGCAAATAATGTTAGCTATTAGTTTTAGATATAATCATCTATCATATTTTGATGACCCTCTTATGCCTATGTTTTATAGGGTTTTTACCATAAATAAACATTATATTTTGTCAGGGACATTTTATGCATCTGTTGATATAATCATTTGTTTAAGGGTATTTTATTTCAATGATTAATTATATCAACTGATTTCCTAATGTTCAACCATCTCAAATCCTTGACATTAATTCAACTTAGTCACAGTGAACAATGTTTCCCATACATTGCCAGAGTCTTTCTGATAGAATTTTATTTAAAATTTTTGAAAGGACCCTAGAAAACATTTACTCCAACACCTTCATTCACAGATAGGGATTGTGGCCCAGAAAAGGTAATCAGCTAGGTAGGTCATACAGGTTGGATCAGAGCTGAGATTTGACCCCAGGGCCTCGGAAGCCAAATCCAGGCTACATTTCTATGATGTCAGGCTGCCCCCAGTATGAAATGATCTAATTAAAGAGTGGAGGTGGTGGAGGGGGAGGTTTGGGGAGAGCAGCAAAAGTTTGGAATAGTCCCTGCATAGAACATGGTAGAGAATCAATCAGGAAGGACCAAGCAATAAATTAGACAATGTCCATTGGAGGTGAACCCAGAGCACAGGGTGTATAATGTCCCTCAACAGCATTCAAAAGGCTGGGGATTGTGGGGACGATCTTCAGTTGGAGCTTGAGTGTGTAAAGGACAGTAGAACAAAGGCCTAAGGGAGTCAGACAGAGGGAGAGACAGAAGGATATTGTACTCAGAAAGGGGAATTTCAGTGTTCAGTGTTCATGGAAGCATACCAGTTTGGAATGATGACAAAGCATGAGTGGAATCAGGCCAAGGATGTAAGAAAGGCACAGATGAAAAGCAAGGTAGAATCAAAATAGTTGGCTTTAGGGGTAAAAATCTGCAGAAAAGAAAGTGAGGCCAGAGCAAGGGTGAGAGACTGGGAGAATAGGGGAGGTGTCAAGGTTATAGTAAGCATGAAAAAAACAATTAGAAAGAGGAAGGCAAAGGGAGAGATGAAAAGCTGGCTGATTACGGTCAGAGAAATTCATTCAGAGGTTAAGAGTATGAAGTATGATTGTTTTAAGATGATTGTCAAGATGAAAGAAAGAGAAGGTGAAGGTCTAGTGGAGCCGAATGAACATATGAAGGGCTAGCGACACCAGTTACGGAGTCACCAAGTCTGAGGGCTCAGATGGCACAGGAGAGAATGAAGCAAGTCAGATACCGGACTTCCTTGTGATGAGAAAAAAGAGTGACCCAGAAGCCAGTGGCTGCCACAGTGAGGACGTGCAGTGAATGAGACAAATGTATGTTGTGAAGCTCCCAAGAGGAGACTAATTATTTCATTATTTTGTAGGCAATAAGCAGAGTGAGATCTGGATTCTCACTGGGTGCCCCTTGCAGATAATTTAGAGGTGATGACTTATGGTGTTCTATCTGTGATAGAGATATCAATACATTTACTGATAGATGAAATGATGAATTCCTTAGCATATTCTTTACCTGCATTTCTTGTTTAGCGCCAGTGCTCTTATCCAGCTTCCTGATCTCATAGCTTTGGCTGCAAGATAAAAATAAATATTCTATTATTTCAAATCCTCTATATTCTTGCATGGCCTCAGAAGCATAGGCTAACATTACTGTGCAGGAGATTTGTAAATTTCACACAGAGATTAGTCATCAATTAGCATATGAACATCAATAGTACAAAACAACCCCTTTCTAATTGATGTAGTAAATCACTATTCCTTTTGAAGATGTTAACTCAATTAAGACTATTATTCTATGATTTTTTTCCTTTTAGTATATTCTAATCAATCAGTTTTATTATTTTTTTTAAAAATCACATGTCTACAAGAGACTACTTAATGTACATATTTTGACAGACTAAGAAATAGAGATACACAATAATAAAAATAAGCAGATGCTTTAATCACAGAATATCAAACTTCATTAGCAACATTTATTAATTAAGCCTCATGAAACTCCCATGAGGCATGATGAATTACATTTTGCAATTGAATAAACAAGTGACTCCCTGATGAAGTGACTTCCGCAAGATTATATAGAAACTCTGTGTTACAAAGGGAACATGCAGGCTCCTGCCCCACCAGGATTGTGCTTTAACTACAAAGTCATAGGACATACTGCTCCCAAAGCTCTCTCTCTTGGCATTCTAACAGCCCCCAGGGACTCAGAATTCAAAACCCTCCAGAAAAGGACAGCAAATGTTGGTTCATTGTAGACTTGTTTTTTCTGAAGGGACATGTGCCACCAGAAGATCCCAAATCACTAAACTTCAAAGTTTAGCTAGGCCTCCTAGAAAGAGCCCAAAGCTAGTGTGGCTGTAAACTCCATACAAAGGAAGCCTTCAGCCACAAATCCAAGGATCCAAAGAGGAAAAGGAGGATGTTTGAAATCAGAAACAGGAATTTTTGTAACTAGGTCAATGACCCCAGAGCAAGGCTGAGAAACTTGCACAAAGCTCACCCTCCAGGAGTTAGGGTGGGGGTAGGGAGATATGGATTGTCCTGGGCTGTTGCACACATATAACACCACACGTATAAGTGTTCCAATTTTAATTTTTCTTGTCAACTGGATGGTAAGCTCTGTCATCTCACATCACCAAATGCTTACTGGACATTTCAGACTGGATATCCCAGAAACATCTTAAACTCAACATGTCAAAAACTGAACTCTTGCTCTTTCTTCACACACCTTCCCCCTCCCAAACTCTGGGGATGGCGCTAAGGCACCACCAGTTTCCTGAGTTTGTAATGTTGGCATCATCCTGGAATCCTTACTCTCTGTTCCCCATATATGCAACCAGTGGATACAACTTAGTTGTTTCTAATTTTAAAACTTCACTTGTAGGGGGCAGAGCCAAGATGGCGGAGTAGAAGGATGCAAGTTTACGAGCTCCGAAACCACAGCCCATAGAATTAATGTAAAAAGAGACCCCCATAACTTCTGGACCACTAAAAGGTGTACAGAAACAGAGTAGAAGAGATTTCCGTTCCAGAGAGCCCTGGAGAGCTGTCCCCAGGGTCCGATGCATCCCGGAAAGCAGACCCCACCCCAGGGCTGCCCTGGCTGCGGGCCCAGAGAAGCTGACCCGAGCAGGCTTCAGGGACGGAAGCTCTGGCAGCCAGGAAAGTCCCTCCGCCCACAGAAGCTACAGGTTAGTGAGAGAGACGGCTGGCTGGAGGAGGGGAGCGGAGTGTCTCCGTGACTCGGGCACCCTCGGGAGGAAGCGGTGGCGGCAGAGACGGGGGCAGGAAGCGGCGGAGGCAGAGGCGTGGGAAGCAGTGGAGGCAGCAGCGGCGGCAGCCCGGGACTCCCCCAGCAGCAGGCAGGATCTTCATTACTGAAAGTCTCTGCATAAACAACCTGAGGGAGCTGAGCCTGGGAGACGGCCCTGCCCCACCCCGCTCCATAATGAAGGCCTCTGCATAAAGCCCCTGAGGGAACTGAGCCTGGGAGGCGGCCCCCCCGCCACAATCTGTTCCTGAAAGTCTCTGCATAAAGCCCCTGAGGAAGCCGAGCCTGGGAGGGGGCCTGCCCCCACCCCAGCACCAGAACTAAAGGTCACATTGATTAGCAGCTGGGTGGCACGGAAAGCACATTTGAATCTCAGACCCCAAGCACTAGCTGGGCGGATCTAGGCGGGGGTGGACAGGAATCTCAGAAGTCAAGTAACTGGCTGGGAAAATGCCTAGAAAAGGGAAGAAAAATAAGACTATAGAGAGCTTTTTCGAACAGATGCAAATGATCCCGACTTTCAGATCTGACGAGGAAATATTCTTGCCATCAGGGAAAGACGTGGAGGGTGGGGCCTCAGTACCCCAGACATCCCAGGGGGATGTCGGGTGGGCTCAGGCCTTGGAAGAGCTCAAAAAGGATTTTGAAAATCAAGTTTGACAGGTGGAGGAAAAACTGGGAAGAGAAATGAAAGAGATGCAAGAAAAATATGAAAAACGGGTCAATACCTTGGTAAAGGAGACCCCAAAAAATGCTGAAGAAAACAACACCTTGAAAAATAGGCTCACTCAATTGGCAAAAGAGGTTCAAAAAGCCAATGAGGAGAAGAATGCTTTCAAAAGCAGAATGAGCCAAATGGAAAAAGAGGTTCAAAAGCTCACTGAAGAGAATAGTTCTCTCAAAATTAGAATGGAACAGATGGAGTCTAATGACTTTACGAGAAACCAAGAAATCACCAAACAAAACCAAAAGAATGAAAAAATGGAAGAGAATGTGAAATATCTCATGAGAAAAACAACTGACCTGGAAAATAGATCCAGGAGAGACAATTTAAAAATTATGGGACTACTTGAAAGTCATGATCAAAAAAAGAGCCTAGACATCATCTTCCATGAAATTATCAAGGAAAACTGCCCTGACATTCTACAACCAGAGGGCAAAATAAGTATTGAAGGAATCCATCAATCACCACCTGAAAGAGATCCAAAAAGAGAAACTCCTAGGAACATTGTGGCCAAATTCCAGAACTCCCAGGTCAAGGAGAAAATCTTACAAGCAGCTAGAAAGAAACAATTCCAGTATTGTGGAAATAAAATCAGGATAACTCAAGATCTAGCAGCTTTTACATTAAGGGATCGAAGGGCCTGGAATAGGATATTCCAGAAGTCAAAGGAACTAGGACTCAAACCAAGAATCACCTACCCAGCTAAACTGAGTATAATACTTCAGGGGAAAATATGGTCTTTCAATGAAAGAGAGGACTTTCAAGCATTCTTGATGAAAAGACCAGAGCTGAAAAGAAAATTTGACTTTCAAACACAAGAATGAGAAGAAGCATGAAAAAGTAAACAGCAAAGAGAAGTCAGAAGGGACTTACAAAAGTGAACTGTTTACATTCCTACATGGAAAGACAATATTTGTAACTCTTAAAACTTTTCAGTATCTGGGTAGTTGGTGGGTCCATACACACACATGTACACGCATGCACGCACACACACACATACACACATGCACACACATACAGAGACAGAGAGCACAGATTGAATTGAATAGGATGGGACCATATCTTAAAAGAAATTAAGGTAAATGGTGAGAGAGAAATGTAGTGGGAGGGAAGAGGGTGAAATGGAATGGGGTAATTATATGTCATTTAAAAGGCAAGTAGGAGACTTTTTAGTGGAGGGAAAAAGAGGAGAGCTGAGGAAAAAAAAAACAAAAAACAAAAAACAAGAAGTTTACCCTCATCACATTTGACTAAAGGAAGGAATAAAATGCACACTCATTTTGGTATGAAAACCTATCTTACAGTATAGGAAAGTGGGGAAGAAGGAAATAAGCAAGGTGGGGGATGATGGAAGGGAGGGCAAAGGGAGGAGGGAGCAATTTGAAGTCAACACTTGGGGAGGGACAGGATCAAAAGACAGAAGAGAAACAATGAGGGGCAGGTTAGGATGGAGGGTAATTCAGTTAGTCTTACACAACACGACTATCATGGAAGTCATTTGCAAAACTACACAGATATGGCCTATATTGAATTGCCTGCCTTCCCAAAGGGAATAGGTGGGGAGGGAGGGATGGGGAAAATTTGGAACTCAAAGTTTTAGGAACAACTGTTTAGTATTGTTGTTGCTACTAGGAAAGAAGACATACAGTTAATGAGGAATAGAAAGTCATCTGGCCCTACAGGAGAAAAGAGAAAATGGAGACAAGAGAAGGGAGGGATGACAGAAGAGAGGGCAGATTGGAGATAGGGAAAATTAGATTGCTTGGGGTATTGGGGTGGGGGGAGGGGATAAAAGGGGGAAAAAAAATTTGGAACCCAAAATTTTGTGAAAATAAATGTAAAAAATAAAATAAATAAATAAATAAATAAATAAAAACTTCACTTGTATACAACCTCTCCTCTCTCTACTCATATATCTATAAATTTGCAACATATAGGTAGGTCCCTGTCCTTCTGGCAAAGAGTGAATGTAAATAGTAACTGTTTCTCTTGGCCAGTTATCCTCAGGATCTTCCCTTCCCAGTCTGACCTTTTTTTCAAAGGGGCCATATCCCTTGACTCACTTCTTTAAAAAGCCTACTCACTGAATGGCTGTATCTCACTCAAAGTGAGAAATCTGATAAAACCTTAGCCTGAAAAGGCCAAGGTCTCCCAGTGCATCCTGGGCCATCTCCAGTCATCCTGATGAATATCTGACCACTGAACCCAGATGACCCAGGAGGAGAAAGTGGGGCTGGTGACCTTGAACAGCCCTACCTCACTCAAATCCAAGTCAAGTGCAAGTCATGTCATCATTGCCTGATGCCATGGTTCTCTTTAAGAATGAAGGACAAAGACAACAATCTTTCCAACATCTCCTGAATATGACCCCTTCTCTTCTCTAGAACTGCCACCATCCTGGTGCAGGCCCTCCTCACCTCACACCGAGACTTTTCCAGTGGATCTGCCTACCTCAAGTCTCTCCCCACTCCAGTTCACCCTCCATTCCACTGTCAAACTGATCTTCCCAAAGATCATGTCACTCCCTTACTCCATAAACTCCAGTGGCTCCCTATAATCAACAGGGTCAAATAGAAAATCCTCCATTTGGCAGGTAGAGCAGAGGAGGAAGAACATTCCAGCCATGGGGGACAGCCAGTGAAAATGTCTTCATAGGACCCATATTCTAATGGAGCAAACAACAAGAACATACCTGGATACATATAAGATACATGTCTCATACATATGTGTGAGAAGTAAGTGAAAGTTAATCTCAGAGGAAATGAACTAGCACTGGGGTGGGAAAGACTTCTTGCAGAAGACAGGATTTTAACTGAGTCTTGAAGGGAGCCAGGAGGTAGATGTGAGGAGGCAGGGCATGTCAAGCATGTGGTATGGTCAGTAAAAAGACAAAGTCAGGAGATAGAGCACCCTGGGCAAATTGCAGTTAAATGGAAGGAGAGCTGACAAGGTGGCCTCAGAAAGGTGAATAGGACAGTTGGTTTCTTTGGCAGTGGATGGCAACAAGTGGTATTTAGGGTTCCTGTGAACATGGTCTGAGCTCATCCCCCAACACCTGTTGCTGAGATTAATAAGAATGTGAATCCTACAAAGTAGCTAATGAAAACCTCCAAAGCCAACTGTTAACTCTGTGCCTTCAATGCAAGAATGGACAGCATAGTTCAGATTAGGAAATGAAAGAAGTCAAAGTCTTGGAGACAGTTCAAAATCCTCAAGCGGTATCAAAAGAATACTTTTTTCAAGAAGAGAGCTGAAGTCATTTCAGAGTCAACTATCAGCTTTCTGTCTACTCAGATCATGAGCAAAAGATTAAAATGATAAGCAAAATGGGAGAAGGAAGATGACAACACACACAACCACAGTAGCTCCACAGGGACCTATTGAAGTGAGCTAGTGATTTGCAAAAACAGGAAATGGGACTCAGAGGTTAAACATCTCTAAGAAATGGCAATAATCAGTATAAAATGATTACTGCAGCAGGAAAGCCCCAAAAGCCCAGAAACAGCCTTGGCCAGTAAACAAGATCTCCTTGCTCAGCGAGGAGGCCTGGTAACCAAGGGCAACCCCAGTTCAGAGTACAAGCTCACTTTCAAAACATCATACAGGAGGATGATGGAAGATTACAAATAATTATCTCAGAAAACCTCAAAAAGTCTCAAAGTGGGGCATGAGCCTACAGAAAACTTGGCCTCAGGCTCATCTAAACTAGATTACCCCTCTGTCTCTCCCCCTCCCCAAATCTCCTACATGCACACAATAGCATTTATTAATGGTCCAAGGGGCTATTCCACATCTGATGCAATGGGGTCACTCAGAGGGTTCAAACAAGTAATGCATTTAATAAAATTATCTTCAAATACCACCATCACCCCCTAAAGTCAGTTCCCAGGGTGGTTCAAAAATTCAAGGAGATATAAACAGATAAAAGCAAGCCAGGAAGTTTCCTCCCCAGTCAAGTCTTAAAAACTGCTTCCATGTTCTTTTTCCCCCTAACAGCCCACAGCCAGGTCCCAGCTCAATCTACCCAGGGACAAAGTTAGCCCCAACTGCCCCTTCTCTGCACTGCTGCTCCCTTGCTCACCCCAGTCCTAGCTGGTAGGGTGGAAATGTGTAGAGGTATTCACTCATGGCCTCCCCAGCTCTGCCATTATCTTGACCCACAACATGGATGAACACAGAAAGAACAGAGAAGTAAAACAAAACATCTATCTGCCAGCATTTCTACATCAATCTCTCAAATCTCCAGGGACAAGAGTTCCAGTACACCACAGTTGCTTTAGGGATTTCCAAAGCCTCCATTGATGAGGTAGACTGGCCAGGGATGTTAAAAGGAAGAGGATTCTATTCGGTGTGTTATAGCTCACACAAAGGAAGGCATGCAGCTTTATTGAAGACATCTAGAGGTATGTCCTCTCAATGGGACAGGAGGGAGGCCAGGAGGCACAATTTGTTTTTTAAATGGCAGTCGCAGCACTATAAAACCTTCCCTCTACAAACATGGAGTGCACTCCCCCACTAATAATACACAAAATCTGCGGGAAAGATAGGCATAGAGGACAATGTGAAACCAATCGCAAGTTCAAAATTGCAGGGCCCCAAAGCCCTTTTCCTCCTCATGTCATCCTCTTTGCAGGGTTAGTTCTCTCTCAAGTCCATAGCCAATTCTCTGCCCTGCTCTCTTGCGTCATATTCCTTGGAGGTCCTCACAGCCTCAAGCACTACCTCTTTGCATCCATATCTGTCTGAAGGGGTCATTGCTTCCTCATCTGTGCTTCAAATGCTCTTAAACCGATCTGTCAACTGTTGTGGAAAGTCTCTCTCTCTCTGGGAGAATAACTCGAAGAAAATCCCCATCTCCTTTCCCTGCAGAGGCAAAGAACTGGATTCTTTCCCACTGCTGGCTGTCATCAGCTTCTGACTATCTCCAGGGCTTAGCTATTTCAAGCTGCGGAAGGAGGTGACATTGTTCCCTTCCAGCTCAAGGGGTGCTTATACTTCATAAAGGGATAACAGAGTTTTAACACCTTAAAATCTCATCATCTGTGATTATGTCTTGTGACTGTATCAGCTGGGGCAAATCTGGCCCCTTTAAAGATTAAGACCAAACCAACCTGTCTCAAGCAGGCTAGGCACAAAAAACCAGAGCTTTTTTAAGGGATCACAATGGTATAACCTGCTCCATCTAGACTAACACCTCCGTACCTGATGTACTATAAGGGGAAGAAGAAATGTCACTCAAAAAAAAGCTGGGAAAAGTTGCTGGATCTAACCAGACATTACAGATGACACCCTTGCTGGAGGCAACACAATATTATTAACACCTCTCAGGGGCTAATTTTCAAGATCTCAAGGAAAGGAAGATTCCAACATTATATATTTTTAAAACACAGCTTTAAAATCCTCCTAAAAAAAAGAAAACCAACCCCCTCCAAAAACAAACTAAAAAACAAAACCCTAAGAAGATATCGGCAATTATTGACCCATTCATGTACCTATTTTCTTGCCTTTAAAAAAAAATCTTTTGAGAATAGTTTGGTTCATGCACATTAGAGTATCATTGATGAAAATGTGAAAGAAACAGACAGGCTCTAACAGACTAATCTCTATAGCAGACCACATTTTCAGTGTCACACTATTAGTTGACGAACAAAACCTCACTGTTTATTGATTTTAAAAACTATCTGATTAGGTAGATTGGGTGATATAAAATGCAGCCTTAAAAGTTCTCCTCCAGCAAAGTGTTGCACAAATATTAGCAGCATGTAAGATTCCTGATGCAGCCACAGAGAACTTTGTTCAGGGATCCTCGATTTGAATTAAATGTGGCATAAAACAGCGAATAACATATCTGCCCAAGGTATTCAACATGTAGGACATACTTTACAATAAAAACCCAAATGGAAAAGAGATCCACATAGATAGTGAGATTCTCCCAATGTTTCTGTTTACAGATAACAATACCAGGACTGCACTGAGTCCCAGAATATTAAAGGACCACATCCATGAGATGGATAACTAATCAAGGGACTGGTCAAGTAATCCACACAGGAAAAACCAAATGGATAAACAATGCCTGTTGACCAGATCATGGCACACAGTTGGGTAGGCAATACACTAAATTATTTATTATTCATTTTCTCTGTGTACGTCTTATCTCTGTGTGTATTTACATAGGCGTTGCAGATAGACAGTGAGTTGAACCCAGGAATGAAAGAGAAAAGAGGTCATTTTACTACATTTACTACATTTGGGAAACTGAACAATGCTTTCAGTGATTGCAAGCTGCTCTCCAATGCCAAAAACCAATAATATTCTCCCTATGATGCTATACATGGCTATAATTCACAGAACACTGTGATTTCAAAATAATCATAGCAGCAAGTGAGTCGATGGGCAGTGTACAAGCAGCATATGTAAGTAGCACGTTGTCCAAAATGGCTTACACACAAAAAAATGGCACAGAACACATCATTCATCACACAGCAAGAATGAGAAACAAAAAATGGACAAGTCAAGTATATTACTGACATTTGCAAATTATGAGGATCCAGAAGACAGCCTCTCACACACTGGGTAAATCACTTATGGAAGATATATGGAAGGAAAGGAATGAGAAAGGACATGGGATGAAGAGGCATGGCCAGGTTGTGTTTTACAAGAGTGAAGAGAGCATGAAATCATGGAGCCACAGAAGTGTGAATGTAAAGACAGACTGGGGTTCCAAAAACTCAACTGCACAAATCTACAATAAAGGTGGCCTGGCTAGATATCAGTTTACACAAAAACTATCTAGGGGTTGTAGTGGACTACAAGCTCAATAGCAGTCAACTGTATGACATAGCAATGAAACAAAGTCATGAAACTGAACGTGGCTCCTCTCAACAACAGAGCCTTCTCATTTAGTTCCATCTTTTCATTTTACAAAAGAGGAAAATGAAGCTCAGAGAGTGTACATGACTTGGCCAAGGTCAAACAGCTGGAACCTGGACACAGGTCTTTGGACTCCAAATCCATTTTATCTACTATATCACACCGGTTCTCACTTCATCTGTAAAATAAAATTGGGTTGGACTAGATAAGAAGGCCATAGCCTTCTTTAGCAGAGTGGGCAAAGTGCATTTGTAACCTAGAGGTTCTTAGCTTTTTGGACCCTTTGGCCATCTGGTGAAATCTATAGACTCCTTTTCAGAAACGTATTTTAAAATATATTCTATAAAATATACAGGATTACAAAGGAAACCAATTATACTGAAATTATAAAAATATTTTAAAAAATTAAGTTCACAACTCCCAGGTTTCTACAAAACTCTGCCTGAGTCTCTGTGGGACTCAGATTTGTTTTCTGTAAAATAAAAAGGTTCACCAAGATGGCCTCTAAGGCCCTTTCAGTTCCCAAATCGTCTGGTCTCTCAGGGGTCATCCATGATTCTATGGACACTCTATTTTGGTTCTTTAGAAGTGACTAATGACTTAGCTGGATTCCCATTTCCTTCCTCTAAGACAGCTGAGTTCTAATGAGCCTCTATATTAAATGAGACATAGGAGACATCCTAAGAAGAAATCATCATCATGACCATTTCTACAGTGCTATGAGGTCTGCATAACACTTTAAAAGTATTATCTACGAGGTAGGTGCTGCTATTATCCTCATTTTGCAGGTAAAGACAGGGGTTAAGTGACTTGCCCAGGGTCATACAGGTAGCACTTATCTGAGGCTGGATTTGAACTCAGGTCTTTCTGACTCTACGTCCAACACTATTCACTGCACCTTGGTCAAGGTTTTTTTTTGTTTTGTTTTAACGCAGTAGGGTCTCTGTTTCTCCATACATAAAATGAGAAGGTTGAGCTAGAAAATTCCCAAGCTTCCTTCTAACCTTCTATATTAGAGCTGAACCAATCTGATGATAACCCTCACTCTCAACTGGACAGCATGAATTCACTACAACTACACTTCCACTAGATGGTGCTGACACATTCCATTTTTTCAAAAGTATTCCTTACAAAGGTTCATTCTTAATAGTAGATTTAATAATAATCATGCCTTATTTTATTCATTAAAGCCTCCCTCAGGTGCCTCGTCGTATTACAGAGGTGACCTTGAGCTCTAGAAAGCTATGTAGAAGTTGCTAGCTATACTTTTCTTCAAGAGAAATTAAAAATCTTTGAACACTGATTCTCCACAAAGTTCTTCTAGATGCCTCATCACAGTATTAGGACTCTAGGTTTTTGAAAGCTATGCCACTCAAGGATAGGCTCTAGGAGGTTCTCCCATGTTGGAAAAGCTTCACATATGCTCCTAGCAATCAACTACTGGCTGGCCGCAATAATTCATGCTGAAAAAAATAAAAATACAGAATGGTTCTCTAGACTGTGTGCCTCTCTTCCACTTCTTTAGTAACAATGGTAGAGGGGCAGAAAGAGGGCAAAGGACACCAAGAATCGCACAATTTGGAAAGAATCTATGGAAGTTAACTGTTAATATTCTAAATGTGAGGCCTTTATCCAGTGACCAATAAGAAAACATATTGTTTGAGAAACTAAATCTTGATGTCTTGATATTTTCACTATGAAACCATAAAATAAAATGAAGTTGCTAGTTAAAAACAATAGTTTACAAGGGTTTTTTTGGAGAGGCAAATAAAAGAATTTGTGGAGTTGATATTATACATCTAAGGGTAACAAGAAACATCACTTCATGGAATACTTAGTCATTCTATTTTGTAATGATTATACCGAAAGACTAGCATGAAAATGTTTAAAGTTTCTGTGACAATATCTATTATAGAAAATGAAGAGGTATAGAAATTCCATAGATGACTAAGACCTTCCAGATAAAATCAATATATACCTTAATACTCAATGCGAAAGTGGCTATGGGTGAAGAGGGCAAATAAAAGATATCAAAGATTTGTGTCACAACTATGTATCATATACACTTTCTTCAAAAAAATCATGAGGCACTGGACACAGTGAGCATTGACAACACCATGAAAGAAGTTAGTTATTAATTTGGGTGCCATTTTAAAAATCAGATTTTATATGTGTGTGTGTGTGTGTATATATATATATATATATATATACATATATATATATATATATATATATATATATACATATATATATATATATATATATACTGTTAGCCTGTTGCTAGAACAACCTAAAATAAAAATAAATACCAAATTAGAAAAATAAATAGAAAATATGGTACAAAACTGAGGCAAATCCCAACTTGACCTATGTAAACAAACTGATGATGCCAAAAATGGGAAATGGATAAAAGAACAGACACTGACATAAACTGTCACCATTTCTGAAATATATAAAAAGGATTTCTCTGCTAGAGGGGACAATTTTGAGGGTGATGAAGGTTTGATTCTCAACACATATTAAAGAGGGAAGGACAGCAAAATACATGCGAAAAAAATCAGACATTATTATAACTTAAAAAAAAGGAGACCAAGAAAATCTTAATTAACTATTGACTCATATGCTGCCTACTTTGCAATCTCTGCATAAACTTTACAATTGTAGCCTATACATGCACCAAGGATATTCTTGATTAAGACATGAGAAGGGAACAGTTAGGCCTTAACAAATTATATTCTACAAGAGACCACACCTTGAGAGTCACAAAACTGACCCAAAAATGTAAAGAATTTAAGCTCTGGAAAAATTACAGCCCTGTGGTCCTGCTTTCCTGATTAATAAATGACTACGTAGACCAATATTTGAGGAGGGGCCCTAGCCATGCTCCAGGTCACTCACTACACTACTTTCCAGACTTTTCAAACATGGGTAGGGCCCTGTTTTTCAGCTCCACTTTATGTGTTCTCTTTTCCCATTAGAAGGAAAACTTTTTGAGGATAAAGATTATCTTGTTTGCTTGTATTTGTGTTCCCAGTACTCAGTACAGAAGAAAAGACAGAGGACATGATGGACAGAACCCAGCAATTTACAGAAGCTACACACAAGCTCACCCATGAAGTGTAAGTACTGAGTTAGGGTTACTTTTCTATTCTGGTGACCCTACCAAAAGATGTAGAAAAGATTGATTCAGCACCTTTTACGAGAATTTCAAAATTCCACCTGCTTCTTGTCACCAATTCATTGGCAATGATTTCTGCCTTTTTTATCAAACATTACTACTGGGAGGAAAAGATGCTGTGTTTTTAGATTTCTATAATGAACTTCTTAAAATAAACTTCTTAAGATCGACTGGGGTGGGGAGGAGGAGTCAGTCTTTATTTTTCACATATGTTGAAGGTTTGGTTTTGGTTAGTATAAATGGACCAAATAATTCAAATGAGGTGAAAATAGGCAAAATGTTTGCCAGTGTTATGGAGGATGTCCAGTGCAAAGAGAAGAGGGATTCCCCATAGATGATGAGGTCCCACAGATGTATCTGCTTGCAAATGACCATAACTACAAATTACCTCGATTGTATAAAGTCTCAGAACACTGGGAGCTTCATAAGATACATAATCCCTCAAAAACTGAGCCAAATTGTCCACATAGGGAAAAAAAAAAGTGACAGCCCATAGAGTTGACCCTTCAGTATATATATCTTATACCAAAAAAGTGTGGCTAGACAATGAATTAGGATCCAAATTTAGCAGGAAGGAGAGAGTAGGCTGGATTGCTTTTGGGAAATCATACAGTATTTTTAATGATAACCCCCCCCACTCTATGAAACAAAGGCTCATTTTAAAACCAATATTATTCTGCTGATTTTATATAGCTACGAGTCATGAAACATCAGTCTCTAAAGAATTAAAGCCATGGGTCATGCAAGGGACAACATGGCAGGCATGAGTAGGCCACAACATACTAGACAGGACAAATTGCACAGAAGAAGCAGCATAAAGGAGGTAAGGCTATCTATATAGTGGGAATGAGAAAAACTGGTGGCTCTACTGGTATTCCTTCTACACAATGTAAAGAAATCTAGAGCAAAAGTTCTTAACCTGGCATCTGAGACATTGGACTTTTTAAAACGTTATTTTGATAAATGTACTTGGTTTCTTTTGCAATCTTCTGCTACTTTGTCTTACGTTTTTAAAGATATGGCTGTGTGCAGGGGTGCAGCCCTATGCTTTGTTGGTCAGGGGCCAAGAAAGCAGCAAGGTGGCAATGCATTCGTGTAAAGGAGGGCTTTCTGCTGGCACACTGGACCCCATGTGGAGGGCAATAGGATAGAGAAGAGTCACATAGGGTAAGAAGGTATAAATGTGCTGCAACCCACACTGGAAGGAGCTCCTAGATTCATGAAAGAAATGATGAAATATGTGTAAAAATGCAAACATTAGAACAGAGTCTTAAGGACTACTGTCATACCTTCCAAGAAGTGGCCACAGGCCACACACAAACTGAAGGTTCACTAAAGGGAAAGAGGTGCCAAAGAAGGTGGTCCTACGCAGAGCGCCCGAGCCCCAAGGGGCTTTCTTCTCCAACTTCCTGCGCTCTGATCACAGCGAAATAATCAGATTCATTAAGTTCTACCTACTTGGAATTATCACTGGATTTTTCCTGGCAGAACATTCTCTAGGGTTTTGTCCAATCATGTTTCTATTTCAAATGTTTTCTACTGCTTCTCCAATTTATTTCACCATCTAATATACAATAAGATCTCACTAATTAGGAATTTTTCCTCTGTGTATTCTTGGCTTGGTGATTTCATCCCATTATTCTTTTTTATTCATATACATGCCATCTTGAAACAACTTGTCTCTTCCTTAAATCCTTCAAACACATTGAAAAATGGTTCTTATGTCTTTTCCATTATTTGGAGAGGAAGCTATATTTTTAGCTTTTTCCCCATCCATTTTACTCCATCCCTCTTGGCTATCCTTGGCAACCACTTTCATTTCTATCTCTTGGATTTTATTAATCAATGGGGAAAACGTCTTCCTCAGACAAACTGACCGCCACAAGAAGAGAGCTTGCTAGCTTATGCTGTTATGAGCCTTGCTCCAAGGAATAAAGTCAAATGCATTAGAAACGGGAGAATAAACACACAGAAGGAAACTACTATGGCTACTAACCAGGACTGGGATGCAGTAAATCAGTGTTAATCTCGTCTCTCTTTTTTTAAACACAGAAGTTGTTTTATTTATACAATAAAGAACGTATCAAAGACTTGTAGCCTAGTTTATAGAGAGTAAAGAGAATCTCTCCCCTCTTTCAGGGAGCCGAGATCTTTCCGAAGGAACCTATACAATGATTCAGACTTAGGATCTCAGACTCTGAGGAGCTCTGTTCCTCTGTAAGATGAAAAAATTCAGAGTTCAGTGGAGTCAGGCATCATATTCTGCAGTGGCCCTTGACTTCTCCCAGAAAGCTATGCAGCCCCTCACAACTTAAAGACAAGAAAACCAGGGCCCAGAAATATGGCCAAGGTGCCATAACTGATAGCAAAGGTGGGATATTTACTCAAGTCTTCTGCAGAAGCTTCTTGTTTCAAGTCTCTTTGTCTTGAGAATGCGAGGGCCCAGATCTTGGGCAAAGTCTGGAGTCAGTTAGGGTGGCCCCCCACTGAAGTCAAGCAAGGGACTGTGGACAGCTGGAGCCTTACCCAAGAAACAACATGAGGTGGTCTACCAAGTTGGAGGCCATAGAAAATTAATCATGTGTAAGCTTCCCCACTTCACTACAGAACAGTTGCAGAATTTTATAGCTGTACCATTGATGCATGGTTGAGGCTCTGTAATTATTGCTTAATCACCAAGTACTCATCCTCATTCTCTTTTTTCTTCTCAAATAGTTTCCTTTCCACATTTCATATATTTTACTATTTCCTCTTCAGAGACAAGCACCTCCTTCTCATCTGTGAACTGCAGGATGCTTCTTGCCTGATCAGTGGCATCTATTTTCTCCTTAGTGAAATAAACCAATTCCTTATCAACTTGTTTTTGATATCTGTTAAGATTCCTGGCCCTTTAGATCTAGGAAATCAAAATCTGCTTTTCCAACCTTCACCACTACTAAGTTCTGCATCACAGTAAACACACACTCTCCTCTCTGAAAATTATTTTTTCTTTTCTATATTCACTTCCATAAGATTTTGAGTTTTAAATTTTCTCTCCCCTCCTTCAGAGTCCTCCCCTCCCAAGATGGCATGCAATCTGATATAGGTTCTACTTACATGTTCATATTAAAACATTTTTGTATTAGTCATGATGAAAAGAAGAATTAGAACTAATGAGAGAAAGCACAAGAAAGAGCAAATAGGGAGTAGAAAGACGCACGTTTACGAGCTCTGAACCCACAGCCCATAGATTTAATGTAAAAAGAGATCCCCATAAGTTCTGGATCACTGCAAGGTGTGCAGAAACAGAGTGGAAGAGATTTCCGTTCCAGAGAGCCCTGGAGAGCCGTCTCCAGGGTCCGTCGCGCCCCAGAAAGCGGACCCCACCCCAGCGCTGCCCTGGCCGTGACCCCAGAGAAGCTGATCCGAGCAGGCTTCAGGGAATGTCAGGGCAGTTTTCCTCAATAATTTCATGGAAGATGATGTCTAGGCTCTTTTTTTGATCATGACTTTCAGGTAGTCCCATAATTTTTAAATTGTCTCTCCTGGATCTATTTTCCAGGTCAGTTGTTTTTCCCATGAGATATTTCACATTCTCTTCCATTTTTTCATTCTTTTGGTTTTGTTTGGTGATTTCTTGGTTTCTCGTAAAGTCATTAGACTCCATCTGTTTCATTCTAATTTTGAGAGAACTATTCTCTTCAGTGAGCTTTTGAACTTCTTTTTCCATTTGGCTCATTCTGCTTTTGAAAGCATTCTTCTCCTCATTGGCTTTTTGAACCTCTTTTGCCAATTGAGTGAGCCTATTTTTCAAGGTGTTATTTTCTTCAGCATTTTTTTGGGTCTCCTTTACCAAGGTATTGACCCGTTTTTCATACTTTTCTTACATCTCTCTCATTTCTCTTCCCAGTTTTTCCTCCACCTGTCTAACTTGCTTTTCAAAATCCTTTTTGAGCTCTTCCAAGACCTGAGCCCACCCGACATCCCCCTGGGATGTCTGGGGTACCAAGGCCCATGAAATTATCAAGGAAAACTGCCCTGACATTCTACAACCAGAGGGCAAAATAAGTATTGAAGGAATCCATCAATCACCACCTGAAAGAGATCCAAAAAGAGAAACTCCTAGGAACATTGTGGCCAAATTCCAGAACTCCCAGGTCAAGGAGAAAATCTTACAAGCAGCTAGAAAGAAACAATTCCAGTATTGTGGAAATAAAATCAGGATAACTCAAGATCTAGCAGCTTTTACATTAAGGGATCGAAGGGCCTGGAATAGGATATTCCAGAAGTCAAAGGAACTAGGACTCAAACCAAGAATCACCTACCCAGCTAAACTGAGTATAATACTTCAGGGGAAAATATGGTCTTTCAATGAAAGAGAGGACTTTCAAGCATTCTTGATGAAAAGACCAGAGCTGAAAAGAAAATTTGACTTTCAAACACAAGAATGAGAAGAAGCATGAAAAAGTAAACAGCAAAGAGAAGTCAGAAGGGACTTACAAAAGTGAACTGTTTACATTCCTACATGGAAAGACAATATTTGTAACTCTTAAAACTTTTCAGTATCTGGGTAGTTGGTGGGTCCATACACACACATGTACACGCATGCACGCACACACACACATACACACATGCACACACATACAGAGACAGAGAGCACAGATTGAATTGAATAGGATGGGACCATATCTTAAAAGAAATTAAGGTAAATGGTGAGAGAGAAATGTAGTGGGAGGGAAGAGGGTGAAATGGAATGGGGTAATTATATGTCATTTAAAAGGCAAGTAGGAGACTTTTTAGTGGAGGGAAAAAGAGGAGAGCTGAGGAAAAAAAAACAAAAAACAAAAAACAAGAAGTTTACCCTCATCACATTTGACTAAAGGAAGGAATAAAATACACACTCATTTTGGTATGAAAACCTATCTTACAGTATAGGAAAGTGGGGAAGAAGGAGATAAGCAAGGTGGGGGATGATGGAAGGGAGGGCAAAGGGAGGAGGGAGCAATTTGAAGTCAACACTTGGGGAGGGACAGGATCAAAAGACAGAAGAGAAACAATGAGGGGCAGGTTAGGATGGAGGGTAATTCAGTTAGTCTTACACAACACGACTATCATGGAAGTCATTTGCAAAACTACACAGATATGGCCTATATTGAATTGCCTGCCTTCCCAAAGGGAATAGGTGGGGAGGGAGGGATGGGGAAAATTTGGAACTCAAAGTTTTAGGAACAACTGTTTAGTATTGTTGTTGCTACTAGGAAAGAAGACATACAGTTAATGAGGAATAGAAAGTCATCTGGCCCTACAGGAGAAAAGAGAAAATGGAGACAAGAGAAGGGAGGGATGACAGAAGAGAGGGCAGATTGGAGATAGGGAAAATTAGATTGCTTGGGGTATTGGGGTGGGGGGAGGGGATAAAAGGGGGAAAAAAAATTTGGAACCCAAAATTTTGTGAAAATGAATGTAAAAAGTTAAATAAACTAATTAATTAATTGATTGATTGATTGATTAAAAAAAGAAAAAAAGAAAGAAAAAGAAAGAGCAAATAGTCTGCTTTGATCCGGAATCAGTCTCCAAAGTTCCTTCTCTGGATGTGGATGACATTTTCTATCATGAGTCTTTTGGAGCTTAGATCCTTGCATTGCTGAGAAGAGCTAAGTTTATTAAAGGTGATCATTGCACATTATGGCTGTTACTGTGTGTAATTGTTCTCCTGGTTCTGCTCCTTTCACTCAGCATCAGTTCATATAAGTCCTTCCAGGCCTCTCTGAAGTCTTCCTGTTCATCATTTCTTATAGCACAATAGTATTCCATTACATTCATATACCACAACTGTTCAGTCATTCCCCAATGATGAGCATTCCTTCAATTTCCAGTTCTTAGCTGCCACCGCAAAAAGAGCTGCCATAAATATTTTTGTATCTGTAGGTTCCTTTCCCATTTTTATGATCTCTTTAGGATACAGACCCAGAAGTGGAATTGCTGGGTCAAAGGGTATGCACAGTTTTATAGCCCTCGGGGCACAGTTCCTCTTCAGAATGGTTAAAGCAGTTCACAACTCCACCAACCATGCATTAATGTTCCAATTTTCCCACATCCTCTTCCAATTTTCCCACATCCCCTCCAACATTTATCATCTTCCTGTTTTGTCATGTTAGCCACTCTGGTAGGTGTGATGTGGTACCTGAGAGTTGTTCTGATTTGCACATCTAATCAATAGTGATTTAGAGCATTTTTTCACATGACTTTAGCTTTAATTGACATAGCTTTAATTTCTCCAACTGCGAACTGCCTGTTCATATCCTTTGACCATTTATCAACTGGGGAATAATCGGTTAATTTCCAAAGCCTTTTCTAGTTTACTATATTTCCCTACAATGGTATATATTAATTTCCCACAGTCAAAGTTTTGCATGACTTTTGAAGACAACTGAAGTTTACTTGGCATTATGTGAACTAAAATTATTTTATGGAACTCAAAAAATGCTATCTGATTACATGACTGCAAGCAAGAGGCCATTAACATCAGAGCAAGGGCACACAGTGGAGGAATCAAATCTTTCTCATCCCCTCCACTCTCTTCTCCAGCAGAGCTCAGTACAGCTCACAGTATAGTGCCTTACACTATGTTCTGCACACTGTGTTACATGTTGAAGATGCAAAGACAAATCTTCTGTTTTCTCTCAGAGTGAGGCAGCACACAATTCTCTACAACACATAAATACAGAGTCATTTCAAGGGCTAGTGGGATTCAGGAAATGTCTCTTATGGGAAGGAGATAGCCTTTGGGTTAAATTTTTATGAAAACATTTATTAAAGGCCGCTGGACTGGACTAGACCCTTAGCTCTACCACTTGCCAACAGTATTGCAATCCCTCTAGGGATTGCTCATTAGGCTCAATTCCTGATCTCATACCATTGGGGGTAGAGAAAGGTACATGAGAGTGATTTTTAGTACTTTATTTTCCCCAATTATATGGAAAACAATTTTTGACATTCATTTTTAAAATTGAGTTCCAAATTCTTTCCCTCCCTCCCCATTCCCTTCATTGAGAAGGCAAACAATTTGATACAGGTTATACATGAGTAGTCACACAAAACATATTTCCATATTAGTCTTGTAAAAGAAAACATAGACCAAAATAAAAACCTAAGAAAAATAAAGTAAAAAATGTATGCTTCAATGTATATTCAGACTCCATATCAGTTTTTTCTCTGGGGATGGATAGCATTCTTCATCTTAAGTCCATCAGAGTTGTCTTGGATCACTGTATTGCTGAGATAAGCTAAATCACTCATGGTACATAAAAACTGTTGTCACTATGTATAATTTTCTCCTGGTTCTACTCATTTCACTTTGCATCAGTTCATGTAAATCTTCCCAGGTTTTTTGAGAACATCTAGATGAGGTGACCTTCAACAATGCTTCAAACTCTTAAATCCATGATTCTCTGAGGATTCTGAAGTTCCAAATCTGGGTATCTGGGAAGACGGTAGTGGTTTCATCACAAACAGAAAATTTGGGAGAATGAGTCATTTGGGGCCATGGAAAGGGAGTGAGTAGAAGTCATAATGACCAACGTTCAGAGCGTAATCCTCTCCAAATGAGTCAGGCTCTTTAATTCTTCATATGAAGTCTTTCTGACTTAGCAGACCCTGCCAAAAAGTTCCAGGGCCTCTCTCTTTTGCCTCTAGGATCAGATACCAGCTTCTTGATCTGGCATTGAAGGGCCTGCCCAACCTGGCTCCATCAACTCTTCCTTCATGCCCACTGACAGTCAAACTGCCCTGCTTACTGTTTACCAGACACAAGCCAAGTGAATGCCCAGCAATGAGCTAACTACAGAGGATACAAAACGAAGCCAAAATAGTGCCTGCCCTCAAGGAGCTCCCATGCTGACCTTCCATCAAGTGTGTGACACCTCCAAGAATCCTTCCACCTCTCAAGTCTGAAACTTGAGAGACTCAAGCTTGGGCTGGGGGATGGGGCTGTCCTTCAGGCCTGGAATCATTTGCCTCTTAAAATCCTATGAGACCTCCCCTGATGCCCCTAAATGCTAGTGCCCTGTCCCCACCCTAGAAATTACTTTGGGGTTATTTTGTCCTCATTGATCTGGGTACATGTTGTTTCTATACATTCCAAGCCCCTAGGATATAACATGCTCCCTGCAGGCAGTGCCACCTTCCTTTTTGTCTTCATCTCCCTGGCACCTAGTACAGGGCTTGGCACTTCTGAAATGCTTGCTGTAATTTGGAGTAAGAGAACCCAAGTCTAAATCCTGTTTCTGCTTCTTCCTACTTGTATGAGATGGTACATTTCCCATTATTCACACAATAATGCTGACAAAAAGTAGCCACCATCTGTAGAGCTCTTTAGGAACAGCAAAGCACTTTGAATACATTATCTCCTTTGAGTCTCTCACGTTACCCTGCGAAGTAGGTATTATACCCATTTTATAGATGAACAAAGTAAAGCTGAATCAGGACTTACTCATGATCTCACAGATAGCAAGGGCTAGATTTAAGGCCAAGTTTAAGCCCTGGCCTCTCCTGCCCCGAAACCTAGTGCTGCTCCCACTCTTCTATTTCTTTTTCTTAGAGCCAGGGCTTATTTTCCCCCAATTCTCTGTCCAAAGAACCCTATTAGAATTCAGTCACTATTACATGGCCTTAGTTATACCATGGGTCTAACTATGTTCCTGAAAGAATAACTGATATACAGGGCAGAAAGAGGAAACAGTACTAATCTATAGCACCAGTGTCTTCACCATCAGATTGGTACAATATAAGATTTCTGATTAGGATACATGTGACAAGGCAGGTAGAAAAGAAAACCAGAGCCTTGGCTTATGCCTTGATCACCAGCTTTTATAGAGCAAGCTCCAAATTAGTTCAACTCCCAAGGTCTCATCCCCATTGCCCCCATCTGTCTTTTGCCTTCTTGGCACAGACCGTTCCGCCAATGGCCCTTGTCAGTGCTCTACCTCCACATGTCATTGCTTCCCAGGATGAGAGACATTATTCACTTCATCTGTGCTCAATTTTTTTTGTTAAACTAGCCAGCTCTTTTCGTGTATTTACAGTGATTCAAGTTACCAAGAGAAGGCTATGTCTACAAAAGATGGACATGGATTGCGCAAAGGCAGGAAGCTTGTATCATCAGTCCAGCCGTGTGATTTGGATCGTCATTAGTCTAGTGTAAAGCAGTCTTAAGCTTCTTTACAGTGTCTTCCAAGGACTGAAATCGATTTCTGTGTTGACATGTTGTAGATAAACTATGCATTATCTATTACCAAAGTTGTATTTTCTTCGTTTGTCAAAAATGATACAAAGCATTTTTCCTACAACATTTTTTTGGCACTAAAGTCAACATGGGAAGATAAATTGTAAACTTTTTGTAACATGGTATGCCACATTCCTAAGCTTGAAATTCTTTAGACCAACTCCAGAAAAATACAGTATGCCTTGGAGAAACAGAGTCCCTTTGCATTTCCAGCCTCTTTTCTGCCCCCTCTGCCTTCTGGCCCTTTCTCCTTCCTGCCCTTAGTTCAGGTCCTTCCATGAGCCTTCCAAGCACTCTCTCAACTTCCAATCCCTACTACCAAAGGGATATCTTACTGCCTATGTCACTTACTCAATAACAGAAGATGGCATTGTACAGAGCTTTAGCTTTGAAGTCCCTTTGACCTGATCCTAGGCTATCTTCCCAACCATCCTCCCCCACCCCACCCTCCCACACACATTTTTCCTCTCCCTCTCTACTCTGTAGCCATATTGACCTGCTCCATGTGTCTCCATCTCTTGACCTTGGGGCTTTCCATTTGCTAAGTGCCAAACTTGAAGTGTACTCCCACTCCACCTCCACCTTCAAAACTCTGCCAAGGGACACGTTCAACAGAAAGCCGTTCTTCAATTCCACCTCAGCTCCGAGAGCCCCTCCCCCAATTTTCTTAGCTATGTTTTGGCTCTATGTCACATATACTTACTCATCCCCTATCTCCCCAAAATACAATGTAAGCTTTTGGAGGGGAGAACATGTACAGGACCTGGCACACTGCCAGAACTTAATCAGTGCCATTTCCAAAATCAGTATGACATCAGTGCAATGCAAGTATTTGTTTGATATTACCAAACTATGAAATGTAAGATCAGGTTGGTGGGAGGAGAAGGGAGAAGACAGTTACATTTGAACTCAGGAAGATGAGCCTCTTCAATTCCAAGCCCTGTACTTGATCCACTGCATCACCTAGGCAGCTTAACATGGCAATGATGCTTTAAAAGAAGGCATCAAGAAAAATGATTTTTAAAAAAAGAATATGCTTTCAGAAAATAGGCGGACAGTAATAGAGAGGCAGGCTGGAGAAAACTTTTTCCAAAATTTTGAAAATATACAGAAAAACAGATGTTAACATGTTAAAAAAGCAAGTAGTTTTTTTTGGGGGGGTGGAAAGCTGATTTTTAAATTGGGGAAGATTTTCTTTTTTCTGGTCAAAATAACTGACTAGTTTTTAAAAAAAAAAAAAAAAGTAAATTCTGAGTCCCTTAGCCCAGTGGCATCAAACTCCAATAGGAACAGGGGCCATGAAATTATAGCTAAGCATACTATATACTTAGGTACACTATAAGCGTGGGCCACATATTGACTTAGTTTTCAAACCTAACGTGTTCTAGTTTTATTGTATTTTTATTAATTCCATTTGAATCGGGTCTCCCTCAGGAGCGTTGTGAGTTGCATGTTCGACAACCTCTACTTTTTAGAATAGACACTGAAGGAAATTCAATTCTTCCAAACTTAAATAAGTCATGTATATTACCCAAGCCAGTGTGAGCACTCCTCGAATTTCTTCTTGTAGTAGGTTTCCACTCCAAAGTTATAACAGAGCATTGAGAGGTATTCGGGCTACAACAACAACAAAAAAAAGATATTTCAGTTGTGTGATTTCCTTAAAGGTGTATATAGTTTGTCTCAGTTCATATTCTTGCACATACAATGAAATGGTTTTAGACATAAAACCCCTACATTTTTCTGCTAGCCTTTAGGTTTACACAGTAAAGAAACTGACCTGCACCCAGAATGAAGCATTGGCAATATCCGCCCCCCTATCAAATCAAGCCTGAGCAGGACACAATAGGGAAGAATGGAAACCGGTTGAAGGCCAGTGGATGGCATCACAGCAGGGATCATATTAAAAAAAAAAACACCCAACAGCAAGAGAGAGAAATTCCACTGAAAACAACTATAGACAATATAAAATACTTGCCAAGACAAACCCAGGAACGATATGAACACAATTACAAAATACTGTCCACACAAATAAAGCCCGTTCTAAACAACTGAAAATATATCAATTGCTTATGGGTAGGCTGAGACGATATTAAAAAAATGTCAATTCTATCTAAATTAATTTACTTATTTAGTGCCATACCAATCAAACTACCAAAAAATATTTTATAGAACTAGAAAAAATGATAACAAAATTTATATGGAAGAACAAAAGGTCAAGAATATCAAGGGAACTCATGGAAAAAATGCAAAGGAAGGTGGTTAGCCAGATCTCATCTCTTCCACTGATTATAATAAATGACCATAGTAATCTAGTGTTTGGTAAACACAAAGACCTAAAAACTGGAAAACAGTATGGCAGAAACCAGGAACAGAGCAACATCTTACACTCTATACCAAAATAAAGTCAAAATGGGTACATGATTCAGACCTAAAGGATGATATATCACAGGCAAACTAGCGGGGTCTGAGATATCTTACCTGTCAGATCTATGGAGAAGGGAAGACTTTATAATCAAACAAAAGATAGAGAGCATTGAGATGTTAAATGAATACTTCTGATTATATTAAATTTAAGTGTTTGCACACACAAAACCAATGACATCAAGACCAGAAAGAAAGTAGAAAGCTGGGAAACAATATTTACCGCAAGTATCTCTGATAAAGGTCTCATTTCTCAAATATATAGAGAACTAAGTCAAATGTATAAGAATACAAGTCATTCTCCAACTGATAAATGGTCAAAGGATACAAACAGGCAGTTTTCAGAGGGAGAAATTAAAGCTATCTATAGTCATGTGAAAAAAAAATGCTCTAAATCACTATTGATTAAAGAAATGTAAATCAAAAGAACTCTCAGGTACCACCTCACACCTATCACATTGGCTAATATGATAGAAAAGGAAAATGATAAATATTGGAGAAGAAGTAGGAAAACTGGGATACTAATGCACTGTGGGTGGAGTTGTAAATTGACCCAATCACTCTGGAGAGTAATTTGGACTATGCCTAAAGGGCAACCAAACTGGGCATACCCTTTGTTCCGGCCATACCACTACTAGGTCTGTATTCCAAAGAGATCATAAAAAAAGGAAAAGGACCCACATGTACACAAATATTTATAGCAGCTCTTTTTCTGGTGGCCAAGAATTGGAAATTGAGGGGATGCTCATTAATTGTGGAATTGCTGAATAAGCAATGTATGTAATGAATGTAAGGGAACACTATTTGCTATAGAAAATGATCAGCAGACAGATTTCAGAAAAACCTCGAAAGACTTACATGAACTGATGCCAAGTGAAGTGAGCAGAACTAGGAGAATATTGTACACAGTAACAGCAACATTGTGAGATGATCAAGTATGAATAACTTAGTTCTTCTCAACAATACAATGATCCAAGACAATTTCAAAGGACTTAATGATGGAAAATGTTATCCACATCCAGAGAAAGAACTGATGGAATCTGAATGTAGATTGAAGCATACTACTTTCACTTTACCCTTTTTGTAGCTTTTTCCCTCCTTCCACAACATGAGTAATATGCAAATATGTTTTACATAATGGCACAACAGCAAGAGAAAGAAAGAGAAATCCCATTTAAAGCTATGGTAGACACTATAAAATACCTGGGAGTCTACCTGCCAAAACAAACCCAGGGACTATATGAACACAATTACAAAACATTTTTCTCATAAATAAAGACAAATCTAAATAACTGGAAAAGTATCAGCTGCTCATGGGTAGGCTGAGCTAATAGAATAAAAATGACAATTCTACCTAAATTAATTTACTTATTCAGTACCATATCAATCAAACTACCAAAAATTATTTTATAGAGCTCAAAAAAATAATATCAAAATTCATCTAGAAGAACGAAAGGTCCAGAATATCAAGGGAATGATTAGAAATACTAGGGAAGGTGTCCTAGCCCTACCAGATCTTAAGTTGTATTATAAAGCAACAATCATCAAAACCACTTCGTACTGGCTAAGAAATAGAGGGGTAGATCCATAGAATAGGTTAGGTACACAAGACACAGTTGTCAGGGATTATAGCAATCTACTGTATGATAAACCCAAAGATCCCAGCTTTTGGGATAAGAACTCACTATTTCACAAAAACTGCTGAGAAAACTGGGAAATAGTATGGCAGAAACTGGGCATAGACCAGCATCTGACACCATTTACCAAAATGAAGTCCAAATGGGTACATGATTTAGGTACAAAGGCTGATACTACAAATTAGGAGAGCAAGGAATAGTTCTTCTGTCAGATATATGGAGAATGGAAGAATTTATGACCAAACAAGAGATACAAAACATTATGAAACGCAAAATAGATAATTTTGATTACATTAAATTGAAAAGTTTTTGCACAAACAAAACTAAAGAGGGAAGCAGAAAACGAGGAAAGAATTTTTACAACTAGTGTCCTGATAAAGGCCTCACTTCTAATATATAGAGAGAACTGAGTCAAATTTATAAGAATACAAGTCATTTCCCAACTGATAAATGGTCAAAGGATATGAAAAGGCAGTTTTCAGAGAAAGAAATTAAAGCTATCTACAGTCATATGAAAAAATGCTCTAAATCACTATTGATTAGAGAGATACAAATCAAAACAACTCTGAGGTACCACATCACACCTATCAGATTGGGTAACATGACAAAAGAGGAAGATGATAAATGTTGGAGAAGATGTGGGGAAGTTGGAACACTAATTCATTGTTGGTGGAACTCTGAGATGAGCCAACCATTCTGGAGAGCAATTTGGAACTATGCTCAAGGGGCCATAAAAATATGCAAACCCTTTGACCCAGCAATTCCACTTCTGGATCTGTATCTCAAAGAGATCATAAAAGTGGGAAAAGGATGCATGTGTACAAAAATATTTATAGCAGCTCTTTTTGTGGTGGCCCAAAACTGGAAATCACGGGGATGCCCATCATCCCCGTGGGGAATAGCTGAACAAATTGTGGTATATGAATGTAATGGAATACTATTGTGCTATAAGAAATGATGAACAGGAAGGCTTCAGAGCGGCCTGGAAGGACTTATATGAACTGGTGCTGAGTGAAAGGAGCAGAACCTGGAGAACAATGTTCAGAGAAACAGTCACAATGCGCGATGAATGATTTTGATAGACTGAGCCCTTCCCAGGAAAATGCAATCCACATCCAGAGAAGGAACTATGGAGTTGGAATACAGAGTGAAGCAGACTCTTTTCTCTTGTTGTTTTCTTTCTCATGGTTTCTTCCATTTATTGTAATTCTTCTATGCAACATGACTAATGTGAAAATGTATTTAATAGGAATGTATGTGTATCAGTTTACATGCCATCTTGGGGAGGTGGGAGGGGAGGGAGGGGGAGAAAATTTAAAACTTATGGAAATTAATATTGAAAACTAAAAATAAATTATTTTTAAAAAATAAATTATCTTTACATTTAATTGGGGAAAATAAAATACCATTTAAAAACAAGAAAACTGGAAGTAGAGAGGGGAGATTTTTATTTAAATTACAACAAGACATGTTCAAAGCTCTGGAATTCTGCCAAAGGACTGTCCAGTCTCAGGGATCTAGCCCTGGAAGAGATCGTAGCAACCATCTATTCCAACATAACTGAGGCCCAGAAAGGGCAAGTGACTTGCTTCAAATTACAAATAGATTTATTCTGAAATAGGTACATCTGTAACAAAATCATATTTTTCTGAACTATTTATAGAATCAGAGAATGCTGAGAATTGGGATAAGGTTTGCAAAACACTGAAGCGCCTACTTTGTGCCAGAAATTGTGCCAAGTGCTTATATTGATTATCTCCTTTCATCCTCCTCGATCCTTTTACAGATGACGAAATTGAGGCACACAACGGTGATTTCTCAGAGTTACCCAGTTAGTAAGTGTCTGAGGTTGGATTTGAACTAGGCTCTTTCTAACTGCAAATCCAATGCTCTTATTCACTGTGGTACCACCTGTTGTTTAGTTGTTTTTCATTTGTGTCTGACTCTCAGTGGCCCCATTTGGGGTTTTCTTCACAAAGATACTGGAGTGGCTTGCCATCCTTCTCAAGCTCATTTTACAGATGAGGAACTATGGCAAACAATGTTAAATGACTTGTCCAGGGTCACACAGCTAGGAAGTATCTGAGGCTAGATTTGAACCCACAAAGATGAGTTTTCCTGACTCCAGGCCTGGTGTACTATCCACTGCAGCATCTAGCTGCCCCATGAGGCCACTTAGCTGCCTCTGAAAGTGAGGAGAGACCTCACAGACCATCCAGTCCCACCCATACCTCAATAAGACGGCTCCCTGCAACATCCCTGACGTATGGTCATTCATTACACTTTTAGATAACTCTAAATAGGAAATGGTTCCTTACATCAAGCCTCAGTCTGGCTCTCTGTGGTTTCTCCTCATTGCTGCCAGTTTTACCCTTTGAGGGCAAGTCGAACAAGTCCAATCCCATGACAATCCTTCAAGGGCTTGAGGAAAGTGATCATGTCCCCCCAGTAACCCTTCTCTCCTCCAGTCTAAGTTTCCACTCATCCTGATCATCTTCTTAAAATCTGGCCCCCAGAAGTGAGCATAGCACTCCACATGTGGTGTGGCCAAGGGAGAGTACAGCAGAACCAGACTTCAGATACGGTCATTTCTCTTTTTTCCTCTTAGTTACTGTGATACACTCTTGGCTTATTTTTATTGAGGCTGGAGTCCACTATGACTGCCAGACATTTATGAAACTGTTCTATAGCAACATATTCCCCATCTTGTACTTGTAAAGTTGATTTTTTTAAATCCAAGTGTACAATTCTAAATTTATGCCTATTAAATGTCATCTCATTCGACATGGCTCAATATTCTGGGCAGCTGAAATCTTTTTGGATTCTGTGTTTGTCATTCTCAGCTTTGTGGTATCTGCAAATTTAATATCTGCTACACAGGTCACATCTTGGTCTTTATCCAAATCATTAATAAAATTGTGAAGGAGTCCAGGGCCCAGGTCACATCCCCACAGAGGTATCCCACCTTGATGACATCAAATCACTAATAATCGCTTTTGGGTTCAGCTAGTCAACCAGTTCCAAATCCACTTAACTTTACTACGCAATCATCAGGACCACGTTTTTCCTTCTTTTCCACAAAAATAGCATGACAGACTTCATCAGATGCCTGGCTAAAATTTCTGCAAACTAAATCTGCAGGAGTCTTGTGATCTACCAGTCTATTAACCATGGCAACCAAAGGTAATGAAGATAATTGACTATGACCTGGATCTTAAGGAAGCCCTGTGAAATTTTATGCTACAAGAGCCTTACTATGAATCCTTTGAAATCAGCTCTCCTAACATCTTGACTGCATGCCAAACTTTGCCCAGATTTCTTCTCTATCACCAAGTCTATGACTGAGTAGTCACTCTCTGCCCAAGGTTCCCAGCATTTCCAGCCCAGAAACCAGCTCCTCCTTGTTGGTGAAAATCAAACCCAAAACAAGTTTTCCCAATGAGTTCCTCCTCTCTACCCCCAAGAACGAGCTTGTTATTCATAAAAACCACCTCAAACATTTCTAAAAGTATTGTAAAGTTTATAAAGTGCTTTACATACATTCTCTCACTGGAGTTACACAGCTACCCTGGGAGACAAGGGCTACCACTATGACACCCATTTTATGGATGGGAAAACAGACTAAAAAATAGCAACTTCCTATGGTCACACAGTTAACAAATATAAGAACTGGAATTTGATATCTTTTTCCTAAATACAAATCCAGCATTTTGCTCACTATGCCTGACTCTTGAGTTAGGTAGTCCAAGAAAGCATTAGTACCTTTGCTTTTGACAGAGAACTACAATAGCTAAGTAGATAACAGAAGTCGTTGATACTTTTATTTCCTAAACTCATCAATTTCCTTTCTGTCAAGGTTGTCTATGACACACTCTAAGGAGAATTGCATTTCTATTTCTACCTCCATTGTTCTGCATGAATGTTCTGGTTCCTGGAGAGGCAGAGGCAAAATGGCAGAGCAGCAGGAAGCAATACAACTATCTCTTCCTTAAAAGTCCTCCAAACAGATCTGAAAATGCACCAGACCCAAACTTGGGGAAATCCAAGAAAAAACTACAGTCATTCTTTCAGCCCATATTGGCATAGGGAACAACAGAACGTTTATGATCCCTGCAGACAGGGTCTGATCAAAAGCACGTTAGTGCAGGGGAAGAGGAGGTCCCAGACTCATACTAGGACACCAAGACATGAACAGGTAGCTTTCTTGCTCACTACCTGGTTACAGATCCAGAGCAGACAGACAAAGTTACTTGCAGTCAGGAGAGGCAGTAAGGAGTGGAGTTCAGAAACAAGTAGCAAAGTGGGGTTCAAACCCCAGCAGCAGAGAAGGATCTCAGTTCCAGCTTCCAGCCCATAGGAATAACCAGGTTAGGAATCCTAGACTAAAGGGGAGCCTACAGTTCTGTCACTCTAGATGAGCAGAGCTTCCCAGATGGATTGATAGTGGCCAAGTCTAGCAGTAGTCAATTGTTGCTCTGACTCAAACCCAGGTCAAGAAGGAAGGAAAGAAGCATTTGAGTGCAAACTATATCCTGAGCACAGCATTAATTGTTATATGAGTATTATGTCATTTAATGCTAACAACTGTAAGAGGTAGGCATTATTACCAATCCCATTTTACAGTTGAGGTAACTAAGTTAGATAAAGGTTAAGTAACTTGCTCAGGGTCACACAGCTAATAAGTGTCTGAGGCTATTTGAACTCAGGTCTTCCTGACTCCAGGCCCAGCACTTTATCTTCTGTGCTACTTACAGAACACAGGGCAGCAATTAGACTTTGCCTTGGATCAGACCACTTGGTGAGCACCAAAAGCTTGATGATACCCAACCTGTACCTGAGATCCTGAAAGAATACAATATTCAATACCACAAGAAAGCAGCAACAGAACCAGCTCAGACTGTGCCCCCAGAGCTGCAGCAAGCCCAACTCTCATATTGAGCCTAAAGTCAGAAAGGAAACTTGAAGAACGGCAGACAAAAAAAAAGAAGTCCAAATATAAAAATCTATTATAGTGGTAGGGAAAGTCAGGACTCAAACTCAGAGGAAAATAATGACTCAAAAACATTTATAAGCAAAGTCTCAAAGAAACACAGCTCGAGAACAAACTCAACAAGAATTCCTAGAATTTGAAAAAATTTTTTTTGTTAATGAAATGAAATTTTTTTTGTTAATAAGAACTATGGATAAAAGAACTGGAAAGGGAATTAACAGCTTGGCGCAAGAATACAAAACAAATATAAAACAAAAACTCCTTGAAAATTAGAATGGATCAAAGCAAAGTCAATGACTCTATGAGACAATAAGAAATATTAAAACAAAGTCAAAAGGCTGAAAAAATAGATGAAGGTATATTATAACCAAAAAAAAAGTGATTTGGAAAACAGATGGAGGAGAAAAAAAATTAAGAATGAATAGAGGAGGGAAGGACCAAAATGGAGGAGAAAAGGCAGGAAACTCATTTGAATTCTCCCTCAATATCCCCTCCAAACAATTTTAAATAATGCCTCAAAACAAATTATCGAGTGGCAGAACCCACAAAAGGACAGGGTTAAATAATATTCCAGCCCTAGGCAACGTAAAAGGTCAGCAAGAAAAATCCATTGCACTGGAGTTAAGGTAGAGCACAGTCCAATACAGGCTGCACCCAAGCAATAGGCCTTGGGAGAAACTGAATCAGTGGCAACTGCAGCAGTTTCTGGACGTCTCAGCCCACAGACAGTAAAGGGGTCAGACAATTGGTCAGAAGGAGATTATGGGGGTCCCCCTTTACTGGCCCTGGGAGCAGGAGTCTATTGCATTATATATACTAGGATCTGAGTCACAGTCCTTAGTCTCAGTCCCAAGGCAAGGAGGAGCACTAGCACACCAGAGGTTACAGCCACAGAGGAGCTGGGACTCTGGTCACAGTTTGAAGTAAGAAAAGAATGCTTGTGGTCACTCACAGACCAGAGAATAGTAAACACACTTCTCCCTAGAACACATCACCTTGGAAGAACCCAAAATTTACAAGTTCCCAGAATTATCTCTGAAAACAGCTGCACAAAAAACCCAAAGCTTGGGACATGCTCCCTCCACTCCAGAAGGAAAACCCCACTTTAGCATAGAGTTAAAGGTCAAGAAATATGCTGGAAGAGGAGCAAACAGCAGAAAAAGATCCTGACTACAGAAAGTTACTATAGTGACACAGAAGATCAAAACACAAAGTCAGAAGAAAACAAAAAAGTCAAAGCTGCTACACCCAGCGCCTCAAAGGAAAACATGAATTGGTCTCAGGCAATGAAAGAGTTCAAAAAGGATTTTAAAACTCAAGTAACAAGGAAAAAATTGAGAAGAAATGAAAGTGATGCAAGAAAATCATGAAAAAAGTCAACAGAGTGGTAAAGGAGGCACAAAAAAAATACTGAAGAAAGCAACATCTGAGAGACCAGAATAGTGGTAAAAGAGGCACAAAAGTCCAATGAAGAGAAGAATGCCTTTAAAAGTAGAATTAGCCAAATGGAAAAGGCCAGAGGTCAAATGGCAAAAGGAAAGATCAGAACACAATCTCAGAAGAGGACAACAATGTCAAAATGTCTACCTGTGAAGCCTCAAAGAGAAATATGAATTGGTCTCAGGCCCAAAAAATCCTCCTGGAGGGGCTCAAAAAGGATTTTAAAAATCAAATAAGACAGGTAGAAGAAAAGTCGAGAAAAGAAATGAGAATTATCCAAGAGAATGGTAGGAACAAAAGAGACAACAGTTTGGCAAAAGAAAACATTTCCTTAAAAGCAGAATTGGCCAAATGGAAAAGAAGGTACAAAAGGTAACTGAAGAAAAGAATTCCTTAAAAGTTAGAGTTAAGTAAGTGGAAGCTAATGACTTGATGAGATATCAAGTATCAATCAAAATCAAAAGAATGAAAAAATAGAAGAAAATGTAAAATATCCCACTGTAAAAACAACTAACCTGGAAAAGACATCCAGGACAAAGAACTTAAGCATTTTTGGACTATCTGAAACCCATGAGCAAAAGGAGATCCTGGACGGCATCTTTCAAGAAATTATCAAGGAAAGCTGCCCTGATATCCTAGAACCAAAGGGTAAAATAGTAACTGAAAGAATCCACTGATTAACTCCAGAAAGAGATTCCAAAATGAGAACTCTCAGGAATATTATAGTCGAATTCCATAGTTCTCAGATCAAGGAGAAAATACTGTAAGTCATCTGGGGCCAGTGGCCTGATATTCATCAGGATGATTGGGGATGGCCCAGGATGCCATGAGGGACCCTGGCAAAGAATTGGGAAATTGAGGGGATGTCCTTCAACATGGAAATGGCTGAACAAGCTATGGTATATGAATGAAATGGAATACTATTGTGCACAATGATAAGCAGGAAGATTTCAGCAAATTTACATGAACTGATGCCGAGTGAAGTAAACAGAAAAGGAGAACATTGTGCACAGTAACAGCAAATTGTGAGATATCAACTCTGAAAAACTTAGCTTTTCTCAGCAATACAGTGATCCAAGACAATTCCAAAGGACTCATGGAAAATGCTATCCATGTTCAGAAAAAGAATTGATGGAATCTGATGGAAGCATACGACTTTCACTTTCTTATCTTTTTTGTGTTTTTTTTCCTTTTGATCTGTTTCTTTTTTCATAACAACTAATATAGAAATGTTTTACATGATTGCACATACATAAACTATTTAACAGTCTTACCTTTTTAGGGAAGGGGGAGGGAAAGAAGGGAGGAAGGGAGAAAATTTGGAACTCAATTTTTAAAAATGAATGTTAAAATTTGTCTTTACATCTAATTTAAAAAATGCCATTTAAATAAAAAACTAAGCATGCATAAAAGGATATTATAATTTGTGAAGAAGTTCTCATTTAGTAAATTTACAATTCATCCTCTAGAGCTTCTAAGGATTCCTTTAATTGTGGATTTCTGTGGATAAATTATTCAAAGTCGTACTTCTCTTTGAAATAAATTACTCTGTTATAAAAATTAGAATTGGGCAAGTAGAAGCTAATTACTTTGAGACATCAAGAAACAATCAAAATAATGAAAAAAATATAAGAAAATGTAAAACATCTCATTGCAAAAACAACTGACCTGGAAAACATATCTAGGAGAAATAACTTAAAAATTATTGTACTACCTGAAAGCCATGATCCAAAAAAGAGCCTAGACATGATATTTCAGAGAAACTGCCCTGGTATTCTAGAGTCAGAGGATAAACTAGAAATTGAAAGACTTCACTGATCATCTCCTGAAAGAGATCCCAAAATGAAAACTTCCAGGAATATTATAGCCAAATTTTTCATACCTCCCTGGTCAAGGAGAAAATAATGCAAGCAGCTAAGAATAAACAAATCAAATATCCTGGAACTCTGTCAGGATAGTTCAAGATTTAGCAGTTTCTATATTACAAGTTTTGAGGGCTTGGAATATGATACTGTACAGGGCAAAACAGCTACAATTACAACCAAGAATCACCTACCCAGCAAAACTGAATATGATCCTTCACAAGAAAATGGATATTCAATTAAATAAGGACTTATAAACATTCCTGATGAAAAGATGATGGCTGAATAGAAATTTTGACTTTCAAATACAAGAATCAAAAGAAGGGTATAAAAGTAAACAGGAAAGAGAAATTATAAGAGATTTGATAAGGTTGAACAGTTTACATTCCTATATAGTAAAATGATACTTATAACTTCTAAAAACTTTCTCATTATTAGGGCAGTTAAAAGTATACATAGACAGAGGGCATGTGTGTGAGATGCATATGATGGGATAGCTATCTAAAAAAAATTAAGGGGTAAGAAAGAGGAATGCACTGGGAGAAAGGGAAGAGGAAGGGGAAAGGGAAAGGTAGAATGGGCAAATTATCTGACATAAAGAGGCATGAAAGAACTTTTACAGTGGAGGGGAAGATGGGGGAAGGGAGAAATGCATGAACCTTATTCTAATCATAATTGACTTAAAGAGGAAAGAACACACACTCAGTTGGGTATAGAAATCTATCTTGCCATATAGGAACGTAGCAGGGAAAGGGGATAAGAGGGTGGGCTGATAAAAGGGAAGACAGGCTAGAGGGGATAAAAGTCAGAAGCAAAACCCTTTTGAAAATGGACAGGGTGAAAGGAGAGAGTAGAGTAAGTGGAGAAAGTAGGATGGAGGGAAGATAATTAATAATCATAACTGAAAAAATTCTACAACAACTTTCACTGACTGATAAAGACATCATTTCTCAAATTATAGAGAATTGAGTCAAAATTTGTAAAGATAAGAGGCATTCCTACAATGACAAATAGTCAAAGGACATAAATAGGCCATTTTCAGATGAAGTAGTCAAAGCTCTCTACAATCATATGAAAAACACTCTAAATCACTATTGATTAGAGAAATGCAAATTAAAACAACTCGGAGCTACCACCCCACACATACTAGATGGAGTAATATGACAGAAAACAAAAATGACAAATATTGAAGGGGATGTGGGAAAATTAAGACAGTAATGCACTGTTGGTGAAGTGGTATTCCGATTCAGCCATTCTGAAGAGAATTCAGAACTATGCCCAAAGGGCTACAAAATCAGCCCTACCCTTTGATCCAATAATACCACTACTAGGTTTCTATCCCAAAGAGACAAAAAAGAAAAGGATCTATATGCACAAAAATATTTACAGCAGCAATTTTACTGGTGGCAAAGAACTGGCAATTGAAGGGATATCTATCTAATTGAGAAATTGTGATGGAATACTATTGTGCTATAAGAAATGATGAGCAGGATGCTCTCAGAAAAACCTGAAAAGACTTAACATGAACTGATGCAAAGTGAAATGAGCAGAAGCAGGAGAACTATTACAGTAACAGGAATACTGGATATTGATAGAACGACTTAGCTATTCTCAGCAATACAACAATCCAAGACATTTCTGAAGGACTTATGATGAAAAATGCTATGCATTTCCAGAGACAGAACTGATGGAGTCTGAATGCAAATGAAAGCATACTTTTTCTTTACTTAATCTTTATTTTTCTTGGGGTTTTGTTTGGTCTGTGTTTTCTTTCATTGAAATATGTTTGCATGACTCCACATGTATAACCTAAGTCAAATTGCTTGCCGTCTCAATGGGGCGGGGACGGGCAGAGAGGGAGGGAAGGAAAGAATTTGGAACTCAATAAATTTTTTAAAATTAATATTTAAAATTGTTTTTAACATGTATTTGGGAAAAAAATAAAATATCTATTTTTTAAATGAGTGGACTACCTGAAACCTGTGACCAAAAAAAGAGTGTAGATAACACGTTTCAAAAATTTTTTAAAATGCTCAGATCTCTTAGAACAAAAGGGCAAAGTGGAAATAGAATTCAGTGGTTACCCCCTGAATTAAAACTTAAAAAAGAGAGTGTCCCAAGCTGAAGAGAAAAACAAAGAATTATTCCCTGGATGAATTTGGAGGCTTATATTAGGTTTCACTTGGAAGCTCAAGTGAACGTTAAGGTGTGGGACCCAGGAAGGAGGATGTGAAAATATTCTAGCATGTCAGAGGTGCTGGGGGATGGAGACTTGAAAGGTCTCTGGGAAGGTTATCCTTTTGAAACTGGCTATAAATCAGAGTAACATTGTAACTGAGTTTTTGACCAGTCTGATTTTAAATTAGGTTGTTCATGCGCACTGTGTGATGTCTTGTTTGTATGTTTTATGGTGAGAAATTTCTAAGGTCTGTATGTAATTAGAGAAAGAGAACATTGGAAAGAATTCCCACTTTAGGCTTTCAGTGGGAGACTGATTCTTTTCTTTGGGGTCCTACTGGTCAAGTTGGGATACCAGACAAAAATTAAATAATAAATAGCCAGCAACTTTTAGAACTGATAATCAGAACCCAAAAAACCCATGGGAAGCAGGGGCTAAGAGGGAAAAGAAAGCTGAGGGTTTGATTGGGATTCAATTAGATCCTAAACATTAAAAATCTGTACTTTGAGTTTAAATTAATGTATCTGATAGCAGGCAATGTGTTTAAAACTGAAAAAATAGGGGGGTCATCTGTCTCATACTGGGATCACTTTAGGTTATTTAAAATGCATTATAAAAGTTCTTTGTAAAGGGATTGATTTGTAATTAACGAAAATTTCTAAAAGGTGCCGAAGACCAGAACAGAATTGGGTGAGTATGATTCTTTTATCTTATTTGAAATGCAAAGGAAAATGGAGGCAGTCCGAGTTTGAAAGATTAAGAAGTTTAAGTAAAAGGGTCTGAAAATGAACAATTGTAGACAGATTTGATAACCAACAAAGTTATGGAAAGTTACAAGGAATTATGTCTATCTCTGCCTTTTAGGATGGATTTGTGGGAGGGTTTTATTGAATTTAATGTGGGTATTGACTATGGTAAAGATATTGATTACTGTGATTTGTAATTAATACTGTTCAATTAATTATCAAGCTCCAAAGGCATCTGCTTAGAGGAGAAGTCAACCACAGATCATTAGTATTGATTCAGATTCCTTAGATCTCTCTTCCCTAGGTAAAAACTTTCCCAAAACAGGAGTAGGAAGCTGACCTCTTTATCTCTAAGTGGGGAGGGATCATTTTTTTTTTTAAGAAGTAGAAGAAAGATTATGTGGAGCCGGGAATATACAACCAAGTGTCTTTTAAGAGAATATATGAATTTGTGGATAATATTTCCTTTTAAAAACCAGGAGTACTGGAATGTGTGTGTATATATATATATATATATATATATATATATATATATATATATATATATGTATACACACATACATATATATGAACATATATATTTATAAAATGTTTACATATTATCATTTGGCATTAAGAAATTTATTAACCATATGGTCCCAAGGAAAGTTGTATTTGTTTTCTATAAGGAGATGGTGGTAGAATTCACTTCCTAGGGATATTATAGGGGATCCGATAATTGTGAATTGCTTAACCCCTTACTTGATCAAGCTGCCCTGCTAGACACTGTTTGTAGCTGCCCCCTCTTCTCAGTGGAGCTCCTTTAGGAATCGGTCTGAACTGGATGCTTGTTTCCTCTCCTCTCACCCACTCCTAAGCCCTCTGTAAGTCAGCTTTCAACCTCATCATCCAGCCAAAACGTCAATATCTGCTAGGTGCCATATCCAACGATCTCTTCTCAGTCCTCATCCCTCTTGACCTCCACAGCCTCTGACACTGTCCTTCTCTCTTCTCTCAGACGCTCTTCTCTCCTGAGCTTTGTCACACTGCTCTCTTCTCTCCCTTCTCAGTTTCCTCTGACAAGAGTTTTACCTGAGTCATGCCCACTAATTGGCAGTGTCTAAGGAGCTATCCTGGGCCTTCTGCTCTATTAAATTACTTGGTGATCTCAATACCTCCCATGGATCCAATTGTCATCACTGCAGAGGATTGCAGGAGTTAGATATATGAACTCCAGTCTCCTACTATTATCAACTTGCCTTTGGACATCTTAAAACATGTGTCCCATAGTCACCTTAAGCTCAGCATGTCCAGACCAAAACTCACGGTATTTCCCTCTTCTAACTTTCTCCTTACTACTGCCAAGGGCCCCACCACCCTCCATCATCCAAGCTCACAACTTCCAGGGTCAGCCCTGACTCTTCACTCTCACTCAGGTCACAAACTCAATCTGTTCGCAAGTCTTGGCATTTCTCTCTTCACATCTCCTTTCTCTCCACTCACCAAGCCACCATCCTCGTCAAGGTCCTTCTCACCTCTCACCTGGAGAGGCTTTAGTGTCCTTCAATCTTGTGCCACAAGTTCTGCCCTCTCCAAACCACTATCTTCCACCCAGCTGTCAAAGGGGTTTTCCTAATGCACAGTTCCTAGTCTGTCACCCCTGTATTTAATAAACTCTCTTATCTCCAGGAACAAATCCAAAGGCTTCTGTTTGCTATTTAAAGCTCTTCCCAACCTGGCCCCCTTCTAATCTGTCCAATCTTTTTACATTGTACTCCTTTCCACTGTCTACATTCCAGTGACAAAGGCCTCCTGGCTATCTGTCATAGAAGACCCTCCATTCCCCAATTCTGTGCCTTTGCACAGGATCCCCATGCCTGGAATGCTCTCTCCTTCAAAGAGTCAGCTCAGATCACACCTTCTACAATCCCTCTTAATGGTAGTGCCTTTCCTCTAAGCTTAGCTCCAAGTTCCCCTGCATGAATCTTCTATGTACACAGTGGCTTCTTTGTCTCCCCCATCAGGCAGTGAGATCCTTAAAGGCAGGGGCCATATTTTTGCCTTTCTTTGTATCCTGAGCACCATGCCTGGCACATAGTGAGCATTTGACGAATGTTTGCTGATTAACTAAATGGTTACTATTAGACTGATTTATTGAGGAGATGTGGGAAAATTTACTGATATTCCTTTATGTGTTTCAAAATGCCATAGGACACCTCAAAACTAGGGGTCAGAAATTTTTAATCATGATAATGTGAAATTCACCAATATGGCTTAGTCTCCCGTACAGTGCAAAAGCCATCAACAGCAATATTTTACCAGCAAACATAATAACAAAAATTTACCAGTGTGCTAATTGGACACAGGCTAGGATCATACAAGATTCCTTGACCCAAATCACCAAATATCAGAGTTGACACTGGAGTTCCACCTAGTTCCATCTATAGTAGAAAAAGGCTCTCAACTTCAACAAACCTGACAATCTATCACACACAACTTTGAGATCACGAATGAGAGAATTTACTGCCTCCAAAGGCTGGTTCCACAACACTCATCTTGAAATCAACCTCGACTTCAATGCTTTTCAATTTCTACCCATTGTTTTAGTTGTCCCTCTAAGGACACTACCCTCCCTCCACACGAGGGCCCTTCAGATACTTAAAGACATATTCTTCATAAATCATCTTTTCTCCAGTCTAAGCACCCACAATGGATCCTTAAGAGGCATAACATGCAATCACAGAAAGAATTCTATCCAACTATCCTCTGTTAATATGAAACTGAAAAGAGGGAGAAACACACTTGCCAAGTGTGCTCTCACTGCTCTTGTGATGACTATCCTGCAAAAGCTAAATGTATAGGTCTTCTTTGCACCAAGCCCCACATCAGAGGGCTTTTTGAAAGAGATCCACAGCCACTCAAAAATGACTGGCCTTTTTTCTATGTGGTATAATGGAAAGAGAGTTGGATTTGGAGTTGAAGGCCCTCGGTTCACATCCAAACTTAGGTACTTACTGCCTGAAGCAAGTCACTTGCTTTCTCTGCACCTCAGTTTCCTCATCTGTAAGATGAGGCTGAGGCCAGATGGCTTCTAAGGACCCTTACCTGTAGCTCTAAGTCAGTGATACTCTAAAGAATGCCTAGTGCCTGGATTATGACGTGCAGTTGGGTGAAAAACAATTTGAATTAGTGCACTGATACATCTACCTTGGACAGACCCTACAGATAGACAGTGAAGTGGACCCAAAATCTAGGAGAAAGAACAAATGGCATTTAGGAAATCATGCACCCCTTTCCCTGCTCACTCACCTCGGCCCACCTTTTAACACTAATGTTACCCCTATGATGCTCCATGGATGTGAATCATGGCACACCACAATCTCAGCAGAATCCCAAACAGTGATAGCAAGGCACTAGCAGCAATAATTTGGGGACTGGCCAAGCCCAGTCCTTCTGAACATGAGCAAGTACAGTATTCTAGAACTGTTTCCAGTCTACTAACCATGTAGTGAGCAAATAGGCTTTTGATTGGCTGCTGAACCAGAACTGGGGGCACATTCAAAAGTCACTAATGAGCCAAAGTGAGTCTGTCTCACTGCCCTGATTTTCTTTGTCATCCTCTTCCTTTGTCTGTCTCTCCCTCCCTCCTTCCTTCTGCCCATCCATCTACTTCTCTACCTGCCCCAGCACATTTTTGTGACCAAACTTGACTTCAAAGAGCTGGGAAAATGCACCTCCGTCACTCTGCAGAGATGGGGGTCCAAGCAGAGCACTAACGTGTGGGGTTGTCTGGGGAGGGCAAGGCCAGAGGAACATATTTGTAACTAAGGGTGGTGTTAAAACAAAAATGTCAATACATTTTTCAAAGATTCTCTTTGGAGTCCCATTTGCTCTTTAAAATATGAAATAGGGGGGCCTTTCTGGGAAAGCCAACATTGGAGCAGGGATCTTGAGGAGTCTTGGGAACAGGCACCCCCCTGCTAAGGCCTGAGCTCCCCCCACATCCCATGTCCTCTGAGACACCATGTGCCTGGGGAAGGGCAGAAGCAGGAGGAGAAAAAAGAAGGCAAGTTCCAAAGGAAATTCCTCTAACCTCATCATGACACCACATTCCAGTCAGGGGAATGGGCACTGCACACCTCTGAAGTGGAACATTCAGCCCCCTCAGCCAATTCAACCTGCCCTGCGAATGTTTTAGGGGGCAGGGGCGTGGAATTTAGAAATGTGTTCCAGTTTCATGACAAAAGGGTAAGCAAAGAATTTACCATTTTTTTTTTCAATTCGTTCTTAATGAGCTTACCCTTAGCAAACAAGCTTCAAAACCAGCCACTTACTTTGGGTTCTAGGTCCAAACAGAAATCTTCAGATAGCTTCAGGAAGTAGCTAGGAGCCTTTCTGAAAGGCTGGGGGGGGGGGGGCTGAAAAGAGGGGAAGGGCAACCAGTTTTGAAAACAAAAGCTGAGAAGTGCCCTGTAGAAAACAAAAGAAAACCTACAAGGAAGCTAAGAAAGCTAGGCTGCTTGGAAAAACAATATGAGGTATTTATTAGATGGTTTTCTTGAAATGGAAATGTATGGTTTTATATTGAATCCTCTCCTGAGGTCTGCTATGTACATGGCAATGTTTAGGGGTTTATCTCTTCTCATATTGTAATTAAGTTTAAAATAAAAACAAAAAATTACCCCCCCTTCCCACCAAAAAAGCTGAGATTTCACTCACCACTTGGGGCAGCCCCATCAGCATATCTCTGCAGCGCTGGATGCACGTGACTGCACGCTGAAAATCCCCTTGAGCCACAGCCTAAGCAAAAGAGAGAGACCAATAACCACTTAGAATGAAAAGGGGAACAATTTATCAGGTAAGGCTACTTTGGCTAAATTCTTGGGCAGATCGTGCCCTCTTCTGCAGGACCAGCTTATTCCAGCCAGCCACACACTCAGTGTGTCTGGGCCTGCAGGTCTCACTCCCCAAAGGGCCAGCTCGAAGTGGACATGGCTACCTGTGCTAAACCCTCCAGCAGTATTGAACGCAGCCCCCATTCCTGCTGGAAACCAGGAAGCTGGCTACCGGGAGCCTTGCTCCAAACTCAATGATTCTCTATTAAGGGCAAAGTGGCGACAATCTCTTTAGATGGCCCCAACTGGTATGAATGTTCATTCATCGGATGGTGAAAAATGATGGTGACCATCCTCCCGCAGCAACCAAACTTAAGCAGCCCCAGCAAGAGCAACCCGGCAAGCTAGCAAGCAAACGGTGGCTAATGTCTGTGGAGGTTTTGCAGGGCCTGGACTCAGGGAGACTCTTCCTTCCGAGGTCAAATGTGACCTCAGACACTTCCCAGCTGGGTGGCTCTATTGGCCTCTGTTCCTCATCTATAAAGTGAGATGGTGAAGGAAATGGCAAACCACTCCAGAATCTGTCAAGCAGAGTTTTATCACAAAGAAGAGTCTTTGTCACAAAGAGCTGGACATCATTGAACAAGTTAAGGTTTGCAAAGTACTTTACAAATTCCATCTTATTTTCCCCTCACAATGACTTGAGGAGACAGGTGTTATTATCTCCATTTTACAGATGAGGAAACTGAGACAGAGGTGAGTGACTTGCTAAGGAAGTGTCTGAGGCAGAATTTGAACTCAGTCCTTTCCATCTCCAAGTCAAGGGCTCTATCCACAGGGCCAGCTAGCTTCCTGAACCATTATTAGAAACCTCCCATGTGCAATCAACCTTGCTGGAGGGAAGGGGAAAGGACCTAGCCCAAAGGAACTTTGGTTTACTAGGGGCCTTTAACACCTAGAAGTACAAAATGTTATGCATGAGATTAGATGAAGAAAAGATTTCTAATGGTTGGAAGATCAGGACAGACTTCATGGCCCTCTAAGAAAAGAATTTCTCTAGCACTTTTTCAGAAAAAGTTCTCTGGGCTCCTACCTCCTCTGCCTCCCTTTTCCTCTCTCACTCCCACCAGTACGAGTTCTCCCTCAATTAACACAGGCTACAACTTTGACACACTTCGGGATCCAGTTTCCCAAGATGCCCCACTACCTCTCCCTCAGCTGACCAATCCCATGAATCCCCTGTGGTTAAACTTTTTCCCCTCCAAGACCCAGCTGATTACCACTGAATCTCCAGCACAGAATTCCATAGGGAACTTTCTTAAAGGGGCATCAGGTTACAAAGAGCAGACTCTCAATGACCCCAAATCTCACCGAATACAAAAGAGCATCCCAGTGTTAGGCACTCCATAAATACATCTGGATTATTCCTCTAGGTAAGGGCTAAGGAAATGGAAATGCTGGGTGCCAGTGGGTGTGGGGAGTATGCGCTTTGAACCAAAGAATCTCTCCACGGGTCTCCCAGCTCTAAAGTTCTGTGCAGACCCTATGCCAAACCAGGTGTCTTCATTCTGGGTATCCTGATAAAGAGATTAAGAAGACTTCAACATTTTACACAGCCTTATTCAAAGCAGTTGACTTACATGTACCCTTCATAGTTTCAAAGAAACCAAGAGTACCATAATGCACTCAGTCCTTTTCTTAATCGTAACCACATGGATTAGGGTTTTATCACACTCCCAATTTTTTCAGGACTAGAAATGAAATCCCTAGGGAGTCAAGAACCACACTCTTCCACTACCCCCAGTGCCCAGAGGCAGCTGCGAGTTGGGCTGCTATGGTCATTACTACTGGAGTACAGATGCTAAGCAGCGATGACCAAGATTCTACCGCTAGAAACTATATTGTTAGATTAAAGGACCCAGGCTGGCTCTGGTTAGTCAAGAAAGATAAAATTCCAAAGCTCTTTTTAGAGGAAGGTGAAGGGAGGAAAGTGGAGCAAACAGGCAGAGGCAATGGGGAAAAACCTGAATCCCAAAGTTCCACTGTTTGTTGTTGGGAGAATTCAGATGGCTGAAAACCTGTCAATATCAGTGGTCTCCAAATTCTTCTGCTCATGCACCCCCATCAGTAAAAAGAAATGTTCTGAGTATGCAGGCCCAAAATGAGTATTTACCTATCAACAAATTATATACATAAACTACTGCATTAATAATGATATGCACTGTAAAACTTCAAAAAAGATGAAATAAAGATGAAGTAACATTTTATCCCAGGGGCAAAAGGAAGCCAAAAAGGAGCCTCATGGTCAGATCTGTGCTTAAGGAAAATCATTTTGGCAGCACCATATAGGATGAATCTGAAAGGAACGACCTGAGGTAAGATGGCCAGACAGAAGGCTGCTGCAGTGATTCATGGGTGAGGTGATGAGAGGCTGAACGAGGGTGGCAGCTCTGTGAGTAGAGAAAGAGACGAGGAGAGATGTCCAGGAGGACAAAATGATGTGGGTGACTGGAAGAATGATAGTGCAGTAATGAGGCAAATTTGGAAGGAAAGATAATTAACCGAGACTAGGATGAAGACCACAACTCATCCACTCTGTGGTCACTCTATCCCACCCTACTGCTATCCCACCTAGGGAATAGGCTAGACTAGCCCCGAGGGAATAGTCTGTGGAGTTTGGAGTTTCCACAATTGAGGGAAGGAAGGGCCCAAGTAGATAAGAGTGAGGAGATAAGACAGAAGCACCTGGATTGGCCATAGCTGTGAAGGGGGGATTGTGACCCATCTTCAAAATCCCACACTGGTTAATCACACACTCCTTGGGTTAAGCTATGACCCCCCCCACTTTGGAGCTCACTAATGTAGATGGTAGGCTGGCCTCCTGCCAATCTCCTAGAGCTCTGGTGATCAAAGTACTGCCTGTTCCTCCACCTTAAGCCCTTCTCCTGTTTGTGCCCATACTAACTCTCCGCCATGGCTAACTCCTAACATCTAGCCTCCCCTCCCTTACTCCAAAGCTGCCCAGAGCTTCCAGGACAAACATCAGGAAATCTTGTTGACTTGGCCATTACACATTTTGACTATTTGTCCCCAAGGGGGACAAATGTTACAAGGTAAAGTGATTTTCATGCTTCCCAAAGCAGCTGTTCCAAATCTCTTCAAAGCCCAGTTCCATTCCCTCCTTCTTCCCCTTCCTCCCCATTCTTAGCAGATAAGCTCACCTCCAATCTTGCCTGAGATTACAGCCATCTACTGGGAATTAACCTCTACTCTATCCTCCTCTCAATGTCCTCACCTATTCTCTCTGCCTTCCCTTCAGTCTCAGAGGAAGAGGGGGCCCTCTTCTTTGCTAGCCTGTCACATCCCACCCCTATCTCAGTCTTATCCCCTCCTATCTCCTCTGTGACCTTGCTCTAACAAGAATTCCCTTATCTTTTTGTCAGGCATCTTCAACCTCTCCCGTGACAGAATCACAGAATTTCAGAATTCTAAATAGACCTGAATCCACCTAGCTGTCAAACAAGTCTGCATGCCAACTAAATTCAAATGTAAAAGGAAAAATTTGACAAAGTAAAAATACAATACAACAGAGATAGTGTGAATTTGTGGTTTTCTAATGACCATTTTAAAAAATTAATCTATTTGCTACATTTTGAGTTCCAAATTTTCTCCCTCCATCCCTCTCTACCCCACATTAGAAAAGCCAACATTTGACTTTGACTACACACACACACACACACACACACACACACACACACACACACACATATAACCATACAATACATATTTTCATATATCAGATCTTCCTCTGGGGGGGTAGCATTTTCCTTTATAAGTTATAGTTGACACAATTAATCATATTGCTCAGAATAACTTAATTCATTCAGTCACTCTTTGAACAATATTACTGTTGCTGTATACTATGTTCTCTTGGTTTGGCTTATTTTCTTCTGCATTATTTCATGTGAGTCTTTCTAGGTTTTTTTTTCCTGCTTGTCATTTCTTACAACACAACAGTATTCCATCACAATCACATACCACAACTTGTTCAGTCATTCCCCAAGTGATGGGTGCCCCCTCACTTTCCAGTTTTTTTCTACCACCAAGAGTGCTGCTGTAAATGTTTTAGAACATAGAATTTCTTTTCCTTTTCCCCTGATCACTGGGAAAAAGACCTAATAGTGGTATAGCTAGGTCAAAAGGGATACACAGTTTTATAATTCTTAGGACATAATTCCAAATTGCTTTCCAAAATGGTTGGATCAGTTCACAATTCCACCCAAAACTCATTAGTGTCCCAATTTCTCCACATTCCCTCCAACATTTGTCATTTTCCCTTTCTATCATTTTAGTCAATTTGATAGGTGTGAGACAGTATCTCGGAGTAGTTTTAATTTGCATTTCTCTAATCAACAATTTAGAGCATTTTTTCATATGACCACATAGCTATCTATGGTTTCTTCTTCCAAAAACTGCCTATTCATATCCTTGGCCATTTAACAACTGGAGAATGATTCATGTTCTTATACATTTGACTCACTCCTCTATATATTTGAGATATAAGGATATATAAGAAACTGGCTATAAAAATTTTCCCTCAATTTTCTCCTTTCCTAATAATCCTATGTTAGTTTTCTTTATACAAAACTTTTGTAAGTTAATGTAATCAAAAATACCCATCTTATATCCCACAAGTCTCTATCTTGTTTGTTCATAAATTATTTTCTTATTCATAAATGTGATAGGTAATATGTTCCATGCTCCTCTAATTTACTTATAATATCTTCCTTTAAGGTCATGCATTCATTTTGACTTTATCTTGATAAACAGTGTAAGATATTGGTCTATACCTAATTTCTATCAACTGCTTTACAGTTTTTCCAGCAATTTTTACCAAATAGCGAGATCTTATCCCAAAAGCTTAGATATTTGCATTTATCAAACACAAGGTTACTATAGTCATTTACTGCTGTGTATTGTATGCTACTCTATTTCTTAGCCAGATAATTTTGATTACAACCTCATAACAGTTTAAAATCTGTCACTGCTAGACCTCCTTCTTTTACACTTTTTCCCATTAATTCCTTTGATATTCCTGACTTTATGTCCTTCCAAATGAACTGTTATTTTTTTCTAGCTCCATAATTTTTGTTAGTTTAGTTGGGGTGGCACTGAATAAGAGATTAATTTGGACAGAATTGTTATTTTTATTATGTTGGATCAGCCCATCCATGGACAATTAATATTGCTCCAATCATTTACATCTGACTTTGTTTGAATATGAAGTGTTTTATAATTACATTCATGTAGTTCCTGCGTTTGTCTTGGCAGGTATACTCCCAGGTATTTCATATTGTCTACAGTTATTTTAAATTAAATATCTCTTACCATCTCTTCTTGCAGGTCTTTGTTGGTAATCAATAAAAATGCTGATGGGTTTATTTTCACTTTGCTAAAAAATAGTATTTTTTCCTACTTTGCTAAAAATTATTGTATCAACTAATTTTTTAGTAGAATCTCTAGGATTTGCCAAGCATACCATCATATAGTCTGCAAAAAGAGACAGTTTTATTTCCTCATTAGCTCTTGTGATTCCTTCAGTTTCTTTTTCTTCACTTACTGCTATTGCTAGCATTTCTAGTACAGTACTGAATAACAGTGGTGATAATGGGCATCTTTGCTTCACTCCTGATGTTATTGGGAAGACTTTTAGTTTATCCTTGTTACAGATAATACTTGCTGTTGATTTTAGGTAGACTCTTCTGATCACTTTAAGGAAAAACCCATTTATACCCACACTCTCAAGTGTTGTATTTCGTCAAAAGCTTTTTCTGCACCATATGATGGTTGTTACTTTCATTATTCACATACTCAATTTTATTAATATTTTTGCTGATATTCAAATTCCTGGTATAAATCCCATTTGATCACAATGGATAATCTTTATGATATATTGCTGCAGCTTCCTAGCTAGTATTTTATTTAGGATTTTTGCATCAATATTCACTAGTGAAACTGATCTATAATTTTCTTTCTCTGCTTTTGCTCTTCCTGGTTTACATATCAGCACCATATTTGTTTCATAAAAGAAGTTGGGTAGGACCCCTTCTTTGCCTATTATTCTAAATAATTTATTTAATACTGGAACTAACTGATCCTTAAATATTTGATAGAATTCACTAATAAATCCATCTGATCCTCATGCTTTTTTCCCAGGAATTTAATTTATGGTCTCTTCAATTTCTTTTTCTAAAGTGTTTTATTTAGCTATTCTATTTCCTTTTGTGTTAATCTGGGAAGTTTATATTTTCATAAGTATTTTTCCATTTCATTTACAGTGTTAAATTTATTGGCATATAATTGGGCAAAATAACTGCTTTAATTTCACTTTCATTGGTCACGAATCCCCCCTTCTCATTTTTGATACTAGTGATTTGGTTGCTTCTCCTTTTAAAACCCTATTAACCAATGGTGTATCTATTTTGTTTTCCCATAAAACCGCTTCTAGTTTTATTTACTAATTCTTACATTCAATTTTATTAGTCTCACCTTTAATTTTCAGGATTTTCAATTTGGTGTTTAATTGGGGATTTTTGTTATTTTTCTGAGTTTTTTTAATCACATACCCAATTCATTGATCTGTTCTCTCTCGATGTAAATATTTAAAGATATAAATTTTCCTCTAATTACCATTTTTGCTGCATCCCATAAGTTTTGATATCGTTTCACTGTTATCATTCATTGTTATCATTCTCTTTAATAAAATGATTGTTTCTGTGATTTGTCTCATTCTTTAAGATTAGGTTATTTAGTTTCCAATTAATCTTTAATCTGTTTCCATCATCCCTTATTAAATATAATTTTATTATGTTATGATTTGAAAAGGATACATTCAACACTTCTGCATTTAACTATAAGATTTTTATGCCATGATAAATGGTCAATTTCTTTTTTTGTAAAGGTCCCATGTACCACTAAGGAAAGCTATATTCTACTCCCATTCAGTTCTCTCCACATGTCTATCATGTATACCTTATCTAAGATTCTATTAATCTCCTTGACTTATTTCTTATTTTTTTGTTAGACTTATCTAAGAGGGGAAATTTTAAGTTCCCCACTATTATGGTTTTATTCTCTATTTCCACTTGAAATTCATCTGTCTTTTCCTTTATAAATGTGTATGCTATAGCATTTGGTAAATATGTTCTTGGTATTGATATTACTTCATTATCCGTGGTACCTTTTAACATAATGCCATTTCCCTGTTTACCTCTTTTCATTAAACCTGTTTTAGCTTTAATTTTGTCTGAGATCATGATGGCTACCTTTGCTTTTTTTACATCAACTGAAGCATAATAAATTCTTAGTCTGGACAACTGCTTTACCTCAACTTTTTATTATTTCTCCTGCTCTAAAATTCAATTTAAGCCATTGTTTTAAGTTATTTGTAGGGGAGTTTGGGAGAGCCAGGTCACTTCCTGCCTTATTCTGCCTTCTTCCCACAATCCCTCAGGAGAGCCAGGGATCCCCTTCTGTCACAGTTTAATACTACCACTCTAGGTCATTTCTTTCCATATTTTCCACAAGGATGACATGAGAGATTTTATATGCTTTGCTAAAATCTTGACACATTATGTATAGGATTCCCTTCATCTCCTGATTTACTAAACCTATGCAAATATAGTGTGGTGTAGTCACAGGCCTCAGAGACTGGCTGCATGATCCAAAGCAAGTCACTTCACCTCTTTTTATCTGATATTTCTTAGCTATAACACATTTGTTTCCTTCTTTTTTGATGAAGTCACTCTGTTTCCTTTTGATTGCCACTTTCTTTTCTAAATGTTGACTAATAATTTCTTTAAAAATATGTTATAGAATTTTTCTAGGAACCCAATTCAGGCTTTGAGGAGGGTTAAGGACACAAAGACCTATAAAAAGGCTGCTAAGAGTATCCTGGAGAAGTAGAAAACTGGTTCAAGAGACACTGTAGAGATGAAATGGATGGGGCACTGATGGGTAGTAGGCCAGCAACTACTAAATTCATTTTTAAAAAAATTTGAGGAAATGACCTGGAGAATTGGGAGGTAACAATAAGAGGGAGAAGGTGGCACAAATAAATTGAATGGAGTATGGAAAAAGAAAGGTCTAGGCTTGAATGGGAGAGGAATGGCACAGAAGTGGCAAGAAAGAAGTATGTGTATGCCTCTTTCCAACCTTGTGACTCAGGAAGTGTGAGAGGTGGAAGAAGAGAGACAGTCAAAGACAATACCCAATGTGATTAAATATTTCTGAAAGGTATATACATGGAAAGCTCTGGATCAATGAAGGAACAAAAATAATGACACTGAGAGAAAGCACAGGGTCAGGGAGCAAGAGACTGGGCTCAGGTGGGGATCCAGGTGAGGACTGAAGAAAGAGATTTAGGAGTTATATGCACATATATGTATACATACACATGTGTACACTGCAAACACATGCAGTATATGTACCTCTAAGTGTGTATTTATGTGTTGAGGCCATGGAAATGAATGTAATTACCAAGAAAAGAGTGAAAAGAGAGACCAAGACACAGAATACATGTGGGGAACACCCACCTTAGGACCAGGAAGAGGAGGAGAGCAAGGGAGGTCAAAGGAATGATTAGAGAAAGAGAACCTGGAGACTACTTTGAAGCAGCTTTTGACACAATTGCCAAGATGGTGCAAGGACTGCAAAAAAGACACTGTATTTGTTGGTTAGAAGGTGAGTTAGGACATTTGAGAGAAGAGTTTCAGTAAAATCGGTATCAATGGCAGCCAGATTGTAAGGGGTAGAGGGCAAAGTGAGTAGTGAGGACAAAGAGAACCTGGGGATGGAGACAGGCATCTTTCTCCAGAAGATTAGCAGTGAAGGGGAGGGGATGAGTTGAACAAAGTCGATCAGTCAGGAGGTTCAGAGGAAAGGGTTTTAGGGTCAGGACCACGTGACAAGTCTGTAGGCAGGTGGAAAGCAGCCAGTACTGAAAGATGATATTGAAGACATAAGAGAGGAAGGCAGGAACTATGGATGGAGAGCACTGCATATATGACTGGGCTTGACTGGGATAATTACTTTTTCTTTCTGTTTCATTCTTTGTTATATGGGAAGGAAGGAAGAGAGATAAAGGTGATGAAAAAGAAAAGATAGTCTTTTTTTTTAAGAGAAAGGGAATGACTGCTGGATCAAGATCCAAGAGAAAGCCTAATGGACGGGGAGCAAAGATGCCTCGGTCAGTTCAGAGACATTATCTCTCTTCTGTGACTAGAAAGGAACAAAAAGAATGATGCAGAGTTTCCAAGAATGAAAGAAGTTTAGACAAAGAAAGAAAAGACTAGATCATGTGCTGTAAAGGAGGACAGAATAATGAAGAGCTTAGGAATCAGACGAGGAGTCAATAAGGGTCAAATATTAAGGTCTAATCTGAGTGTCTACCATTAAATAAATTCAACTTCTTCTTATCTTTCTCCAGCAATGCTGAGCAGCCCTCAAGCAAGAGCTGGAAAAAAATGTTAGAGATTACTCAGAGAAGAAAATATGCCAATCAGGAGCTGGGTAAAATCATTAGGGGAAGAGACTCTGAAGTCATAGCTAGAGACTCATCAAACTGGCAAATCATGGAAACAAACAGAATCAGAGTGAAGAATATGGAATGTGAACCTAAAGGTGCTTCAGAAGACCAAAAGGGTGAAATGAACATTTAGTGGGAATGAGATTGGAAGAATTAGAAGGATAGGAGGCTGGAGTCAGAACAGACTTTTAAAGTTCTGTACCTTAAAGGTGCTGCAACTCAGAGAGTTAGTTGAGGTCTAAGGTGTGGCCATGTTTGGTATGTAGCTGAATCAGGGTAGAGAAGGATGTCATCCGCAAAGGAAGAGGTTGAGTCATTAAGAGGTCAGATTGCTAAAGAGGTCATCAGCATGAATAATGAAGTCCTGGGGGATAATAACAAAGAATGGGGTAGGCCCGCAACTACTAAATTCATTTAAAAAAAAATTTTGAGGGAATGACCTGGAGAATTGGGAGGTAACAGTAAGAGGGGGAAGGTGGCACAAATAAATTGAATGGAGCATAGAAAAAGAAAGGTCTGGACTTGAATGGGAGAGGAATGGCACAGAAGTTGCAAGGAAGAAGTATGTATATACCTCTTTCTGACCTTGTGATTCAGGAGGAAATGTTTGCAAGGGCCAGGGTAGCCTGAGAGAGCCAGGTTTCTGTTAAAGCACAGAAGAATGCCAGGATGGAGAAGAGTATACATAGCCAACAGTGTGGGAGGGCCAGGCAATGGGTGAAACAGGTGAGAGTGGAACTAGGGAGGAATAAAGGTGATTAGGAGCGAGGCTGAGGGTTAGGAGGAGGCAGAACCAGCCCCAGTCCCGGCTCGTTCCTTGAGACCAGCAAGAACAAAGCTTATCTCTCTCTTACACAAGACATGCCTCCTGGGCACAGAACCCTCAAGGACATCATTAACACTAGCACAAGGGGCACCTACTACTCAGCCCTCAACTGAGTGCAGACCAACAGCACTTTAAAAAAAAAAGATACCCACTCAGCATAATGCAGGGGGTTTCCTTTAGGCTGGGTTATTGTGGGGATCAAATGAGATGCAAATCATTATCCTCAAAAATAAAAATTTAGGGTGGGGAAGCTACTGCACAAAAATAACATTTAGAGAACCAGGTACAAGCAGCATCACAGAAGTCAAGGAAAAAGAAAATGTCCGGGAAGAGAGAGTCATCTTCGGTGTCCAAGGCTGCTGAAAGATCAAGAACGAAGACTGAAAGAAAGTCATGCGATTTCACAATTAGGAGCTCATCTGGGACCTTTGCTAGTCTCTCTTAAATTCCATTGGGGTGGGAAGTACTGCCCAAGCAGGAATCATTGCTAACCTCGGCTAAAACCATTTGAATAGTGTGGTGGAGCCTGCCAAACTGCAAGGGGCTACGAAGGGAGTGGATGCTGGAAAAGTAGAGGAAAGGAATGTAGATGACTCTAGAAGCTTAGCAATTTAAGCAAGGAAAAATGGGATGTTAGTTTAGAGGTATGGCAGGGTCAGGAGAAAGTTGCTTTTAGGATAGAGACACCTAATTATGTCTAAAGGCAGTGGGAAAGACTAAATAAAGAGCGAGACTGAAAATGAAAAAGAAGGGCACGATGAATGGGGCAAATTCCTGCAAGAGATGGGAAAGGGTAAGTTCAAGGGCACAAGCAGAAGAAGACAGCTATCATCCCTACCTCCCCTCCCCAAGCTAAATTCAACAAGCCCACTTCCTTCAACATGGATTTCAGCCCCTTTGCCATCCTAGTTGCCCTCTTCCTGAAATGCTCTGATTTGTCAATGTTCCTCTTAAAATGGAACACCCCCATGACCCGAGAGACAGCTTAGAAAAATGTGGTATATGAATGTAGTGCAAAACTGCTGAACTGGAAGAAATGACAGACATAAGGAATTCAGAGAAATCCAAGGGGATGTGAAGTCAACAGAGAGGAGCTGGCAAAGGCAGACCCCTGCCCTGATAGCTATGGACCTCAGAGCACAGATGCTGAGCAGTCTGGGACTACAGAAGTCCAAGGCTGCATCTCGTGCTGAAGGCGACCAGGCTATGGGCCAGTTTGGCAGACCTATGTATCTTTGTTACCAGAGAGGAGTCGCTAAACTGGGGAATGAAAGTGGTACCAAAGCAAAAGGCATCAATCCAACTCAATCTGATCCAAGGTGGCGCCCAAGCTGGACAGAGGCATGGCATTGATGGCCTCCCTAGCCTAGAGAGCCGTGGGATGGCTGTCTCTTTGGAGCTGGATGTGACATTTGTATGAACATGGCCTAAGATCACATTAGGTTTTTCGACACATTGCTACTTCACACTGAGATAACCACTAACTAAAATCCTTAAGTCTTTTCTGTATTTGTACAATTAATTTCTTGAACCTAAATACAGGACTTTTTGCCTTCTCCTCCAGGGCCCCAGGCCTCCACGCCACTTCTTGGCTCTCTGTTCTCTGCAACCCCTAATCTATAACCATCTCCACCCCACCTGAAACATACTCTGCCTGTGGTTTCTCTGGCCTTACCTTTTCTGTGCCCAGGCCCAGGGCCGGGCCTTCCTGGGTGTCTCTCTTACATGGGGGTAACCTTCCCCCCATTTCCCATGCATGATACTCCTTCAATAGGATATAAGCTCCTTGAGGACAGGGACTGTTTTGCCTTTCTCTAAATCCCCAGCATGGACAATCAACTGACATGTATATACCAGGCACTGTGCTAGGTTCTGGGGATATAAGTACAAAGGAAATAATCCCTAATCACAAAGAACTCCAAGACGTTCTAATGAGGAGACAGGTAGTTATAAAAACATTTACCTATGCAGCATAAATGGGAAGTCAATACATGTGTATATATATATATATATATATATATATATGTGTGTGTGTGTGTGTGTGTGTGTGTGGGTGTGTGGGTGTGTGGGTGTGTATGTATGTGTATATATATTCATATGTAACATATGTACATATTTAGTTACTTTATACACACATGGAAAAGGAGGGCACTGTCACTTGAGGGGAGGGGGAAACAGCAAACAGTTCCTGGAGAAAATGGTGCCTTAGGTGTATTTTAAAGGAAAAGAGGGACTCTATGAAGTGGAGGTAGGAGGGAGTTCATTTCAGGTCCAGAGGATGCCCAGTGCAAAGCCATGGAGACAAGAAATGGCACGTGGTGAGGGGAGAACAGAGAAAAGCTCTGTCTGGCTGGCTGGAAAAATGCAGAAGTGCAAGTAAGGTCCAAGGAGGCTAGAAAAAGCTTGTGGCCAGGTCTGGAAGGACTTCAAAGGCTGAGCCAAAGAGGTTTTCTTTTACCCTAGAGACCATAAGAAGTCAATGGAGTTGGGTGAGTAGTCAGATGTATGCTTAAGGACATTTTCATGGGAGGCAGCCATGTGGAGGTTGGCCGTGAGTAGGTAGTAAGCCCTTAATAAAAGCCACCTACGCATCCATAGACACAGTCATACATATGTATAGAATATATACGGAATATTCTTTGGCCTACTATTCAATCTAGGTCATTAAGATATTTTTACATTCTTGTAAAGTAGAGTACATCAGGGCAACATGACTTACTACCTCTGGTATCCACTAGCCCTATGACCTTGGCCAGGCCATGTGGCCTCTCCCAGCCCCTGGGTAACTCTGCTAACAAGCACTGGCCCAGAGCTCCCTCTACCAATGAAATCACAGGTCTTCCCCCAAACCCAATGCAGATGACACCAAACAATCCCTCCCTTCCTCTTTCCTTCTTCCCTTTGGGTCATCCACAAAGTAAACCCAAGGTCTCTACAGGAGAGGTCAGAGGATTCTTTAGCACTTCCAGGAGAACCACCTTGAAGCTAGCTTTAATTCTGAGTTTCAAACAGACATTAGCCTAGAGATGGCCTGTGACATATTCGATCTAATTTTGCTTTTCTGGGTGTGGGCAGGCAGAAGAAATGGGGGAAAGCGGAATAGCATACCAACAGATGGGAAACTAAAGTCAAAGGCCCACAATTAGCTGAAGGATGAGCTGTTTCTTGCAGTCTGTAGAAGCCAGCCTCAGGCGAGTCAGCCTGGCTACAGCAATCAGAAATGAGGGGGTTCTTTTCAAACCAGTGCTCCAGACAGTCAGAGCCACAGAGACATAGCTGAAAACAGAAACAGGTGCTTCCGGAAGCCAAAGAGTCTTGGCATTCACTGGGGAGAAATGATGGTTAACTAGGCATTAGTCTTTTCAACTCCATCCACAAGTGCACAGAGACACAGATGCCAGTGCCAAGCAAGGCCTGACAAGACAACTGCCCTCAGATACCAAGGACAGAGCTACAGAGGCCACCCAACAGGGTAGGCCCCATGGACTCCATGAGCCCCAAGGCCCTTTACTTATGTCTGCACATGTACACATCTCAATGACTGGACAAGCAGATGGATACCTACCGACTCAGCCTGGTAAGAAAGCACCTTAAACAGGTCCCTGTTCATGTTGCTCTTTCGCACATCCTCATTCAAGTTGCCATGACTGTCCTCCAGTAATTCAGCACACAATTTCTCCAGATGCTAGAAAACAAACCCCGGACAAATGAAGGATGAGCCCTTAAGTAGGCCTAAAAACAGCCTGCAGCAAACTAAGCATTGGGCACTTTACCTTCTGGGCAGTGTCAAGAAAGCCGTCCGCCAGTGTGGCCTCGCCAACATCAACCCAGCCTTTCCCAGTTTTCATTGTCATCTGGAAGAGAGAAGGTAGACATGCTTGAAAACATTCACCCCCATAACTTCCTCAAACTGGTTCTTGATCTTGTGGCTAAGTCTTGGGGAAACATTTAATCTTCTGATTTCTGGGAAATAGCCTGAGTGTGTCAAGCTACATTCAGGCTACTGTATGTGGAAAAGAAGATAGAGAACAGATGGCTGTTATACAGTATTTATCACATTGTTATTATAAGACAGCATTTATTGTGGAGTCCTGTACGTTGATGAAATCACAGGTCCTCCACAATGATTTCTCCTCTCAGTGATGGCTACAGAGCTGGGCTAGAAGCAAGTCTGGTGGTTTAGGGAGCACTGCTATTCCCAAGTCTCCTGAGTTTGGGGTCTTGGGCTATCTCCATCAAAGTATGTGGAGAAATGGTGTCCAGGATGAATCTCCCCACAGTTTGCTTCCTGGGAGCATGGCTGTAGGCACAGAGTTGGTTGCTGTTCCCAAGGCTTTTAGGCTCAGGGTCCTGGGCTGTTTCTGTCAGGGTCTGAGGAAAGCTAGTGGTCAAGGGGGTGGTAGTGGTTTGACTGGCCTGGCACATGCTGCCTCCTGTCTGTCCCTTAGGGAACCTAGCTGCTTCAGCTAGGCTTGCCTGCTTGCCTTATGGGTGGTGGTTGGTTGGCAGTTGGTAGGGTTGGCTGGCCCTTCTCCACAGGTGTTTGCCTCCCCAAATGATGGCTGTGAGAATTGGGCTAATACAGAGATTAGCAAAGGTCACAGATGACCTCCTTCCATTTTGAGGGTGAGAAAACCTGAGGCACAGCGAGGTGATATGTTCCCCAGAGTCACAGAACTAATAAGTATCTGAGGTAGGATTTGAACCCAGGTTCTCCTGACTCCCAATTCAGTGCCCTAGCCACTGTATCATGTTGCCTCTCCTTCTTCACAGCTCCATTTCCACAGTATCTTTCCCAGCCTGCCCCTTCTCTTACCCAAAACTGAGTTTAGGTCTTCATTGCCTCCTGTCTGAACTATTATAGCAGCCTCTCCATTGCTCTCCCTGCCTGAAGACTCTTTCCTTGGCAACCAATCCTCTACTCAGTGTCAGGGATAGTCTTCTAAAAGCCAGATGTGAGCAGGCCACTCCCTCCTGAGCAATGGCCCCTGAGCAACATTGAGATTCAACCCCAAACTCCTTTGTCTTTGCAGCTTGGCTTTAATGCACCTTTCCGAGGCTGACTCTCCGTCACCCCTTTGGGTGCTCTGCCTACCATTTAGCTAACCTGGCCTTGTGACCACGCCTCACACACACAACTTCATTTCCAACCTCTTGGCCTTTCTGCAGACTTTCCCCCATGCCTGGAGTGCACTCCCTCCTTGCTCCTGCCTCTCAGATCCTCGCCCTGGCTTCCTTTGTCACTCACCTCAGATGCACGAGGTTGTTCCTGATCTGACTGACCGCTGAACATGTGGGACTGGATGTCCCATAGAAATCTTACAGTCATCATCTTTCCCCACAAACCTTCCCTTCTTCTTAGCATCTCTATCACTGTTGAGGGCCCCACCATCCTCCCAGTCCCTCCAGTCCACAAGCTAGGTGTCATCCTCCACTACACGCTTTCACACCTCAACCCCAAAGCCATCCTATCTATTTCATCTTCAAAACCTCTCTTGTAAAGGCCCTCATCACATCATACCTAAACTAGCTAAGTAGCTCTCTGGTAGGCTGGCCTGCTTCAAGTCTTTCCTTCCTCCAATCCATCCTTCATCCAGAGATCAAGTGCTCTTCCTCAGGTACAGATCTATGTCACCCTTCCATCCAAAAAACTAACAGGCTCCCTCTTGCCTCCAGGCTCAAATACAAACTCCTCAGTTTGACATTCAGGAGTCACTCCACTCCACTCCCCCACCTTTCCAGTCTTCTTACACCTTCACCCTCTCTACCACATACTCTGCAATCCAACGATGTGGCCCCCTTGCTGTTTCTCACAAGATGCTCCATTCCATTCTCGGAATTCTCCCTCTCCATCTCTGCCTCCTTCAAGTCTCAGCTAAATCTTCCCCTTCTAAAAAGAAGCCTTTGTCTATCCTCAAGGTCAGTGCCTGCCCCAAGGTTATCTCCAATTAACCTTGTTTATACAAAGCTATTTGCATTTTGTCTCCCCCATTAGATTATGAACTCCTTGAGGGCAGAGAATGTATTTTTGTTTTTCTTTGTATTCTCTCTGTTGTGCCTGGCACATAGTAGGTGCTCAATAACTTCTGACTGACTTGCCTTGACTGATCCTTTCTGCTGGCCCCCCAGCCACTGGTGCCTATTCACAGCAATTTAGACTTCTACAAATCAAGTGACTCCATTACTGGGCTTACTAGAAAGCTATTGATAAGAAGAAAGTTGCTACATACTGCAAAACATTTATTAGCAGTACTTTTTGTAATAGCTAAGAACTGGAAAGTAGATATTCATCGACTGAGGCGCACGTGCCATCATGAAATATTACTGTGCTGTAAGAAAGGATGCGGGTGAGGAATCCAGAGAAGTGTGAGGAGACTTACCTAAACTGATGCAAAGCCCAGAACACAATACACACAGGAACTACAACAACGTCAATGGAAAGAACAGTAACACATCAAAAAAAGCCCAAGTGAGCACAGCCAGATTAGACAGAGCAAGTGCAGCTCAAATGATGAGACCTACCCTCTGAGGAGATGGGAGGTCTGTGGCTTAAGATTTTTAACATTTTTCAATGTACTGATTGGTTATGCAGGTTTTTTTTCTCTTTCTGTCTTTAAAAAATGCTATTTGTTCTACAGAATGAATCTCTAGGAGAGGGAAGGAAGACTGGGAAAAATTATGATGAATAAACAAAAGGCATCAATTAGTTTGGTACTAGAATAGAGGTTCTTCACTTTGTTAGTGCCATAGTCCCCTCTGGTAGAAGCCTATGACCTTTCTCAGAATCATGTGTTTAAATACACACAGCAGAATACATATGGTTACAAAGGAAACCAACTGTGCTGGAATAAATTGGTCAATTTTTTTTTAAAAAAAACAGGTTCACAGACCCCAGGCTAAAATGTCTGAAGTAGTTCCCTTGCAGCACAAACTCAGATTTTCAGTCCTCCCCCACCTATGTAGGACTTACCAAAATTTGTCTTTCAATGCATTCTTTGACAGGAGACTTGCCATCAAACACAAATACCAGCTTGCAAGCAACATGACATACTGCAAAATATCAATTACATACACATAAACATACAATATTCTTCTTTTGCTATGCATTTATAACAAGCAATTGGGAGGAAGGAAACAAAGCCAGGTACGTAGCTAGTGACTGGTCAAAGCGAGCATTTCAACAATGCCATCAGTCTTCTCATTCAGAGGGAAAAGATCCCCTTGGAACCAAAAGCTGACTGAGGGTTGAGGATTGCCTCCGGCCACCAGGCTGGGTTCGATTTTCCCAGAACATACTTATGTTCTTATTTTGGATTACACACTATTTAAAAGTTACGGAAAATAAAACCCAGACCCAAGAAATCATTTTGGACATTTTTCCCTTTGAGATCTCAAATAGAAGCAGAAATATTTCATTCCAGGTTGTAATCACAGTCTTTCTTCACTATATACATCCAAAGTCCTTCACTAGCCCCTGGGAAGCCTCAAGTCAAGTGCCATTATCTTTGAGAAGGACTTTTCTCTGTTTAGTCTGTTTGAATTTGAAGAAGTTCAGTGTAGTGGCTAGAGTACTACAAACCTGGAAGGCCTGGACACTTACTAGCAGTGCGACCTGGACAACTCACTCCACCTCTCGGGGTTCTGACCTTTCAGAGGTCCATTTACAAGGCAGCATGGTACACTGGCAGTCAAGTGCAGATGCCATTCTGCCAATCCCAACATTAGTCCCAAGTAATATTACTGGGAAAAGAAACAGAGACTGATTGACCCTGCCGAAATGATGGAGCAACTGCGACAGAGAGAACTTATTTATATTTATCTTATCTATATTTGAATTTAAGAGACTGGAACACCCAAGAATGGTGTCTGTCATTTGCGAGCCTAAGGTTCTGCACTTGCCACTTGGTATCTATCACAGAGGACCAAGGTGACAACTTGGAAAAATACTCTGGCATAGAATTTAATGTGAAAACTGCATTACACTGGGCAAGGACGTCTAGGAAAGGGGGAAGATGAATCATCTCTGCTCTGCTTTACTAGTTAGTCCCTCAGGTGGCAGGAGCTGAAAACTCTGAGAATGTTCATGTCTCCACTCTTCTGCAAATGAAAGAGGCGGCATGCCAGGTTTGGGGAGATGAGCGTGCAACCCGAAAAAAGAGATAAGGGCATGTTCCTGAAAAATGTGTTGGAACAGTAATCTCTTAAAGTTATATATTCCCACTGACATACATTTGAACTTTCAGGAAGAGGTTTCCTTTCTATTTTCCAAGGCTCCAACTGCTGAAATTTCTTTAGCACTTGAGTTTACAAAGTACTTTGATGGACACTATTTCCTTTGACCCTCCCAACAATTCTAGGAGGCAGATCCTATAGGTATCTCCATTCTACAGATTGGAAAAATGAAACTCAGAAAGGCTGCCCAACATGGTCCTCTTGAGCGTGGTACCCGAGCCACTCCACTGCCGCTCTGGATCATATCTACGTCCCATCCAGGACCAGGCTCTCTGCATTATCTCTGGTCACTCTCTCGAATTGTGAATATATTTCCCTTATCATCCCAAAAAAAAAAAAAAATCAAGTGAAACTGCTGCCCCATCAGCCACCATCTTATGTCTCCCATTCTCATCACTTCCCAACTTTTAAGTAGTTTAAACTGGCTGCTTCCACTTCCTCCCACCCATTCAAGTCTTTCCTACCCTTCCACTTTGAGCTCCCATTCTCAACACCCTATTGGAGCCCATGTTCTCAAAAGTTCCTCATGCCCAGGCCAACCAATCCAGCAGCCCTTTCTCATTTCTTCTCTTGTCTTCTCTGCCACCATTCCCCATGGTAGATCACTTCTTTGAAACAAGGCCTACCCTGGCCTCTCTGACAGGAAGCCTGCCTTTCTGATTAAGCACAGTGACCTAGTCAAGGAAATTCCCCAACCTAAAAGCAATGGAAGCTCCCCATTTGGAAAGCAGCACTGACAAACGTGCAGACCAGGTACACTCTGGGGTTCTCTTCACAGGAGTCAAGTATGACAAGTCATGAGGTTAAATTTATCCCAACAGCAAGATCCCCACTCTTGTCTTACTGGCCGCCACAGCTAATCTAGTGTGAGCCCAAAGCTCCTCAGCAGGTACAGAGGTTGACTTCCCTTGGAGACTCTATGAAGTGGGAACTGCCCAGCAGCCCAGGCAGTGCATTATGAAAGGTTTTCTTTTATATGAAGCAAAACGTGCTTTTCTGCAGCTTCTTTCTACTGCTCCTAGCTGCCCTCTGTTCCCCAGGGGAGCCCTTCAAAGACTAGAAAGCATATTCCCACCTCCACCTTGCTGTGCTCCCCTGAAAGCCTTTTCTTCATCTCCTAGGGGGAGTTCAACATTCCCAATTCCTCCCAGTCATTTTCACATGATATGGACTCAAAGCCTTTTGACACCCTGGTCAGACCCCTTTGTATATACTTCAATTTATCACTGTCCTTCCTAGACTGAACACATTATTCCACATGGGAACTGACCAAGACAGAAGACAGAGGAAGTGTTACCATGATCATCTCTAGATTTTGGTTCCTTTTTTAGCCATACTCATGGAATCTAGAGCCAGAAGCCCTTAGAGATCATCTGATCCATTCCCCTAATTTTACAGTTGAAGGAAATGGAGATCTAGTAACTTGTCCAAGGTCATACAGATAATGAGTTAGCCTACCTGGGATAGGACCCCAAAGCCTCAGCCTCCCAAATCCAGTACTTGTTGTACTACACCAAGCTCTTATGGTAGCCTAAGAACAGATGAATTCTTCTGGCTACCATATTCCTCAGTTGACTCATGTTGAGTTTAGAATACACTCAAACCCCCAGTTCTTTTTCCTTCAAACATCTAATCAGGATTCCCCCAGTTTGTGACTGCCAGGCTGACTTGTTATCCCAAAGTCCATCTTTCTTGATCTCTCAGAAGATATTGACACTAGTAGCTACTCTCCCTCTACCTATTGCTGGATCCTCTTTTTTCTCTCCTTAGCTTCAGAGAAAACAAATGTCCTCCCTTCTCTTCCTGTCCTCTAGGCATTTCTTTTCCACCTCCTTTGTTTACTTCTCCCCCTCTCCATGATCCCCCAAAAAGGGGAGTTCCCAAGGGTCTTTCTTTGGCCTTCTTTTTGCTGTAGACTCTCCCTCATCAATCTTATTCACTCCTGTGGCTTCAACAACCAAGTCTGTAAATGATTTGCAAATCTAAATGTCCAATCTTGACCGCCAAACTTCTGAGCTCCAGACCCACACAGCTACCTTTGTCTTTCACTAACATGTTCCAAACTAAGAGTGACCCTTCAATCTTTTTCTGCTTCTGACCTGACTTTCTATTGGTGGGGGTCCCACCATTCATGCTCTCTCTTCTACAGTTTCTCATGTTCAGGACCTTGAAGTTTTATCTTTAATTCTTCTTTCCTTCACAACTCTCATATCTAAAGGATGACCAGTGTGCTGTCAATTCCTCCTCTGCAACATCACCAGCACCTGCCCCTCCTCTCCCATCCCAATGCCACATCATAGTATACACTGTTATCACCATCCATGCAAACTGTTATAATAATAATTTCCTGATAGATCTCTGAGTGTCTGTTACTCTGGCCCCACTCTAGTCCTCCCATCTTACCATTGCATTAATACCATTTCTTACACAGAGAAAGATGAATTTCACTCCCCTACTCAAAAATCTTATGCAGCTCCCTATTTCCTGTTGAGTAGAATTCAATCATCTCTTCTGGGCATTCTTAGTCTTCCCCAGGTTGGGACTTTTTTAGCCTCATCTCTTGCTTCTCCCCTTCCATGCCATGCTCCAGCCAAACTGGACAGTGCTCTGTCCCCTGGATGGGAACTATAGATTACCACCTTTCCACCTGTGTTCAAGCTGTTTTTATCCTTTCAATGTCACCCTAAATACTACCTGATTTTCCCTTCGAGTTGATAACTACCTCTCCTCCTTACCTGGCATTCTATCATATTATGTTTTATATATATAATCTATCTATTATGTTTTAACAGAATGATTTAGACCCTCATTATGCCACCAAACCACAACCTAGTTGAGGGTTCTGCACAGTAAACATCTGATTTGGGTGTAAATGATGTCTCTTCCCAAACTAGTATATTTTTAAAAGTCTATTTAACTTGTACTGTCACTGAAATACTATTTTTTAAAAATCAGTGTTGCAAATATGATATTTTAGCAACGATATGGATTAAATTTGTCTTTCTGTAGATTAGCCTCAGAATCTAACAATCGTTTATAATATTGTTTCTAGGCAAATCTTAAAAGCCCTACTTATATGTGAGGGCTTTTTGTTTGGGGAAAAATGTTCCAAGTTCCAAATAAGTGACTTTCCAAACTTTTGGAACTCAATCCCTTTAGGTTGAGGCCTACTTATATGTCATTCCCCCATAACACCTAGTCTACAGAATGCCAGGAATGATGCAGGAGGAGCCCTTGCCAAGCTGCGTGAACAAAGCCAATGTTCGTTCCATTCCTTGATATGTCGGAGATATGTAAGTTGCTCCCACAAAAAGAGGTTCTGAATTAACTTACGTGATCAGACGTGGTCAAAACATCAATTTGTTTTATTTATTGGTATTTTTCTGCTATAAAAGGGGATTTGGGAGGTTACACTGAGAAAGTGATAGAAATGTAAAGAAAAGAGCATCAACAAAATATCTTTCCAACTTCTGAGGATTTTTATTAACTCCCATACTAAGAACCCAAGCTATGAGGAAGACAGATGCCAACTCTTGCCTGGAAGAGATGGAAAAGAGCCATTCTTTAAACCTTCTTAGAGAACGTGGAGCCCAAGAGCACAGCTGCTACTGCTGGCCTCAAGCTCAAGCACACTGACCTCTACGTGCTCACAAGGATCAAAGACTCAGAGCCAGAAGGGACCTTAGGAATCACTGAGTAAAATCCATGCAAGGCCCCTCTGCTAGGCAGTCAGTAACACACCTAATCCAACGTTCTCCTCCCTCCTTGCCACTGCCTTTCAAAAGCTTGAAGCTTTGTACAGACTGCAGTTGAGGATTGCTTTGTCATTAATTAGTCTGTGTTTCCAAATGCGCTCTGTCTTAATGGATGATTTATAGTAAAGTAGGGTAATGGGTCGCCTGACTTACACATTGCCGGGACAGTGACTTACATGCCCTTGTCCATTCACCTTTACTAGGACAATCTTCCTTTCCAGAAGCCATATGTTGGCCATCACACAGGACTAGATTTCAGCCACCTCAGGCAGATGAAAGCTGTGCTATTTTTAGCACTGTCTGACTAAGCAGCATCTACAACCACATCCTTAGCAACCTATCCAAATCTGCCTCATGCAGTTCTGCTCCTAGTGGGAAGAAAATTGCTAAAAGAGCCTTTAGAACTGAAGGCTACGATTAAGCCTCCATTTCGATTTCTCTTCTTCAAGGTAAATGATGTTTCCTCAAGGCTCTTTGTTTTCCCACCCTTTCATCATTTCTGTGGCTCTCCACCAAACAGTTTTTATGCATATGCCTAGCAACCTTTTTACCAACAAGTGACTACTGACTTCAGTGTCGTATCTCACTGCGTACAAAGGAGGGCCAACACAGGAAGAGTTTACTTATTGTGAAACTAGTGCTCAGTTTTTCCTTATAAATCTCCTATTTTAAAATGGCTCCAAACTGACTTAGGATTATATAGGTTGAGTTGGAAGGGACCTTTAGCACTGCTCCAATCCCTTTAGTTTACAGATGCAGAACCTGAGGCCCAGAGAGGAAGTGAGTTACCCAAGGTCACACAGCTAGTAAGTGGCGAAAGTCAGCTTTAAATCCAAGCCCTTTGACTCCCAATCCACAATCCTTTCCACTATACCAAGCTGTCTTCCCCATCTGGACCTTAAAAAATGTATGTCCCCAAATGCCCAATAAGAGGACTCTACATCCTGTAAGCCAGGCAACCTGTACTTACATTTAACTTTTTGTTCAGCAGTGATTAACAATCCTGCTCTTCTACTCATTGCCCAGTTCCACAGGTTCACTGCAAGTATTTCAGCCTGATAAAAGAGAGAGAGATGGCATTCACCAATCAATATTGTGCTTGGGTGCTTCCATTTGAAGAGCTAAACATGTTTTCTTGCCTGCTCTCTTGACCATACCAGTGTGTTCAAGGCCCTCCATAAACCAGTTCTAAACTCTTCATGAGGCAGCCTTTGCTTAGCCTGGCCCCCTCTCACTGTCCCCTAAATGCACTATGGTCATTGGACTGTCACCTCACTTGGAGGGGCTTCCCTGATGGCCCAACATCAAGGATAACCTCTTTCATGAAATCGCCTGTGACTGAGCTAAGCCAGGTAACTTTGTCTCTTGTAACTCCTAATGAGCATCTCCCATACCACTTAGTGCTTCATTACCTAGAATTAACTCTTACCACATCTTCCTATTCTTGGCAATGCTATTTACATTGCTAATTACATACCTTCTTGGTATGTTCAGAACTAAGCAAATTGCTTTGAAGTTTGTGTCATTTCCCCCAGTTTGATTGGAGTACTTTATTTTTTCCAATTACATGTAAATATAGTTTTTAATATTCGTTGCTGGAAGATTTTGAGTTACAAATTTTTCTCCCTTGCCCTCCCCCCCCCAAGATGACACACAATCTGGTATAGGTTATACATGTACAATCATGTTTAACATATTTCCACATTAGTCATGTTGTGAAAGAAGAATCAGAACAAAAAGGAAAAACCACAAGAAAGAAAAAGAAAAAGGAAAAAGAAAAGAAAATAGTCTGTCTCAATCTGCATTCAGACTCCATAGTTCCTTCTCTGGATGTGGACAGCATTTTCCATCATAAATCTTTTGAAACTGTCTTGGAAGAAACAATCGCTGAGAAGATTAAGTCTTTAATAGTTGATCATCACACACTGTGGCTGTCACTGTGTACAATGTTCTCCTGGTTCTGCTCACTTCACTCAGCATCAGTTCATGTAAGTCTTTCCAGGTTTTCCTGGAATCCACCTGCTCGTCATTTCTTATAGCACAGTAGTATTACATTACATTCGTATACCACAACTTGTTCAGCCACTTCCCACTTGATAGGCATTCCTCAATTTCCAGTTCTTGGCTGCCACAAAAAAGAGTTGCTAGAAATACTTTTGTACCTGTGGATCCTTTTCCCTTTTTAATGATCTCTTTGGGATACAGGCCTGGTAGTAGTATTGCTGAATCAAAGAGTTTGCACAGTTTTGTTTTGGCCACACTTTCAACAAAGGCTCCCTCTCTCCGACTGCTCTTGTGATGATGACCCAATAAGCGGGATTCAGAAGTGTTTGGATGGGTGGCCTCAAAGAATGACTTCTAATGGTTCAATGTCAATGCAGCAGAAAGTTTGTAGTGGAGGACTTAGCACTGGGCTGCTTCACATTTTCTCAGTGATTTGGACAGTGTTATCTTCAAGCAGAAGCTAGCTGTTCCTTTGTCAGAAATTTGGTCACTAAGGCTCTTTTCAAATATCGGATTTTGTGATTGTGGCACATGAGTTATTCCCAGGGGAGTTAGGAAAGGGAGAACCAAATGGAAGGACTCACAAGTTTAACAATTAAAGCAGTCCAAAAATGGAACACTGTGTCGTGAGACAGTGAGTTCCCTGTCATTGAAATGGTTCAAGAAATGGTGAGGGTAAGTCAATGGGTTGAACTCAGTGCTTTGTAGAGCTCCTTCTTGATTCTGTAAAGCAGAAACCAGAGGTTACACTCTGGTCTGAGATATCACCAATGGGATCCAATATAGTAGGGTCTTACCTAAATCTCTGAGGATCCTCTGGACATCAATCAAAAAGCATTTATTAATTACATACTGTACCAGGCAGGGTGCTAGAGATCAGGCTAGAGTCTGCCATACCCATGTATAAATGATATAAAATTCAAGCGCGAAGGGCTCTAAAAATGTGCATACCCTTTGACCCAGCAATACCACTTCTAGGGCTGTATCTCAAAGAGATCATAAAAATGGGAAAGGGTCCCATATGTACAAAAATATTTATAACAGCTCTCTTTGTGGTGGCCAAGAACTGTATATCAAGGGGATGCCCATCAATTGGAGAATGGCTGAACAAATTATGATATGTGAATATAATGGAATACTACTGTACTATAAGAAATGACGAACAGGAAGACTTCAGAAAAACCTGGGAAGACTTATATGAACTGATGCTGAGTGAAATGAGCAGAACCAGGAGACCATTACGCACAGTAACAGCCACAGTGTGTGAGGACTGACTTTGATAGACTTAGCTCTTCTCAGCAATGCAAGGACCTAAGACAACTCCAAAGGACTCATGATGGAAAACACCATCCACATCCACAGAAAGAACTAAGGAGTCAACGCAGAGCAAATCAAATGATTTTCTTTCTCATGGTTCCTGCCATTCATTCTAATTCTTCTATATAACATGACTAATGTGAAAATATGTTTAACAGAAATGTATATGTAGAGCCTATATCATTACATGCCGTCTTGGGGAAGGGAAGGAGGGAGGGGGAGAAAATTTAAAACTTATGGAAGTGAATGTTAAAAATTAAAAATAAACTAAAATTTTTTTAAAGATATAAAGTTCTTAGTAAACCATAAAGCATTATACATAAAAATGCCATAATTAGAATTGTTTATAAAAGCCATGATAGACATAAGGTTGTGTTGTAGGTAAAAAGGGAATTAAATACAAGAAAAGCACCCCTTTGTCTGACAAACTCATCTTGGAATGGCTGTGACTCAGTCTACCACCTATGCCCACCTCCATTCCACTCACATGGCATGTGACTCAATGATGACTAACCACTGTAGTAACTACTATGTGATTTGTTTTTACCAGACACAAAGTTAACATTCATTGACGGCCAATTTCCCTAGGGAACAAATGCTTTAAATATATCAAGGAAAAAAAATATGGTCAAAATGACTTAAGCAGCTTTAAGAAGGATCCTATCTTCCTCACAATATTTTAGAGAGCAAGAAAAAATGTGTTAACTGCTGAGTGCTTTGCACTTAGATGTGCAGTCGTCACAGTGATCATCAACATTTTCCTCCACTAAGAATTGAGAAGAGCAGCTTCTTTACCAAAATAACCCATTCAACCCAATTCAAGAAGCATTAATGAAGCAGTCAATCAATCAATACACATTTATTAAATACCTATGTGCCAGGCACAGCGCTAAAAGCTGGGCATACAAAGAAAGGTAAAAGGCAGTTTCTGCCCTCAAGGAGGCTGTCCTACAATGGGGAAAGCAAACACACAAGCTACCACCTGCAAACAAGCTACAATCAACGAGATAAACCAATTAACGCAAGGCCCTGTCGTTAAAGGGGATTGCAAAATGTTTCTTGCAGAAGGAAGGAATTCATCTGGGATTTGAACGAAGTCAGAAAGTGGAGGTAAGGAGGGAGAATATCATTAGCCAGTGAAAATGAACACAGCCTCCGGTGAAAATGAACAGAGCCAGGGGAGGAAGAGTGTTGCTCAAAGAATAGCAAGAAAACCAATGTCATTGAACCAAAGAGGACATGGGGTGGGGGAGTGATATGTAAAGATATGAAGGGCTTTGAATGCCATACCAAGGATTTTATATTTGATCCTGGAGGTGATCTGAATCTTCTGCACTTTAGTGAAGGGGAGGAAAGAAGCATTTATTAAGCACTTACTGTGGGCCTGAACTGTGCTTAATGCTTTACAAATACGATCTCATTTGATCCTCACAACAAGTCTGCGACTATGCCCATGTTACAGGTGAAGAAATTGAGGCAGATAAGGTTGAGTGACTTGCCTAAGGTCACACCACTATTACTAGCATCTAACATCTTGAACTCAAGTCTATCCACTGAGAACGTGGGTGACATGGTCAGATATATACTTCAGAAAGATGACTTTGACAGCTGAATGAAGGATGAAGTGGAGTAGGCAGGCAGCTAGTACTCTAGTCCAGGCATGAGGAAGTGGCAGAGGCTGAGGAGAGACAGGGGCATAGAGGAGAAATGTTACAAAGACAAAATTGACAGGGCTTGGATATGGAGGATGAGAGAGTGAGGAGATGGGGATGGAACCTAAGTCTCAAGCAACTGGGAGGATATTATAAGAAGGGTAAGTAGAGGGGAAGTTGGTGGGGGGAAGAAATGATATCGGTTTCAGACATGTTGATTTTAACATGTATGCGAGAAATTCAGTTTGAGATATCCAATGGGCCATAGGAGGTGGGAGATGAGAAGAAGTGAGCCTAGAGGTTAGGGTTAGATAAGGAAATTTGAGAATCATTACCTACGGGCTCCTACATGGTACGGTAGATAACCTGCTAGACCTGCAGTTGGTGAGGTGAAACAGAGAAATAATGTTCTAGGTATAGAACACGTGCGTGTGTGTGTGTGTGCACGCACGTGCACAAAGATACAAAAATGGGAGATGGAATGCTGAATTTAGGGAACAGCCCAGTTTGGTGAGGACGTAAAGTGGAATCATACAAAATGAGTTTGGAGAGGTACATGGGAGTCAAATTTGTGGAGGGGACCTCAAACACTAGGATTTTAGTTTCTCCTAAAGACAACAGAGAGCTATTGAAGATTTTTAGGTAAGGGAGTGTCATGGTCAGGATATATTGGAAATATTAATTTGACAGTTATACAGGAGATAGCCTGGAAAGGGAAGATTGGAGGTACAAAGACAAGTTAGGAGGTTATTAGTACAATAGTCCAGGTGAGAAGAAAGGAGGGTCCAAACAAAAGCAGCGCCTGAATAAATAGAAAAGAAGGAACAGATGTGAGAAATGCGCAGGGAGGAGCAACAGACCTCAGCGACTGATTGGCTATGGGGAAATGAGGGAGAGGGACATTACTGGGAGAATGATGGTGCTCTCACCACTCTCAACATTCAAGGCATTGTTGCCAAACTGAGGCCCAAGCCACAGAAGTTCCCCAGCTCTTCCTCGTTCTTAGCAAGTAAATGTTATTTCGCCTTGAATATTCTTCTATTTCAAGTTTCTTCATGAGCGCTAAAAGGGAGCAAGAGCAGATGCTCCTTTGTTCTCAACAGTTATTGCAGGAGTGAACAGCCCCCAAGGAGTTGCAGAAATGGAAACTAATGGCTGGCTTCATTTAAGTATCAAGAAAATTCTCTAATCCTAATCCTGTCTGCCCCTGGGAAAAACAAAGATCAGGAGCTAGATAAATTTTTTTTAATTTTAATTAATTTCTTTTTAGTTTTCAACGTTCATCTCCACAGAATTTTGACTTCCAGATTTTCTCCCCTAAAGAAATTTTTAATAGCATTCTCCACTACCCAGAAATTTTCAGTTTGGGTAACAAGACAGTTTCTGAAAAATAACAGAACAAAAATTCTACTGATGTCCCATCAGGCTTGAGAACTGTGCACTGAGATGTGTTTCATGTGTCTCTTCATCAAAGATGGTTATGAACTCCTTTGTCATGTCTACACTAGCCAGAAGAGCAGATCCCCAAACCCCAAGTGTTAACAAGTGTTATGCCTCTACCTGGGCTTTCTGTGTATCGATCAAAGTCTCTTTCTCCACATTTGCCACTTCACTATAGAGTCTGTCAATAGAGTCAGATGCACATGATAGATCCTCTTCTGTTTGGATCAGTTTTTCAATAAGCTCTGAAACAAAGACAAATGAGACAGATATGCAGAGAATTCAACTCACTACCTAAGAGAGACCAGTCATTCTGAATCCTATTCAAAACAAGAAACAAACCAATTTACAATACTTTTTTCACTTTCTTTGGCTTAATGGCAAAAAGAATCTCTTTTCCTTTTTTCACAGGGGGAATTATAAATACTTCTTGGAGTCAAAAGGAATTTTAAAAAAAATGTTCTTTTTAGCAAAAATCCAAGCAAATTGCATTTATAAATTCTTACCTGCCAGTTATTTTGTTTCTAAAAAACATTTTTTCTTTATTCTCACAAAATAAAATGTATTGACTTAAATAATATGTTCTTCATGCCTGAGCTCAAAGCTACAGAACTGTAGTTGGCTAATGTCTTCAAATTGGATGAGATTATGTATTCAAAGCACTTTGCAAACTTTAAAATGGGGATGCTAGGCCCTCCAGTCAAGAAGACCTGAGTTCAAATCCAGTCTCAACTGGGAATGAAATGAGCGGAACCAAGAGAACGTCTTTCACAGTAACAACACTGAGTGATGATCAACTATGGCAGACTTAGCTCTTCTAGGCAATACAATAATCCAAGAAAATTCCAAAAGACTCATGAGGGAAAATGCCATCCACATCCAGAAAAAGAACTATGGAGTCTGAATGCAGATCAAAGCAGACTATTTTCTTTTTTGTTTTCTTTCTTTCTTTCTTGTGGTTTTTTAAATTTTTTCTAATTTTTTTCACAGCATGACTAATGTGGAAATGTATTTAACATGATTGTACATGCATAACCTATATCAGACTACTTGCTGTCTTGGGGAGGGGGAGAACTCAAAATCTTCCAAAAATGAATGTTAAAACTATCTTTACATATAATTGGAAAAAATAAAATACTACTACTAAAAAAAAAAGAACTTCTTAGCTGGGTAACCCTGTACAATTCACTTTACCACTATCTGCCTCAATTTCCTCAACTGCAAAATAAGGATAATAATATACCTATCACCTAGGGTTGTGGGCATAAAGTGAGATGTTTTTAAAGCACTTAGCACAGTCTCTGGCACAGATTGAGCATTTAATAAATGTAATCATCTGTTATTAATAGTATCATCTTTATTATATAGTCTATTCAAAAAAACCTGGGCTCAAGTCCCAGCTCTGCAGTTAACTGGCCATGTTACTGGCCAGCCCCGGAAATGATATACCCAACATTCTAAGGTTCTACAGAAATATTTCACAGAAGTTCTTCCCTGCGACCCAAAAGAAGTCAAAATGCAGACCAATATTTGTGCCATAAGTCATCTACACTGTCTCTGAAGTTCAAGTCTTTGCTTGAGAGGAAACTGCCATATGCTCAATTAGCTACTGGATGAAGTAGTTATTGAGTCTAGATGGATGATACCATGATTTTTGCACAGCCAAAGCCCCAGGTCTCCCCTCCTTCCTGAATTCACCTAGGCTTCCACACTCCTCTCAGCCAACCATGCTATCAGAAGGCAGCCTTGCCCTGTACTCATGTAACATTAGCCTTCACTGCTTCAGTGTCTCTACCAAGAGGCAATTTTCCCAGATACCAAAAGAGTCAGAACAAAAATCACCCATGTCAAATACTGGGAAGCACTCACAGCTATGACACTTTCATAAATGAATCCAACACACATTTCTTCAGTGCCTAGTATGTGCAAGGCATGGTCCTAGATGCTGGGGATCCAAAGAGAGAGAACATGCTCTCTCCCCAGAAGAGGCTGCTTCCAGTCTGGTCAAGGGCAGAAGACCTTCACACAGAGTTCCATTTCATAATAGGAGCAGAGTCCCCACATGGAGCTTGGAGGGTATAGAGAAAGCAGACATCACACCTGGCTCGAAGGAGCAGGGGAGACACCACAGAAAACATGGCATATTTGCTAAACCTTGAAGAATAAACTGACCTACATGCACACTGAGGCCCTTCCTACCTAAAGGTGCTAAGATTTGGTGAATGGGTATGATTTCAAAAGGCAGAATTGGGAATGCAGGCCTGGCTAGCAACACAAACAAAAAGGAGAGAGCCAGGCAAGTACTAGGAGCCAACATGGTCACCAAATTATGTGGTCCCAGCAAGCCATTTGTTTTCTTCCTTTAATAGTGTTTTACTGTATATTAAGATTGAGCCAGTGTTCTTAAATACAAGGCTCTGTCTCTGTGGAGGATGAAAATCAATTATATACTTCACCTGGTATACAGAAGATGTGTACACAGAATAAAAGACATTTTTGTGTATGTAAGAGAGTTGTGAGTATATAAGAGATACTGGTGAGCTCATCTTCCTGAATCAGTCTTGTGACTCATTTTCAGAAGCTACTGTCATTTCAATGGGAATAGGGCATCACATATGTTGCCAGAAATCTACATTGTCAGATAACTTATTTTTGTAAGCAATAAACTCTTTGCACTTCCCCCAAAAAAATCCAGGGTGCTGACCATTATAGCATCCCTAGTGAGCTCTCCACTATAAGGAGCCAAGTCTGACTATCCACTCACAAACTCCACATCAACAAACCTTCCCTAAAACCTAGCAGAAAGAAAAGTAAGCCCTTTCTCAAGTCCTGCGGCCTATCTGATAGAAGAATCCTCACATCAGGTCTACCTTGTGCTCCACTGGCCTTGGTTATGAAGAGCTTACCTTGACTACAAATTCTGTGTCTCTGTCTTCCACAGCTGATGGGGATGTACAGGTTTCACCAATCCACTGAGTCTCCCAATTGGGAACACTTGATGAAATTACAGGATGTAATAGAAAGATAAGGAAGTCAACGGGATGGAAGGGTACACATTTTCAGATTTTTGAGAAGATTCATCCGGTTCTTGATGATAATAAAGGGAAGGGCAAAAAATAGCCTGTCACCCTTGCTGAACTTAGACTGTCACAGGAGCAAGAGATTCCTCAAGAACTAAATTCTCTCTCCATAGAAGGCTCTCTTCTTGACTGATTCAGTGGGACCAACTTGTTTCTTATGTAGGCCACAGGGAGCTGGATGATCCTCAGGTGTCTTCATGCAATAGTCGATGCACCGTTACAAGGTATGAATGGGCTACTAAGAATCAATGTCTCTGCTACCTGCCACTCAGCATCCTCGAATTGCATCCAGCTGACTGAGGACAAAAACACTGGGGCCCAAGGAGGGGACAAGAGAGTCCCCAACTTGGCAGCACTCCCCAGTGCCACTCCACTAAGACAAAGCCTCAAAGTCCATGGATTTGGCAGGGATGCGGGGGAGGGGACTCACCAGGGAACGCACAGTGTGCCAGCCCTATGGACGCCATGCCTCTGGAATAAAGAGACTTCCAGGAAGCAGTGTGACATGAGAAAATGTGTCAAGTGCCCACACTTCTCCTTCCTGCATTTCAACACATTATCTGGCTTTGAATTTTGTCAGGCAACAACTTTGCCCCCTCAGAGACAGATGCTCCACAGTCGCTGTAGCAACAGAACAGCCCAGCCAGGAGGATTTGGCTGCTCTCCTCCTGCCCCTAAAGAAGCTTATCCTTCTTCTCTGCCTAATTAGAGACATATGAGAGTCCTGCCTGGGGCAGACTCCAACAATGTCTAATGGCTGAATAAACTGGAGTATAGCAATGCAATCAAATATTACTGGATTATAAAAAATTACAAATAGGAAAAATACAAAGAAAAAATGGAAAATTATATAGATCAGAGAAAGTAGAATTAAAGCAATATGATTATGACCATATAAAAAAGAACAAAATCTTTTAAATATATAATCAAAAAGAGGTATGAAGTGGGACACAGAGCAACTAAGCTGCTAAGGCTTATGCTTTATTTTTTCTTCCAACTACATATATAATTTCTATTTCCTGGCTTTTTTTTAGTATTTTACTCCTTATTTTGCTTATTCATTTGCTCATATGTAGCAGCAGAGTTAGGCTTGGGGTTAGAAAGGCCTAGTTCAAATCCTGCCTGTGACTTAGTTGTGTGACCCTGAGCAAGTCACTTCCATTGCTTCAGGTAACTCTAGGCTATATTTCAAAAGACAACAGCATTGGGGGCTTGGTTGGTGGAGCCAACATGGCAGAAGACAGTAAGGCACCCAGCTGAACTCTCCCAAAACTCCCCTCCAAACAACTTGAAAATAACTCTACAAATCAAATTTTGAGGTACCAGAAGCAACGAGAGTTTACAGTGAGATACTTTTCCAGCCTAAGACAACTTAGGACATAAGCAGGAGAGATCTGTGACACTAGGGTGAGCACCAACCCAGGCTGAAGTGCAGCAGCACCAGTGGTGAGGCCTTAAAAGTGACTGCAAGCAGCAGCAATTTCTTTGGGAGCTCTCAGCCCAGGGATAGTAAGGGGATCAGATAACTGGTCAGAAAGAGGTTACAGAGAAGCTTTTGCTGGTACAGTTGACTCTGATTGACAACTCTACTGCCCATAAGCAATTCTGGGCTGCAGTTCCAGGGCAGAGAGGAACCCTTCTCATCAGTTACAAAGGACTAGGGGCCCTGGTCAAAGTTCCAAGACAAAGAGGAACAAAAGGGCTTGTGGCCACAGGGGACCAGGATCCCTTCCCAGGTAAAGACCAGAGTGCAAACTGTGAGAGCAGTGACCACACTTCTCCCCCGATCACACCACCTTGGAAACATCAAAAATTTGCACCAAAACTAGCTCTGAAAACAGTGGCACAAAAAAAGCCTGAAGTTTGGGATAGGGCCTCCTTGCCCCCAGGCAAGCAGAGTCTAACTTTAACATAAAATTCAATAGGCTGGAAAAATAACCAAATGACAACAAAAAAGCATTTGACTATAAAATGCTGCTACAGTGGCAGGGAAGAGCAAGATATAAATTCAGAAGAAGATAATATTGTGAAAAACAACTACAAGCAAAGCCTCAAAGAAAAAGGCTAATTGAACCCAAGCCCAACAAGAATTCCTAGAACAGAGAAAAAGATAAGAGTAGTAGAGGAAAGATTGGGAAAAGAGATAGAGTAAGGCAAAAAAATTATGAAACAAGAATTAACAACTTGGTAAAACAGGCAAAAATACTGAAACAAAAATAAAAACAACTTAAAAATATAATTGGGCGAATGGAAAATGAGAAAAGCTCACTGAGGAAAATAACTCCTTAAAAATTAGAATTTGGCAAGTGGAAGCTAATGACTCCATAGGACATTAAAAAAAAAGTCAAAAGAATGAAAAAAATAGAAGGAAATGTGAAATATCTTATCAGAAAAATGACTGACTTGGAAAATAGATCCAGGAGAGAGAATTTAAGAATTATTGTACTACCTGAAAACCATGATCAAAAGAAGAGCCTAGAAATCATATTTCAAGAAATTATACAGGAAAACTTCCCTTCTATCTTAGCTCCAGAGAGTAAAATAAAAAGAATCCATTGATCACCTCCTGAAAGAGACCCCTAAATTAAAACTCCCAAAAATATTATAGCCCAATTCTAGAACTCCAAAGTCAAGGTGAAAATACTGCAAGCAGCTAAAAAGAAATAATTTTAACATTATAGCCACAATTAGGATCACATAAGATTTAACAGCTTCTACCACTGAAATCTATGTTATTAAATAACTTATTTTTATAAGCAATAATACCTTTACATTTTCCCCCAAAAAAAATCCAGGGTGCTGACCATTATAACATCCCTGGTGAGCTCTCCATTGTAAGATTCCAAATCTGGCTATCCACTTACAACCTCCACATCAATAGACCTTCACAAAAAACTAGCAGAAAGGAAAGTAAGCCCCTCCTCAAGTCCTACGATCTATCTGATGGAAGAATCCTCACACTAGATCTACCTCATACTCCATGGCCTTGGTTACAAAGAACTTACCTTGACTACAAACATAGAAGCACAGGGCTATATAACTAAGTCCTAATATTCTGGAAGCCAAAGGAGCTAGGATTAACAATAAAGAACCCAGCAAAACTGAGCATAATCCTTCTGGGGCAAAAATGGATATTTAATGAAAGAGAACTTTTGAGCATTCCTGATGAAAAGATCAGAGCCAAATAGAAAACCTGACTTTCAAATACAAGACTCGAGAAGCATAAAAAGGTAAACATGAAAAGAGTAATCTGGGGGCAGAGCCAAGATGGTAGAATTAGAAAGGCACACATACGCAGGATCTCCCCACACAACCCATAAAATATCTGTAGAGAGGGACTCTCAGCAAATTTTGGAGCAGCAGAAGTGGAGACCAACAGAGTGGAGGAGATTTCCAGCCCAGTGTAACCTGAAAGGGCCACAGGAAATGTCGGTTGCACTGGACAGGGAGCAGAGCGCAGAGCGCAGAGCCCAGCCCAGCCTTGGCCATGCAGCGCAGTGTGACTCTGGGAGGAGGACACCTCTGGGGCAAAATCTCCAGTCACAGTAGCAGCGAATCCCCAGTCCCCACAGCAACAGTCCACAGATCCCTCAACCCACAGGCACCAAAGGTCAGGGACAGGGTTTTTTCAGCTGGCCAGGAAGGGAGAAGGCCTTCCCATAGCTCCCGCCTCAGGCAGCAGCCTGCAGGGGCTACACTGGGCAGGTGGCAGCAATTCTCATGGCAGCCCTTACAGCAGCTTCCATCCATTGTTGGAACGTAAAAGCCCTTGGGGGCACTGAGGAGCTGAATATTACCTCAGCCCTGTGTAGAGGTCCTGAGGGAGCTGGTCTTTGTCTTGCACTGAATGGCAGCCCTTCCCCCACAGCTTAATTGAAAATCAGCCCTTAGCACTGCCTTGGTGGAACTGGAGGCCAGGTGGCTGTGGAGAGGAAACTGCTAAGATTCTGAACACAAAAATCTCTACTTCTCCCAGACCAGTGTACACGCTTGATTGTGCCACCTTGGAGGAACTGAGATCTTTCCGATCCCCTGAATATATCCTACTTTTGACAAAGGACCCAAAAAGTCAAGTAACTGGTTGGGAAAATGCTCAAAAAAGGGAAAAAAAATAAGACTATAGAAGGTTACTTTCTTGGGGAACAAATATCTTCTCCTATCCTTTCAGATGAGGAAAAACAATGCTTACCATCAGGGAAAGTCATAAAAGTCAAGGCTTCTGTACCCCAAACATCCAAAATAAATATTCAATGGTCTCAGGTCATGGAAGAGCTCAAAAAGGATTTTGAAAATCAAGTAAGAGAGGTGGAGGAAAAACTGGGAAGAGAAATGAGAGAGATGCAAGAAAAGCATGAAAAGCGGGTCAACACCTTGCTAAAGGAGACTCAAAAATATGCTGAAGAAAATAACACCTTTAAAAATAGACTAACTCAACTGGCAAAAGAGGTTCAAAAAGCCAATGAGGAGAAGAATGTTTTCAAAAGCAGAATGAGCCAAATGGAAAAGGAGGTTCAAAAGCTCACTGAAGAAAATAGTTCTCTCAAAATTAGAATGGAACAGATGGAGGCTAATGATTTTATGAGAAACCAAGAAATCACCAAACAAAACCAAAAGAATGAAAAAATGGAATGTGAAATATCTCATTGGAAAAACAACTGACCTGGAAAATAGATCCAGGAGAGACAATTTAAAAATTATGGGACTACCTGAAAGTCATGATCAAAAAAGAGCCTAGACATCATCTTACATGAAATTATCAAGGAAAACTGCCCTGATATTCTAGAACCACAGCGCAAAATAAATATTGAAAGAATCCACAGATCACCTCCTGAAAGAGATCCAAATAGACTTTTAAGGAGGGACAGGCTAAAAAGAGAGAGGAAGATAAAAAGAAGAAAATAGGATGGAGGAAAATACACAGTTAATAATCATAACTGTGAATGTGAATGGAATAAGCTTACCCATAAAATGGAAGCAGATAGAAGAATGGAATAGAAACCAGAACGCAACAATATGTTCTTTACAAGACACACACTTGAAACACACACACACACACACACACACACACAAAATTAAAATAAAGAGCTGGAGCAGAATCTAAAATGTTTCAGCTAAAGTAAAAAAGTGCAGGAGTAACAATCATGATCTCAAACAAAGAAAAAGGAAAAATAGGCTTAATTAAAAGAGATAATCAGAGGAACTATATTTTGCTAAAAGGTACCATAGACAAACAATATAAAAAAATTTTAGAGCAAGCTTCTCTGATATAGGTTTCATTTATAGGGAACTGAGTCAAATTTATAAAATCAGGATAACACAAGATCTAGTACCTTTTACATTAAGGGATCGGAGGGCTTAGGGATTCCAGAGGTCAAAGGAGCTATGATTAAAACCAAGAATCACCAACCCAGCAAAACTGAGTATTGTACTTCAGGGAAAGAAATGGTCTTTCAATGAAATAGAAGACTTCTAAGCATTCCTGTGGAAAAGACCAGAGCTGAATAGAAAACTTGACTTTCAAACACAAGAATCAAGAGAAGCATGAAAAGGTAAACAGGAAAGAGAAATCATAAGGAATTTACTACAGTTGAACTGTTTACATTCCTACTTAGAAAGATAAAATTTTTAACTCTTGAGACTTTTCAGTATTAGGGTTGTTGGAGGGATTAGATACATATAGACAGAGGGCACAGGGTGAGTTGAAAATGAAGGGATGATATCCAAAAAAAAAATTAAGGGGTGAGAGAGGAATATATTGGGAGGAGACAGGGAGAATAAGAACAGAGTAAATTATCTCTCACATAAAAGAGGTAAGAAAAAGCTTTTTCAGTGAAGGGGAAAAGGGGGGAGGGTAAGAGGGAAGGAGTGAACCTTACTCTCATTGGATTTGGTTTAAGGAGGGAATAACATGCACACTCAATCTGGTATGAAAATCTATCTTACACTACAGGAAAGTAGGGGGGAAGGGGATAACTGGGGGATGATAGAAGGGAGGGCAAATGGAAGGAGGTGGTATTTAGAAGTAAACACTTTTGAGGAGGGACAGGGTCAAAAGAGAGAATAGAATAACTGGGGGGGGCAGGATAGGGTGCAGGGAAATATAATTAGTCTTTCACAATATGACTGTTATGGAAGTGTTTTGCATAACTACACGTGTAATCTATATCAAATTGTTTGCCTTCTCATTGGGGATGAGTGGGGAGGAAAGGAGAGAAGTTGGAACTCAAAGTTTTAAAAACCAGTGTTAAAAATTGTTTTTACATTCAACTGGGAAATAAGACATACAGGCAATGCGGTATAGAAATCTATCTTGCCCTACAAGGAAATAAAGGGAAAGGGGATAAGAGAAGGGGGAAGGGGTGGGTTAGAAAGGAGGGCAGATTGGGGGGAAAGGATGATCAGAATGCACAATGGCTTAGAGTGGGTGGAAGGGAGAGAAGAGGAGGAAATTTGGAACTCAAAATCTTGTGGAAGTGAATGTTAAAACCTAAAAATAAATTAATTTTTGAAAAATTATATTTCAACAGATTCATTGTCTTGTTGTGTGGACTGCCTCCTCCATAAGTTCAGATCATACCCCATCCATGCTTCGTCCATGATTTTAAAATATGATAAATTTGGATGCAAAAACATTATATAGTTCTTTTGCAACATGGCTAATATGGAAATGTTTTGCACGACTGCACATGTATAACTTATATCAAATTAACTGCCTTCTCAAAGAGGTTGAGAAGGGAGGGAGAGAATTTGAAACTCAACATTTTAAATAACAAATGTTAAAATTTTTTGTTTACATGTAGTCAAGAAAAAAATGGAATAAAAATAAAAATGTGAGAATCCCCATTATGTAACAGCTCCTGTGTCTTTCCATTCTTCAAGCACTTTCTGGTTTACAAAGCTGTTTCCTCACAACCTGGGGTGCAGGCAGTGGGGCATTATTAATACCCATTCTATAGCTGAGAATATTCTGAGACCCAGAGAAATCATGTGTCTTATCCAGAGACACATGAAATGTCAGAGTTGGGAATACACTTCAGACTTCCTGACCCTGAGTCCAGCACCACAGCAAAGGGAGATGGGCCAGCCATGTAGCAGGAGAGAGGGATAATGCTTGCTTGCTAGATGCATAGCCCCAGGAAGACCTTGAGGAAGGCCTCCAGCAGCACAGGGGGCCAGATCCTCTATGGAGTATCTATGGGAGGCAGCTCAGTGGAGTTGAGGAAACACTAGACTTGGGTTCAGGAACCCTGAGTTCAATTTTCCACTCTGCTGCAAGCTATATGACTCTAAGCAAGTCACTTAACCTCTCTGTGCCTCAGTTTCCTTCTTTGTAAAATGAGGGTGATTATCTTTTCTGGGCATCTTAACTGCACTAAGCTTCATGGTACTCTCTTTTCTCATGGAATCTTCTATTCAGCTACAACTTCCTTAAGGTCTCCTAGTTTCCTTTCTCACAAGAATTTCCATATTGAGTTGGATCAGTTTTTCTAATAACAAGTCAATTTGGTGGTCCCTGAACAAACCTCTTTATATTTCAAAAACCAACAAGTGAATTCATGTTTACAGATGGTCTAGAAACAGTCTGCTCCTCCACACTCTCACTCTCCTTTTGCTTGTCACAACTGTCACTTCAGAAGTGAAAGGTGCCACAGAACTGAGAGCAATTCTCATTTTGATTTGTTTCCTGGGTAGCTAAGGATCCTGAAATCCAGCTGAATCCAACTGGAACAGAAGCGCAGGACCTGGTGGACAATGCGTCTCTATTTGCTGCTTCCCCCAGCTCATTAGAACCTGTGCCCCTTCCTAGAAAAGTCCTGCTTGTTCCCTGAAGATTTGCTTTGTTTTAGTTACTATGGTTACCCCCAGACTGTCAGATTTCTGTCTGCTCAACAACATGCTTAATTGATTTGCTCCTAAGGTAGAACTCCATAGCCCATTTAATTATGTTTGTGGAACACTAACAATGTGCTAGGCACTAGAGGCAAGAAAATTTTAGTCAAGGACCTTGCCAAGTAGGCTAACTTCCAAACCAGACTGGAAGGTTGGGAATACTCTCTGTGCTCCTAGAGCTGAGCTGAGTGTGCCTGAGCAGCTCATAGGGGGATAGAGAACCAGGTCTGCAGGGAAAACTGGAAGAAAAGTACCTCAGATCGCCTCTTCCATACACAGTGTGGCTGGCTGAAAATTATTGTGAAGCTCAAAAGAAATACCCTAGCCAAAGGCACGACAGCACTTGCCAACTGTCCAAGTGTGACGTGGTATTCTTAGAATGGTTATGCATAGACTGGGTAAGAAAACATGGCAGGTGGGGGGAATGGGGGGCAAACCTCCTTAACATTCTGCTCCCACTCCCAAGACAGCAGCAGAGCTCTCTGCTAAGCATGTCGTGAGCCATCAAGAGCCAGCTAAAAGTGGGATGGAAAATGACAATTATTATATCTTTCCTGGGTCCACTGAATAATTATTTGTATCACCACTGTTATCTCATTCTTATTCTATTGACCTGTATGGCCACGGCACATTAAACGTAAACATCCCAGGATCATTTCTACTAGAGATCCATATAATAAGATGAAAGGAGTTCTTTTTACGGTACCAATAATGCATCTCCCCCAAGTCCATCACTACCCCTCCCCTCCCCAGACCCCTGGAGAGCAGCATGGCAGAGACAATGGCACCCACTGAGGTTCACCAAGTGCTTTAGAGACATGATTCAATTTGATCCTCCCAGCAACCCTGTGAGGTCAATGCCATTATCAGCCCCATTTCACAGTAGTCGAGAAATCTAGTATCATACGTCTAGTAGATACCTGAGGCGGGATTTGAACCTGTCTTCCTGATTTTGAGTCCAATGCTCTAAGACGCCACGCATCCTCAAAATTACATAACTGCTGCTGGTGGTTATATGCTATATCTGTTTCAATGTGACTAAATGGTCATAATTCCTATTTCAATGCCACTCCAAGGTTTCCTCCTCCCTGTAGTCAGCACCCAGGGTAGAATTTGAACTCAAATCTCCAGACTTCTAATCCAGCATTCTATCTACATCCCACACTGCCTCTCATGACTGATTCATGTTTCTAGTCAAGATGGCAAAGTGACAGGTGCTAATATGCCTCCAAATAACCCCCAATAAGAAACACCTGAGATGAAAAAGGACTTAAAAGCCCCACAAGACAACAGCAATAAAAGCAGGCATGTGAAGAAAAGGCTAATCCAATGTCTTTAAAGAGTATGGAACAAGTGAAATAGCCCAAAAGAAACCTAAGCTGTCCCACAAGTGCCAATCAATGTACAGTGTCCACACAATGTCAAGAGTGGAGCCCAAACCAAGGGTTACAAGAAGGCACATATACAAGGCAGGCAGTCAGAGTTGGGTTGGACAGGAATCAAAGCACCATCAAAATACTGGAAATGGCTAGAAAAAGTCAAGAACAGCTTGGAGAAAGTAAACCATCAAAGGAAGGACTTAAGAAAGAATTTACAAGATCAAGAGGAAGTAGCAAAGAAAAGACCAATTGAATAAATGTGAAAGAATCAACCAAAAACAGACTTCCTATAGCAGAAAACAGAATTTAAGATAATGAAGATCAACTAGAAATACAAGCTTAGAAAATTGCTGAATTAGCCAAAGAACTGGAAAGTCTGCTGAATCAAATGACAGACAAGGAGGGCAAGTTAAGATGCAGAATTTTCAGGATTACCAATATCCAAGGACATTTTCTTTAAAAAGGTATCCATATTCCACTACAGGAAATGGTCAATGTTTCTACACAATAGTGTTAGTAAACAGAAGCAATAATATACAAATAGGAAGAATCTAAAGGACTCTTAATAAGGAAGAACCCAGATTCATGAGGTCTAGACACATAGTTAAAACTCTCACATCATACAAAAATTTAAAGAAAATATTCCCACCTGCCCTACCCCCCCCACAAAAAGAAGGTATTAATTACTTATCAAGGAACTTATCAAGCAGGATCACAAGTGAACTTCTCAAGGAAAACAAGAGACATTCAGAGAAAGTGGAATACAACAATACAAACTTAAGAAATAGAGGCCATGAACCCAGAATTATGTACCCAGAAAACTCTGCATACTGTCCAAAGTCAAGAAATAAACATCTGAGAAGAATTTAGACTTTGAAAGGGATTTTAGAGAGAAATATGTACTTCATGGAAGTCTCCGAACAACAGTTAAACCCCCAATCCGAAAAGCTAAGCATTGAAAAAAATGTATAATTTTCAAATCAAGATAAACTAGTAGCTATTAGAATGTGAGAGCCCTCAGAGTACTGTATTAACTGTATTAACTGAATCATTAAATATTTCAGAAGGATGCTTCAGGGAAACAGGAAGAAAGGAACCAGAACAAGAAGGGAGGAAAGTACGAGCAGTGCGTTACCAAAGCAAATCACCTTGCGAGGATTAAGTGCAAGTTCACATTGAAGACATCGACGAATTGACTAATAACAAGGCAGTGGAATTTTGTCCCGTGTGGCATTTTTAGTTTGGGTAAATAACAAAAAATGATCAACAATAATAAGAAAGCATATATTATTTTCTGATGGAGTGCCTCACTGTGATTCAACACTCGCAATTTAATCATTGCTTATTAAAGACCTACTAAGTGCGCACTAAGCCAGACACTTTGTCAGCTCCCAGGGATACAAAGAGTTTACATTATACAGGGAAGGAACATGGGCACAGCTAAGGAAAACAGACCAATATATACATACTATATCCAAACATATTAATTCAAGGCAATTGGGGAAGGGACAGCAGGAAAGTCACCTCTGGAAGGAGGTGGACCTCATTTAGCTTAGCCTTGAAGGGAACTAGGTTCCTCGAGGGGAAGGCAGGAATGAGAAGATTGGAGGTAGGAGATCAAATGGTTATGAGGAACATCAAGTATGCCAGTCTGACTGAGATGAATAGTAATGTGTAATTAGCCTGGCAAGATGGGCTGGGGGCAGATCACAAAGGAGACTATATTTTATCTTAGGGCAGAGAGCCGCTGAATCTTCTTGACAACTGGCAAGTCTTCTTAACGCTGGCAAACCTAACACTTTTAATGCTGTTTATTATTTATTATTCCAGTAAAAATAATAAAAGGCTACAAAGGAGCTTTAAAGATAAAAGATAACAATGTCTTGCTTAAAGGAAAATAAATTTAATCCAGAAAATTTTAAATAGATTCAAAGTTAAAGAGTAGTCTAAATTTTACTGAGCTACTACTACCAAGTCTGCAACACTGGCATGGCACTGGAGATAGCATTAAGCTATAGTCAATAGACAGATGGCAAGAAGCAGAAGGAAAAAACCAAGACTGTACATCAGTCTTCCCTACACATGAAATTTAGACAAAATTGTTCTACTGGGCCATGAAGATGATGTAGGTAAACACATAAATGCAGAGCTTCCATATACTAGCTTTACAAATCATATTGCAATAAAGTTTGTAGTAGACAATGACCCATCTTCCACTCTTTGGGCAATGTGTGATCTCATCAATAATTCACAATACAATACACTCCTGCTCACCTGTCCATGCTCTCCTATAAATCTAAAGAGTAGAGGGAGAGAGGGCAGAACCTTCTTCTAGACAGTTTGAAATTTCATGGATAGCAACAAAGTACTTGTGCCACACAGGCCCAAGGTTCACTTGACATCTGGCTTTCTTTTGTGGCCTTCCATGGCCAAAACTCACACGACCAAATGGCTATGTGCTAAATCCTTTGCAGCTTAGCTAGCATTGTCTATACTCAGAAAGCAACTAATAATGATACAGTGAGTAAAAGATAGAGACCTAAGTAGAAACTACAAATGATTAAATAAGCCTGGGAGAAAGAGGGAGTTGTAGAAATAACAACAGATGACATCAAAGATAACAATACACATACTATACACTATAATGCATAGGATGTAGCCAAAGATGTACACAGAAATAAGTTTCTAGCACTACATGTTCATACCGCTAAGAACTCAAGAGAAAAAATAAACAGACTGAATTTACACTTCAAAAATTTAAAACCACAAAGCAATATACTAAAAGACAACATAAAAAAATCAAATTCAGAGCAGAGAACAATACAAAGAAACAAAAGAAAAATTAAATGAATCAATCTATGAGCTTTTTTTTGAAAACTATCAATACTGATAAACAGCCAATCTAATACAAAAAAAGAAAGCTCAAATCAAAATAAGAAATTTTAAAAAAAGGGAAAGTAACGGAGGAAAAAGAGATCTAGAAAATACAACTCTACAATAATTAACTGGGAAATTTAAAAGAAATAAATGATTATGTATATGGATGTAGAAAATACCAAAGTGAATAAGCAAAACCGAACTAAGCTAAATAGACCAATCACTGGAGGAGAAATCAGACAGGCCTTTATAAACCAGGCCTATAAAAATGCACTGGTGACCCAGAAATATCGCTACTAGGACTGTATGCCCAAGAGATTATAAAAATGGGAAAGGGTCCCACGTGTAAAAAAATATTTATAGCAGCACTCTTTGTAGTTGCCAAAAAACTGGAAGTCAAGGGGATGCCCATCAATTGGGGAATGGCTGGATAAATTATGGTATATGAATGTAATGGAGTACTATTGCGCCATAAGAAATGATGAAAAAGAAGACTTCAGGGAGGCCTGGAAGGACTTATATGATCTGATGCTGAGCAAAAGGAGCAGAACCAGGAGAACTTTGTGCACAGCAACGACCACAGTGTGCGAGAGTTTTTTCTGGTAGACTTGGAACTTTGTAATAACACAAGAACTTACTGAGAAAAAAAAATCCCAATATTGGTCTTCTAAGGCAAAATGCCTTCCACACTCAGAGAAAGAAATATGGAAGTCATTTGCAGAATGTAGCAGATCATGTTTGTGTGTGGGTGGGTTTCAGTGTATTATGTTTTGATTTGTTATATGATTTCTTCCATTTATTTTAGTGCGACTACATAGCATGACTATAGTGAAAATGTGCTCAGTAGGAAAGTATATGTAGAACCTATACAGAATTGTATGCTGTCACGGGGAGGGAGGGGGGTAGTGGGGGAAGGGAGGGGGGATAAAATCTTAACTTTAAGGAAATGATTGTAAAACATTAAAAAAAATAAAATAAAATAAAATAAATAAAATGCCCTGGGCCCAGATGCATTCAGGAGCAAAATCCAGCAAACTTAAAAAAAAACCAATTAATTCCTATATTGTTTCCAAACTGTTTTGGAGAGAATCCTGGAGATGGAGTAAGATGAAAACAATAGGAGTAACTACTTGCCAGGGTTGTTGGAAGGATCATCTGAGTATGACATATGTAAAGTGTTTCGCAAACTTAAAAGTGGTGCTGTATAAATGCTAGCAATTGTCATTATTAAAGTAAAAAAAAGTAAGTAGATATGGTTTTCATTCTCTAGCCAAATTAACACAAAGCTGAGAAAGAAAACTAGAAACTAATATTATTAATGAATATCAAGGTAAAAATATTAAATACAATTTCTGCAAATAGAATAGTCATACATCAAAATAACTATCAATTATAACAAAGTAGAATTTCAAACTAAAATAAAAAGGATGTTTAATACCAGAAAAATAATCACCACAATAAATTATATCAACAAGTGAAAAAATAAACCCATCATAACCATATCATCAGATTCAGAGAAACCTTTGCTAATAAACACTAATGCATTCATTTAAATTCATTCATCTTGGACCCTTCAACAACTTGAGTGAAAGGCTGTGGATGCACCTGTGTGAAGCTACACGTAGTCTGCATGACTCCAAGGCCGACCTGCTGCCCAGCACTGGACCCACACCATACTCAAGTACTAGACAGAAGTCACTTAGGTTAAGCCTTATCCACAATGATAGCTCTGAAATACTATATAAAATTACAACTCTATATAACTTTGGCAACAACATTTCAGTGTTGATTCATATTGGCTTTCCTCTAAAGCAAGAATTCTTAACCTTTTTTATGTCATTGATCCCCTGGGGCAGCCTAGTAAAGCCTATGGACCTCTTCTCATGTTTTTAAACGAATCATATAAAATACATAGAATTACAAAGGAAACCAATTAAATCGAGTAGTTACCAAAATTGTTTTTTTTAAAGTCCATGGACTCCAGCTTAAGAATCCCTGATCTAAAACTTTTAATCATTTTTTATGTAGGCTGCTATTAAGCCACATCCCATACCTGGGCAGTTGGGTTTGGAGTTTTAACACAAGGATAGGATGTCACATTTATCCCTGTAATATTTCATCTTGTTCAAGAGTCAGCCCATGACTCTAGACTATCAAATTCTTTTTCAATCCTGATTTTCTCTTCCAAATCCTCCTCTAATCCTTGAGTCATCCACAAATTCTATTGCTTCAACATGTTCACTAATGACTAGTCCAAATGGCATAGAACTAGGACAAAAGCCCTGCAGTTCACCATGACAGACATCCCTACTCTAATAACTAACATTTATAAAGTGCTTACTACATGCAAGGCACTGTGCTATGTGCTTTACAATTATTATCTCATTTGAACCTCAAAACAATCCTAAGTGGTAGATGCTATTATCTCCATTTTACAATTGAGAAACTGAGGCAGACTTCTTCAGTGACTTGCCCGAGGTCACACACCTAGGGACCATATGAGGACAGATTTAAACTCAGGTTTTCCTGACTGGAGGGCCAGTGTTCCATCCATCATGCCACCTCATTGCCTATGGGTTGACTTTGATCAATCATTATGGCAATAAGTAAACATTCTTTAGATATAATCTTTCAAAGAATTCATTGTTTTCATTACTCAAGTATTCTTATTAGTTGAAAACTCCCACAAATATTTTACATGGGTTATCCATTTTCAAATAACATAATATAATAAATTATACTGAACATTCAAACGGTGTAGAACATAATTTTTCGCAGGCAATTAGGCAGTTTAGTATCTGGCAGTAACTTAGGTTCTTTTGATTTGGGGGAAGAAGTGCAAAACTCTTAGTGTGGAAATTCCCTCCACTGATGCTGACCAGAGCAACTCATCTGCACCCTACAGTCTTACATGGAAGTTGTCTGGGAGTCAGACAATATATTAGAGGGAAGACTTAAGGTTGGGTCTGCCTGATTCCAAGACAGGCCTGTTATAAGTTGCCTCTGAGGAGTCTAATGATGACTCATACTTAGCAAGCATACATTATACCATGGGTGAATCAGTAAACTCCCCTGGTCAAGAGCCTGACAAGTGGCCAGTGGGTCCCTAGGGAGTCCACCAGGGCCCCCCAGGCCCCTTGTCAAACCCACCAGACCTGGTCCTACCCTCTCCTTAGTCCTGCCTGCTGATGTCATTTGTTGAAGAAGGGTGCCTTTACAGATCACAAGGACACCAACACCCCCTCAGCTGAGATTCCCTGGACTGCACGCTGTACCTTTCAACTGCTCAAAATGAAGCTCCCCCTCCATGTGGATGCACTTCCAGATCACCAGCACCTAGAAAAAGAAAGGCACGCTTTGGCTGGGCTTCCCTTACAGAGGTACCCTGCCTGGCCCTTCCTGCCTGACTTGGCCTTGGGTCACCTGAGGGCCCGTCCTCCTCACGGGCCCTCGGCCCCCCCCACCTGGCCTCATGGTTCACCACCCAGCCCCCCCACCTGGCCTTGTGGATCCCGGTCGTGTCTCAGGGTCCCTCCTCCTCACACGCCTTCGACTCCCCTATCTGGCCTCATGGACCCCAACCCCACACCCCACACACCCCCACCCCCCACCCCCCGCATCTCAGGCCCCCTTCAGGCCCTCAGCCCGGCCACCCGGCCTCCCGAGGCCCCCTCCTCCTCTCGGGCCCCTTCTCCTCACAGGCCTTCGGCCCCCCCACCTGGCCTCATGGATCCCCGCGGGGTCTCGGACCCTCTGCCCCTCTCGGGCCTTCGGCCCCCCCTACCTGGCCTCCCGGGGCCCCCCCTCCTGTCGGACTCTCGGCGCCCCCACCCGGCCTCCCGAGGCCCCCTCCTCCTCACGGGCCTTCGGCCCCTCCCACCTGGCCTCGTGGATGCCCGCCGAGTCTTTGGGCTCCTCCTCCTGTCAGGCCCTCGGGCCCCCTGCCAGGCCTTCCGAGGCCCCCTCCTCCTCTCGGGCCTTCGGCCCTCCCCACCTGGCCTCGTGGATCCCCGCGGGGTCTCAGACCCCCTCCCCCTCTCGGGCCTTCGGCCCCCCTTCCTGTCTGGCTCTCAGCGCCCCCACCCGGCCTCCCGAGGCCCCCTCCTCCTCACGGGCCTTCGGCCCCTCCCACCTGGCCTCGTGGATCCCTGCCGGGTTTCAGGGATCCTCCTTCTGTCAGGCCCTCGGGCCCCCTATCAGGTCTCCCGAGGCCCCCTCCTCCTCTCCGGCCTTCGGCCCCTCCCACCTGGCCTCGTGGATCCCCACCGAGTCTCTGGGCTCCTCCTCCTGTCGGGCCCTCGGGCCCCCTACCAGGCCTCCCGACGCCCCCTCCTCCTCTCGGGCCTTCGGCCCCCCCACCTGGCCTCGTGGATCCCCGCGGGGTCTCAGACCCCCTCCCCCTCTCGGGCCTTCGGCCCCCCCCCCCACCTGGCCTCCCGGGGCCCCCCTCCTGTCGGGCCCTCGGTCCCCCCACCCGGCCTCCCGAGGCCCCCGCCTCCTCTCGGGCCTTCGCCCCCCCCAACCTGGCCTCGTGGATCCCCGCCGGGTCTCGGGGCTCCTCCTCCCGTCGGGCCCTCGGGCCCCTCACTCGGCCGCCCCTCGGGACCCACGAACCTAGTAACGGAGGACGAGCACGCCTCAGCAAGCGAAGGCCTCGAAGGGACAAGGCCTGCCAAGTCTCCAGCCCAGGAAAGCGCGTGAGCTGAAAGAGGGTCGCGCCCAGCACCCTGGGCGGCCACCTCCTCAGTCACAGCCAAGCTTACTATTGCTCGTTCTATTAGTGCCAGGTAACCTTTTGTGGGCGGATGCATTAGAACGCGCAGTGATTGGGCGAGGAGAGCATGCTGCTTCCTCATTGGTCAAGATGGCTCTACCCCCGCCCCTCTCCCCCAACATTCGATTGGTGGAGAATCCTCCAATCAGGTCTCGTCTTTCTCCCTCTCTAACGGCCCCAGTCTGGCTAAACAGTCTGGAGGTCAAGTGGAGGGGGGAGAATGGAGTGGGGGTGGGGCTGCTGGGAGGGGCGCGTGTCCCAGAGCGGCCCCCCCAGGAGCCACGGCCTCACCCAGCCCTGGCCCGCAGCCCCTCCGTCTGCATACAACCCCCTTCCTCATACACATTCGCTGACCGAGCTCCTCTGAGCCCCCTCCTCGACCCCCATAGGCCTCCCTCCTGGACGGCCGGGCAGCCCCCAGGGCCTCAGAGGATTGGGGCGGGGGCTAGAGAGCTAAATGGAGAGTTGGGCTCCGGATCCCCAACCAGAAGGGCTTGGAGAAGCTCTGGAGACAGAGAGGCCACCCCATGATGTCCACAAGCCCAGGCACGACCCCAGGGACTCCCCTGGAGGCTCCCAGAATTTCACTCCCTCCATTCAGACTTTTTCCACTTGTGCGTTCCTTCCCCCTCTCTCAATTCAAGTCATGAGTATCTATGGAGTCTTAAACCTATTCTAGTCAAGGCACAAAAGAAGACGATTCTGCTCCGGAGAGCTCTTACTCAAGGATCTAGCTGAAGGTCTGGAGGCCACCCTTTTGCTTCCCTTCACACTCCATGGATCCCACTGGGCAGGAAGGTCCCGTCCCCTTCTCCTCCTCTTCTAGTCATAGATGTCCCAGCACACATACGCTGCACTGACTTTATGACCACCGTACATTTTTCCATTGCACCTTTCAGGCATCTGCAACCAGAATTTGGGATTGGGATTCTTTTGACATTTCAGGTTTCGTGAGACTCCTTTGAAGCTGTATGTATAGCCTTGGTGGGAGATTGGTGTTAAAGAGACTTTTGTGTATAGGAGCCAAGTGAGAGGATTAAAAGTATAGTGCTTGATGGAGCTTTCTGCAGCCCTTTAAATCAATCTCACTGCATCCAGCACCTGGCCAACAACAGTCCTGAGAGGTAGGTGTTATACCCATTTGATAGATAAAATAAAGGCTCAGAAAGATTTAGAGCTTTGGCCATGATCATAGACAGAGCTCCTAAGAAACAGAGGGTTAGAGCTGGGAAGTTTAGACTTTGCCAGGCTTAACAATCCCTCCCGACTCAGAGCAGCTGTTCTCCATTCCTTCCTCACTGAGTTGTTGTGAAAGGGCCCCTGGCTGCCCAAGGCTCAGATTCTTGACTCTTCACAAGACAAGGATCAGTCAGTCATGTCACATGGTAGAATTTCACAGGGGTAAGCATACCACACACCTAGGGGAGAGGAAAGGGCAATTGGGGTGGGGGATTGTTGGAAGAAGAGCAGAAAAGAGCCAAGACTCTTGTGCCCTGAAGGATATCCTTCTAACTCGATTACAGGGTGACTTGGAAAAGGGCCATGGAGAATGTAACCTTTGCCAATCCCTTTGATTCTGTCTTCATTCTAAATAGAGAGGAGCCAGGTTGGGGGGCGGGGGAGGGGGGGGTTGTGAGCAGGCCACACACACCTCCTTCCCTTTTCATCACATTATCGGGTGGTCCTCACCTTGCAAATCTCAAGCTTCACATGGCTTTCACTTAGCTAGAACCACTGAAGTCCTCCAAAGTTTGTGTCCTAAATCTGGGATCTTAATTTCCATGTTCAAGTATTTTCAGGTACTGACTAAATTCTCCAAGCCCTCCAAGGAGCTGGGTGAGTGATTTGCAAACAGATCCCAAACTGCAGAATTTCTAGGCACTGAGTTGGTGTCATTGGAAAGGGCCAAGAGAAGAGAGAAGTACAGACAAAAGTATGTTAGATACTACATGTCCGGTACTGTGCTAAGGGCTTTACAGATGTTATTTTATTGGATCCTTACAGCAACCCTGTGAAGTAGGGGCTATTATCATGCCCACTTTACAGTTGAGGGAACTAGTAAACAGATGTTAACTAACTTGCCCGGAGTCACACAGGTGACCAAAGGTGAGTCTGAATTTGAACTCCTGATTCCTGATTTTCCTGATTCCAGACCCAGCACTCTACACACTGTGTCATCAGCTGCTGCCCATATGATACCCAGGCCATGGGTAGTCTGTCTATTCCTTAGCATAAGCTGACATGGTGACGGGGAAGGAGGGATGTGGGAAGACCTCAGCATTACACATGAAGCTATTGGATGATGAAGTGATTGGGGGCACAACCTGAGTTGAAAAAAATGGAAGCAACTAAAAGAAATACAAGTCAATTCATGGCATTAGATCTGGCTAAAACCTTGTTCCCAACCTCTCAGCTCCAGGCTGAGAGCCTCCTCTGCTTCCATATGGCTCAAGAGCAGGAGAATCTTCAGCTGTGCTCCGATGTCACCCTTGAGCCAGCAGTCAGAACAGCCTTGGAGCAGTCCAGAGTGAGGAGGGTAGGCCAGAGACCCAAGTCACAAAAGAGCTGTTATCTCCTGCCTCGACTTCAAAGAAAAGGCCCCAAGGCCCCAGCCCTCTGTGCTTGTCTGGAAGGCATTTCTTCCTCCATCTATTTGCCTCAGCCTTAAGTCACCTAGAACCCTGACACCAAGTTGCCCACATCTAAGGATAGCTGATTCCCTGCCTGGTTGGGCACCAGGCAGCCTGACAGGTAAGAAAGAAGTGAGTGGAAGAACCCAGAGAAGAGGATACACAGTTCCTGATTTTATTTTCCTGTTTAATTCAAAAAGCTCACAAAGTAGACGACAGTAAAAAAGGTTAGACAAGAAACAGCAAAAGGTCAGTCCTTCAATCATAATAAATACTGTTCTGTTTAAGAACCCCCCCCCCTTACCCTTCCAGGCCTCATGACCCACCTGGCCCAATAGAGCCCAAATCCCCTATGTCCCAAGAAGAGGAGCTGAGCAAGAACACAAAGACGGAGGCAATCTCCAGTGTTGTGCCGACAGCATCACTAGGCTGTCCGAGTCAGACAGAAGGGCCAACAGGGTGGCTGACTTTAGGAGTTTTGGAAGTCTTTGCAGACTGGGGCATTGGCTCACTCTGACCCTCCAGGCTGTTCCGGATCCCATAGGTGAAGTAGATGACAAACCCTGAGGGGAGGAAGAAAAGTGGCTGTGAGGTGGGAGAACAGAACCCAAGAGGCTGAAGAGGAACTTTAAAAAAAGTTGGAGGTCAGGTCCCTCCGTCCAAGGACAGATACTTACCAACCATCATCCAGATCCCAAATCGGGCCCAGGTGCCAGCCTTCATCTGCATCATGAGATAAACATTCACAAAAATGCTCAGCAGTGGGAGGACAGGCAGTGCAGGCACCTGAAGTTAGGGCACAATAAGAGGAACTCTCATGACTACGGAGGGTGCCAGGGAGAAAAACAAGATTTACTAAAAGGATAAACACAAGATGGTAAAGCAGTGCTAGCACTGGCACACCACGGCTTCTCCTCGGTGGAGAGACTCTTCCTCCCCTCAGAAGTCTCTTACCTTGAAATGAAGATGAGTCGGGTTCTGGGGCTGCCTCCAGATGATGACAGTGGCCACAATGCCTAGTACCAGGAACAGGGTACTCACAGTAATCCAGGTGGGCTTCCCGGCCCTCACCTGCTCTGACCAGTAGCCCAGCACCAAGCACAGGCCAGTTATCACCACAGCTGCAGGGTGAGAGAGGGAGGAGAAATCAGATCAAAGCAGACAGCATGCCAGGCCCAAATCAGCCCATCTCCAGGGCCCTAGACACCTCCATCCTGCTCTGCCCTGGTCCCCACTCCATTGCTCACCAAGAATCGACACAGCTACGTAGACAATACGACCAGAGAGCTGGGTGGGTGTAGAGTGGGATGGGCAGAGTAGGCTCCGCAGGGTCAGGAGCTGATTCTCAGGCTCTTGCTCTTCCTTAACCTCCTGTGGCCACAATTCCACAGGCTGATCGACCTTTGGCTGTGTTAATTCATCAGGCTGGTATCTGGAGGCAGGAGGAAATCTGGTAACTAGCACCAGCACCAAGCTACTCTTCTCTCCTCTCTCTCTGCCCAGTATTCGGGATTTCCTCTGTCTCTCATACACACACACACACCCCTCCCCCAACCCCCACCTAGTAAAACCTTGGCTTGGGGCTGTAACAGCATGGGGAACAATGCCAGGTTTTCTCCTGGGGGGCAGGATGAAAGAACAAGAACCCCAAATGGGGTGGGGGGCCCACCTGAGGATGAGAACACAAACGGCCACCAGGGAGTAGGCAAGCAGTGTCCCAATCGACATGAGGTCCACAAGATCAGTGAGCTCAAAAAGAAACGCCATCAGGGCTAGGAGGGGGAAAGGAGGAAGCATTGGCCCACCTCCACAGCCATGGGGGGTGGGAGGAGGCACCAGCATCTACAGGGTCTGTGAAGCAGGCTCACAAGGGGGAGGGAAGGCTAGGAGAGACATGGATGGGAGGGAAGGGGAGGCACACAAAAAGGGATACACACCTGCAGTGATGCCCGAGATAATTGTGGCCACAAGAGGGGTGTGTGTCCGGGGGTGGACTCGAGCAAAGGACCGAAACAGAAGGCCATCCTCTGCCATAGCATAGATCACTCGAGGCATGGGGAACATGGAGCCCAGGAGGCTAGGGGGCAAATGGGACGGAGTCATAAGGACCTAGCATGGGCAAAGAACTGGACTGCCCCTCCCAAGCCTCTCTGTGGCAGCTCAGCATAGCTCTATCTGACTGTATGTCATCCCCAACAGACAAGGTACACATTCAGCACTGACCTGGTGGAGAGTGCACAGAGGGAGCCTATGGCCACAAGGTATCGGGCAGGGGCCCATCCCACATAACGAAAGGCCTCAGGCAAGGGACTCTCAGGTTGCAGCAGGTAGTATGGCATCATGAGAGTGAGCGCAGCAGAGACACCAAAATACGCCACGAAGCAGACCAACAGGGAGACCACAATGCCCACAGGGATGGAGCGTTGGGGGTTCCGTGCCTCCTCCCCTGGGGATCATAGCTTCCAGAGTCAGGGAGAAGTTGCCCTTCCTCTAACCCTGCCAGAAGCCTAACTGAGAACTGTTAAGTGCCTGCCACCTCCACCCACTCCCTCTAACCTCAGTACATGCCCTTCCCAGCCCCCAGATGGTAGAGAATGGCATGTTACCAGTAGTGGCAATGCAGTCAAAACCAACAAATGCATAGAAACAGGTGGCTGCCCCACGGAGGATACCGTCTACACCAAATGGCACAAAGGCCCCAGAGCCCAAACTTCCAATGCTGAAATGGAAAAAGGGTGAAGGGCTAAGTGAGCCAGGCAGAGAGAGAGGCTCCCTCTGGCACTGCCAACTCAGCCTCATCTGCTGGGTGCTGGAGGACTGTAGTCCTGGAGGTCAACCTAAAGTCTCTCACTCTCATCTATTCACCATTGTCAGAGTTCTATAAGCTTGTGCCAAACAGTGACTGAGGAAACCCCAGCAGCAGGAGCAGTAGCAACAACAGGCTAATGTTTATGTGATTAAAAAGCAAAGAGGTTCATATCCATTATTTCACATGGGCTTCCCAACAACTCTGAGGCTCAGAGGGGTTAAGGAAAAACAGGCTGTGTAGCAGCCACAGGGGATCTGAAACCAGCAGGCTTCTCCAAGACCAAGATTCTTCCCACCAGACTGTGCTGCCCCCCCTCAAGGTGCCCACCTTAGCCCCAGGTATCTACACACTTCACCTGTCATTGCCTTTATGTCGAGAGCTCACTTCCTCATAGTCTTTCTGTGTGAGCTGCCAGTTGTGGGTGTCACCCTTGATGAAACCAGCAATAATGATAAAGCCCAGAACCAGCAGATTCACACCTGTGAACACCTTGGTCACCAGTGCTGACTCACTGGCCCCCAGTGCCAGAAGCCCTGTGAGAGGGTGGGGGAAAATGGAATACTGAAGACCCAGAGAAACAGCAAATCAGCCCCCTCTAACAGTTCCCTTACATGCCCACCTCTCTATCTCATGTACCCTCTCCCTCACCAGTGAGCACCAGCACTAGGCCAAGAGCAAAGAAGTCTGGGTACTCCGCCAAGATCCAGGGCACATGCAGAGAGACACTACCCCGGAGGGCCAATGAAATATGGTTCCCAATCAGATTGTCAAAAGCAGAGCTCCAGGCCCTAGCCACACTGGCAGTACCTGAGGGGGGAAAAGGTACATGAGGGACTGAGGCAGAAGTAAGATGTTGGTATGACTCCCTTAATGCTTCCTCCCCCTAGCTCCCTCTTCCACTTGTGGGGCACAAAGCTGTGTCTCATTCCAAACATCTACTGCCAGCTCCAATCTGGATATAGGCGGCCATGAACGGGGATGAAGGCCACACAGCTTTCCAATCCCCCTATATCCTCTGGACCATGGCTCCATAAAAGTCCATGCATGCCTCGGGGCCCCTGCCCCCCCAGCCACTGCCCACCCTCATCTTCCAGAATCTCTACCAACTCACCAATGACATAGGAAAGGATGAGGTTCCAGCCAGTGGTGAAGGCCCAGAGCTCCCCTACAGTGACATAACTATAAAGATAAGCTGAGCCAGTCCGGGGGACTCGGGCTCCAAACTCAGCATAGCAGAGCCCGGCCAGCACAGAGGCCAGGGCAGCCACAAGAAAACAGATTACAATGGCTGGGCCAGCTTTGTCCTTAGCTACTTCACCTGCCAATACATAGACACCTGCCCCCAGCGTGCTGCCCACCCCGAGGGCCACCAGATCCAGGGTGCTCAGGCATCGGGCAAAGCGGCTCTCCCCCAAGCCTGGCTCCAGGACCCTTCTCCGAACCAGTTTCTGCCCAAAGCTCCTCAGGGCCTGGCGAAGCATCTTACCCTCCAGGTCACGAGGGTCTGCTGAAAGATTAAGATAGAGAGAGGGATGACTATTTGAAGGCCTAGAAATGAGAAGTTGTCATTTGCCCTTCACAAAGGGACTAGTTTGCAGAGGTTAGATCAGTGAGGGCAACAGAGAGTCACCTGAGTGGAAGAGAGTCCCAGCCCCTTCCAGGGAAGGAAAGATGCCAGGGCCTGCCTGGGTCAGGAGTCTGTGCCCTGGAGCTGGCTGGAGAAGCCAGGAACAGAACTGGCTTAACACTCCCTGCCCCAGGCTAGATCCACAGCAGCAGGTCAAAGACCTGAAAATCTCCCCTCCCGCCTCCCCTCCTAGCCATAAAAACTTGACTGTTCTCTGGAGATTCCAGGGGGAAGGGGACTCTTTCTCCCTAACTTGGGGAGTCAGAGAGTCAGTGGCACCTTAGGACGGTGATCTCTCAGTACTCCAAGTCTCCAGAGTCTCTACCCGCTTCCCCTCAATTCTCACCTTCAGCTTCGGAGATTGGATCTGCAGAGACTGCACCCTAGCCTCCCAGGGGCTTCTCTGTCCACCTGGAGGGCAAGATGATAAGCTCCCAGCCCCTCCCCACACCCAGTGGGGTTTAATGGGCGTGGCCTCAAACTGAGTAGAAGGGGAAGGAAAGGTGGCAAAGCCAAGAAGGGAACGAAAACAGCCTCTGCCCCCCATCTCGGGAGGGGCCAGGAACTGTCAGACCTCGAGGTGGGGATTTGGTCCATTTCTAGACCCCCTCCCCTCCCCCAGCCACGAGCCTCTGCATCTCTACATTGAGAGAGCAAGGAGTGGGGGAGGAAATGGGGCTTGGGCATTTAAGCCTCAAAACCAAGGAGGACGCCAGAGCTGCCCAACGCAGGGGCGAGCAAAGGGAGTAGGGGCTCTAGCCAGCCAGCAACAGGTCCTGGCCCGGCAGATGCCACAATATAGCATGTCGGGGCTGCGAGGGAAGCCTGGGCGGGTAGGGCAGGGCATTCCCCACACACACATCCCACCAACCAGCCCCAGCCAGCACACTTACCAAAGAGCCTCGGGGGAAACGGGCTTTTGCTGGGAGGGGACGAAGCTGGCTCACTCACTCGATCGCTGGGTAGGGTTAGGTTGGACTGAGTTGGATTGGCTTGGCTTCAGGTGCCCTCTGCCCCCGTCGCCAACTCCTCCGCTACCACAGGCTCCTGGATACTGTTGCTTACTGCCTCGGACCAGCTGCTCGGGGTCGGAGCCCGCCAAGTACCCCTTTATATAGGTCCGGGGGGCGGGACCGGTCGCGTCATGGGATTCTCCCCCCCCCCTCCCCACCCCAGTCCAGCCTGGCCCAACCCCAGCCCCCAGGCTGGCCAAACCTGCTGTGTTCCTGTGGAGGAGACCGGAGGGGTCTGGGGCTGGGGCTGGGGCTGGGGCTGGAGCCGGAGGCTGCTGCCCACTCTTCAAGGCCAGCCTCCTGGCTGGGCAGGCGGGGGCAGGGCTGGGCCGGGCTTGGGGGGGCGGGGGGCGCGCTGGCGGCGGCACACAGTCTTCCGCCGTTTCGTCACTGTCTGGTTCGCGGAGCTGGGGAGGCTCCCGATGGTTCTGGGATTCGGTGGGCTGCCCACCCCCCACCCCCCATCCCCATAGGGCAGGCCAGGCCTGACCAGTCCCTGCCCTGGACAGAAATGCAGCCTCGAATGAAAGAGACACCCCCCCACAACACCGCTCCCCAACCCCCCGCCGCCGCCACAACGTGGCTACATCACATCTCAGGGGGTCCCTAGCCCCCAATCCTTTCCAGCACACAGGTAACAAAGTGCAATACTAGGGACACGCAGAACTTGGACTCATCCGCCCCGAGTTCGAATCCCACCACCGCCGGCTGGCCACTTATCTGTATGTGCCTTTGGGCAAGTCACTCATTCTTTCTGGGCCTCAGTTAAATAAGGGGTGAGGGCTAAACCTGATGCCTTCGGGTCTTGACCTCTCCCCTCCCCTGTCACTGGCCTTTAGCCCCCAGTCCCCTCCCCGACAAGCCTTCTCTAGTGCACCCTCAGACCTGGGAGTAGCTTGTCCTCCTCCGTGGGAGAAGGGTCTAAGTAGGACATGTTATTGAAGGAGACTTTCAGAGACCTCTTGGAGATGACTTTCTCCCAGAGAAAAATCTCCAAGTGTCCCCCCAAAGTAACTTTGTCCAGTCCTGCAGCCGCTTCAAAGCAGGCACAGTAATGAGGGGGCAAAGAGTAACCTTCCCCAAACAGAGGCAGCTCTCCCAAGACTGGGAAGAAGGCAGGTAGAAGAAAGATCTGGTTTCCTCCTCCATCTCCGGGTGACTCGGGAGGGTGCGCAGGGCTCAGTATCTCGGCTCCATGGTCCCTCCTTCCCTGCCTTCCAATTCCGAATCTAGGAGCTGGTGTCCCCACCCAGTGAGTCGGGGAGTGCCGGTAGGTTTCTCTCCACTTACAGGAGAGGAAACGGGTCTTCGGGGTTCAGGGGTCACAGCCAGTCCCCATCCCCCAGGGTCTCACAGCAAACAGTTGGGTATAGCTTGTCGACGTTTACTTGCCCTTTAATAATCTGAGAACAAACGATATTTTTTCCTCAGCAGAATGGAAACCCCTTGAGGCCAAGAACTGTTTCATTTTGTACTCTCGGATCTCTCACCAGCACCTAACCCAACAGGAAAGGTGCCTTCCGCATTGTTTTTATTACAGATCTGGGATGCCACAGGTGTGGGGGAATTCCAGGTGAGAAACTCTCTTCACCAAAACAGATCTGTGGGGTTGCAAAGCTGCCTGGGAGCAAAAAGTGCAGCACCTCCGGTCCCCCTACTCAAAGGGCGAGTCCGAAGCCTTTCTGATTCCTAGGCTGGCCTCACTGGGCCATATTTTCTCTCACTGCAGAGTGGTCAGTCATGTTCTCCACTTGACTTTGAGGCCACCTTGGAACCAGGTTACTGGATTCCAAGTCTAGGCTTCTCCCCACTGGCCCTGCATCCCCCTCAGCTCACCTTCCCCAAGGTTCTTCTTGTTGGAACCCCTTTGATGGCCCCGATCCTACTAAATAGCCATCTCGGATAGTTCTTTCCATTTCCCAAGTCCCTAGTCTACCTATCTATTGGACCCTATCTGTAACAGCCCCCTATTTGGTTTGTCCTGTCCCACCCATTCTACCCAAGGCCAGAATGTTCTCCCGGGGACAGATTCCACTTTAATTTCTTGTCCCAGCATTCTAGGCTCCCTGCCAACTGCCCTTCCCCCTCCCTCTGATCATCTCCACCGCCACCCCCCAAGGCATCCTCCACCACACAGAGAAAGCCTACCCAATACTGACTGTTGGGCTCCTTCCTCAATTTGGGACTTCTCCCTGCCCATGATCTCCTTTTATCTCGTCCCATTTTCTCCTCCTCATGTCAGTTCGTTTTACTTCAATTCAACAGACATGTCTTAATTATCTGTTCTGTGCAAGGCCCTTTCTAGGCACAGGAGACTGAAAGCTGAACCAGGACCCAGTCCCAGCTGTCTGCTTTCTGAAAGGGAGTTAAGACTGGTACACAACCCGACACGAAGCACAAAGCGATCAATTCAGTTTCAAAAACAGCTAAGTACCTATTGTGTCCAGAGTCCGGGGCTAGGCCTGCCAGAAGCTCCAATGTGTCAGGAAGGTAAGAGCTTATCATCTAGCAGGGAGCTAAGACATACACAGCTAACAATAACATTCAATTATCCATGAGAAATACATTAATGAACAGTGGATTGCGATCAAAGAGCTATTCAAGGTCTAGGGAAGAAGGCTGTTCAGGGAAAGTTTCACATAGGCGGTAGCATTTGAGGAAGGTTTTACATAATGTGTAGGGATAGAGCAGGCAAAGAGGGGAGGGATGAGACACTCTAGGCATAGGGCACAGCACAAAGAAAAGACTTGGAAGGAAGAATACCTCCATAAAACATGTTTTCTCATGGTTTTAGAGGCAGCTGGTGGCTCAGTGGATAGAGCACCAAGTTTGGTGTTAGGAAAAGCTGAAACACTTCCTACCTATGTGACTCTGAGTAAGTCACTTAATCTCTGCCTCATTTTCCCCAATTGTAACATGGAGGTAACGATAGCACCCACCTTGAAGTGTTGCTGTGAGCATCGGATGAAATAATATTTGTTAAAAGTACTTAGCCCCATGCTTGGCACTTAGTAGGTAATATATGAATGCTAGCTATTATTATCATTTTCCAAGTCATAGAGGGATGATGACATGCATCAGCAGTCGGAAAGATCTATCAACTCCTACAACCTGTTCACTTTTTTCTCCTTCCACCTTAGGAAGAAATCCCCAAGCAGCCCAGTTTTATCCCCTCCCTGGGGTTTCTTCTTTTTCCCTTAGTCCTTTCTAAGCAATCAGTCTCTCTCTCCCACGTTCCCTTTGCAGTCAGCAACACCCTCGGGGAGGATAAGTTTTGGACCTGGAGAATTCAAGGAGCTGGTAGAACCGTCTGTCACCTGGAGAGCTCCTTCAGGCAGTAGAAGCTGCAGGAATGGAGCTCGGGCCAGCTGACCAGGCTGGAGGCGATGATTTGTGAATAATTTGCATCACTATGGAAATGACTGAGATTATCAATGGAAAGAATGCAGAGAAAGGAAGAGCGTGGACAAAGGCTTGGGAGATATCCATCTTAATGGGTCAGGAAGAGGACGTGAAAGAGAAGAAGGTGCCGTGAGAGCAGGAGAAGAATCCAAACTTTCTTGGAAACCCAGAAAGGATTCAGTATGCAGTGGGAGGGGGCGATCCAGACTACGCAAAGCAGCGGAGATATAAAAGAGAAGTCAGAAGATGGAATTCAGAGAGTCAAGGTTTCCATACACACACTCTTCTTGGAGTCGTTTTTCAGTAGAGTAGTGGGGGGCGGGGCGGTACTGAAAATCTATGTCTAGTTGTACGACACTGATGACACCTTCTCTCTTTTTTTTTGTCAGTCAAGGGAGAGAGAAAGGGGAGAGAAGGGGCTGGATGGGGCAGAAAGACAAAATGAAGTCTTTTTTTTTTTTTTTTTTTTTTTTTTTTTTTTTTTTAGAATTGGGGAGACCTGTGCATGATTGTAGACAGATAGGAAGGAGCCAGTACTGAAGAAGAGATTTAAAAACTACATAAAAGAGAAGGTCTAACTGCTGAAGCAAAGTCCTGGAGGGCAGAAGGTAATGAAATCCAGGGCTCAAGCACAAGGATTCGTTTTAATGAAGTGTTGGGATATCACATCCTCGAAACAAGAGGGAAGGAGGAATGAATGGGGAATGATATGGTTTGAGAAAGAAATGAGAAGAGAGGAGGAAGTTTCTGTCAGACTTTTCTCAGTGAGGGCTAAGTCATCCTCGATAAGTAAGGGCCAGGGTAAAGCATGGAGTTGGTGGCTGAAGAAAAGGGTAGAATAAATGTGGAACATGAGACAGGAAATTGCTAAGTATGGAGCAGGAGGATTGTCGGACAGCAGTGAGGGTCCACCTGAGATCAGACATCATAAATTTGTAGTGGGTGAAATAAATTGCACTTCATGACTTTTTCCTGGGACACCCAGTAGCCCTGGAGCAGGAGCAGAGAAAACAGATAATGGGGGTTACTCATGGAGGAGGATTTTCAGGTCATGAACTAGTAAAGTAGTAGGCAGAGGGGTCAAGCCTGAGTGTAAGGGCAAATGAAGTCGAAGCATGAGTGAGAAAGTAGGAAAGGTAGGAGTCAATCAACTAGAACTTATTAAGTACCTACTATGTGCCTACCAGGCACTTCGATAAGCACAGTCCCTAGATCCCTTTCTTTAGGGAGCTCACAGTCAGACAAGACAACATGTAAACAAACAAGTGTGTACAAACAAGATACAGACGGAACACGTTGGGGGTTGTCTCAGAAAGAAGGTCTTAAACAAGAAGGGGCACTAGGAGAGGCTCCTGCTACAATGTAGGATTTTAGTTAAGACTTGAAGGAATCCAGAGAAACCAGGAGGTGAAGATGAGAAGGGAATGGATGAGTCCAGGCACAGGGGACAGCCAGAGAAAACTCTGGAAAAAATAGGAGATTGTGGTCAAAGTACAACAGAAAAGTTCCAGATCACAGACAAGATAGTGAGGCTGAAAGCCTAGCAATCCGTTGCCCCTCTAACCTCCTACCATTCCTGGGCTATGAATCTTCTTTCCTAGGTAACCTCTATCATCTGATTTTTCTGTTCCTATTCCAGAATCAGAGTCCCAAATGGTAAGACATCTGGAGAATGTTAGGAAACCCAGTTGATTTTATCCTGTGAAGTCCTCTGGCTTGGGGCTGAAGTGGGGTAGAGAGATTGTTCCGCTTGAGGAATCCTGTTACTAGGCTGTTAGAGGGCTCATTAAAATGAATAATGAAGTCCCTGGGGATGATGGCCGGGGAGGATCAGGAGGAGTAGACTGTAGACAGGTCTCTGAGACAGTCATCTGGGAGAAAGACCTGGAAGTTGGTAGATGGCAGAAATGAGAATGAGGAGATTAGTATGAATGGGGTACAAAGATCTCAAAACAAGAGAGGTCATTAAGAAATGATGAGTTGACCTTATTATAGCCTTTAATATTGCCAAAGCATTTTGGCATGATTTCATTTGAGGAATAGTGGTAGAAAAATGCCCAGGGAGAGGCAATTGGAAGCAAAGCATTAGAAGAGATGTGATTTCTGTTAAAGGGAGCACATTGGAAAAGTGTCGGTTGAAAATTGGAGGAGGAAAAGGAGTCTGAACATGGAAAGTGTTTCAGAGGGCATGGGAAGAATGGGAGGAGAGTCATGGAAGTGGGTTCAGGGTGCTCCAGGAGGAGGTAGCATGGACACGCTGCCCTCAATTAAGGTCGGGAAATGGGCACATGTGAAGATGGACTGCAGTGGCTGGGACGACAGTGAAAGGGAATTTATAGTCTTGAACTGCCTCAGGGATTACAATTGAACTTGGAACACTTGTATTTGGAACCTGTTACTCTGGATTCTGCCCAACAAGAAGCAGACATCTGATGAAGTAGACCTGTGGGAACCCTGGGGCATCTTAGAATTTGTGATAGGGAAGGAGAGTGGGAGAATGGCTGAAACTCAAGATCAATGAAAAGACAGTAACAGAACACCTAGCTGCCCTCAATGAGTTCAAGGTCTAAGGCCCAGTTGAACTTCTTTTTCATCATCATAGTTAACATTTATAGAGTGCCTACTATGTGCCAAGCACTGTGCTAAGTGCTTTACAATTCGTATTTAATTCTCACTTCAAGGGAGGTAGGTGCTATTATTATCCCCATTTACAGGATGGGGAAATTAAGACAGAAGTAAAGTCACTTGACTTCACTCAGCTAATGAGTCTCAGAGGCAGAATTTGAACTCAAGTCTTCCCAACTCCAAGTCCAGCACAACATCCATAGCACCATCTCACCACCTCTAATATTCAGAAGGAGCTGGTCAATATGATTGCTGAGGCACTGACAGTGATCACTGAAAGGACATGAAGGTGCCAAAAAGGTACTGTCTCAATTTTCAAAAAAGAGAGAGTTATGGGGCTACAAAAATGTGCATGCCCTTTGACCCAGCAATACCACTTCTAGGGCTGTATCCCAAAGAGATCATCAAAATGGGAAAGGATCCCACATGTACAAAAACATTTATAGCAGCTCTTTTTGTGGTGGCCAAGAACTGGAAATCAAGGGAATGCCATTGATTGGGAAAAGGCTGAACAAGTTGTGGTTTATGAATGTAATAGAATACTATTGTGCTATAAGAAATGACAAACAGGTGGACTTCAGAAAAACCTGGAAAGACTTACATGAACTGATGCTGAGCAGAACCAGGAGAACATTATACACAGTAATGACCACAGTATGGGAGAACTGTTTCTGACAGACTAAGCCCTTCATAGCAATGCAAGGACCTAAAACATTCCCAAAGATCTCTTCAGGCAACATGCCATCCACATCCAGAGAAGGAACTATGGAATCGGAACACAGAATGAAGCAGACTATCTTCTCTTGTGTTATGTTATGTTTTGATCTGTTTTTTTCCCCATGGTTTCTCCCACTCTTTTTAATTCTTCTATGCAACATGACTAATGTAAAAATGTGTTTAATAAAAATGAATATGTAGAACCCATATAAGATTGCACGCCATCTCAGGGAGGGAGAGGAAAGGGAGGGGGAGAAAATTTAAGACTTATGGAAGTGATTGTTGAAAACTGAAAACTAATTAAATTTTTTGAAAGGGAGAGTTATGGAGTCTATAAACTATGAACCAAGGAAATGGACTGCAACTCTTGGCAAAAGGGAATCAGTAATGACCAAGAGCCAGCATAGCTTCATCATTAATGAATCAGACCAGACTAACCTCATTTACTATTTGATTTACTATTTACTATTTAATAAAGTCATTGGACTGGTAGACCAGGAGAACACAATAGACCTAGTAAACCTAGATTTTAGCAAAGCATATCCCAGGCTCTCATACTAGTTGTTCTAAGCCCATGAAACCTGGATAGTCTAGCAACGCCATGCCAGGAAACTGAACTGCTTCCATTTGAATTATCTTAGAAAGATTCTGAAAATCACTTGGCAAAATAAGGTAGCGGACACTGATATCCTTTCTTGGACCAAACTGCCAAGCATTCAGACTGTGCTTCAGAGAGTGCAACTCTGATGGGCTGGCCGCATGGTTCATAAGTAAAACATATGATTGCCTAAAACACTATTTTACAGAGAACTCACACAGGCCAGGTTCACATGCTGGTCAAAAGAAGTGATACAGGGACACTCTCAATATCTCTCCAAAGAATTTTGGAATTGATTGTGTGACATGGGAGACACTAACACATCAAAGAAGATGCTAAGCTCTGTGAGCAAAGCAGAATTGCAGTAGCTCAAAAGGAATGAGATGCACAAATTTAGAGAATTCACCTCAAATATTCACATGTCATATTCTACCTGTGGTAGAGCCTTCTGGGCTTGTATTGACCTGATCAGTCACAGTCGGATAAACTGTAGCTTGACTTTAACATAGTGATGTCATTTTGGCCCTCTTCGAAAATGAAGAACCAAGTAGTGAACAGGATGGAAAGACATAGTCTGGAGATACAAAGCAATCACACAGGATAAGGCAGTGAGGCACAGAGAAATGGTTAGAGAGCTGCTGCGCTGGGTCAGACCCGCGGTCAATCGCCCCATTGACGAATGTTTATTAACTACAATCGACCCATTGACAAATGTTTATTAACTACCTAAGCGCCAAACCTCTTAAGTGCTAGGCAGAGAAAGCTAGGATTCTACTGAACTGGGATGCCAAGGGACACATTGCTAAGGGCATGATTTTCCCTGACAAGGTCAACCTTGAAAGGTTGAAGAAGGAAACCGAACATTCTTGTTTTCCCTTTATAACTCATTGTGGAGCTGCCATCCATGAATGTGTTTCTTTTCTGAAGCCCTTTATCATTTCTGACCATTATTAATTCATTTATCTACTGGATACCTATCATTTGGGAAAGTCTGCCTGTTCTGTTAAAACTCCTCCAAGGATAGCCTTAATGTGTGTTTAAGAAAGTAAGCATGTTTGCCAGGATTCATATTCAATATTCAAATTCATATTCACATTGAATTTATTCTGTTATCTCATTTTGGTAATAATAATGTCCAGGATATTTTTCAAGAATTTGGTATCCCACCCTCTTACAGATATCCTGTGAAGCAATCCCTCAATGTCCTCAAAACCATGTCTTCTTCAACATGGATTTCCTTGGTATACAGCTGGTCTAATCCAGCTGCTTTCCTCATACTTATTTTCTTCAATGCCATTTCTACCTCCTCATAAATCAGAGACTGGGTTTAGAGTTCAGATGCAGTGGCTCCCTTGTCACTGATAAAATAGAGTTTATTCTACAAATCTTGGCAGATCTCAACATTTTTCATCTGTTGATCTCCTAGTCACATCCTTAAATGTCTTCAGGATGGTCAAGCTTTACTTGATCTTTCACTAAGTTTTCTAGAAACTTTGTGTTGTTTTATAAGGTAATTCTACCTATAATTCACCCCAGTTATCTTCCATGAGATTTTACCCAAAAATTTGTATTCTGGCCTGGTGTTGCTTTTAGTTATCAGAACATCTAGTTTCTATATTCTTTTGTTCTCCTCGATGTGGTGCTTGATTTTTTAAATGTTCTTATTTTGAATCTGTATAACACCAGATAAAATTAGGATTTCCATATGTAATGTATAACAGAAAAAAGCCCATCCACCAAAATTGTACCTCTCCACTAAGTCAATCACCCAACATTTACTAAGCCTTTTACCCTGTTCTAGGTACTGTGCCAACTGCTGGAGATGCAGAGAAAATCAAAAACTGTCTCTATCCTCCAGGAGCATACGTTCTGAAGAGAGAGACAACATATAACACAGAGGTACATGCAAGCTACGTATGGAATAGATGAGTTTCCTGAAAAGGGAAGGCAGTAGCAACTGAAGGCTTCTGCAGAACATGGGACATGAACCATCTTGAATGAAGTCAGGGAAACTGAGAGGGGAAGGGAGGGAGAGAGGAGAGCACTCTAGCCACATGGGACAAAAATAGAAAATTGGGCATTATGGCCAAGGAACCATAAGTAGGCCAGTGTCAATGGATCATAGAGAGATGGGGGAGAAGAAACGTGAAAGAAAGTTGGAAATATACAAAAGAAGTAGATCCTGAAGAGATTTGAATGCCAAAAATAGGGATCCACTAGAACTCACTGAACCATGGTGGGAGGGGGTTGCTGGCATGGTCAGACCTCTGCTTCTGACAGCTGAGTGTAGGAAGGAAAGGAAATAAGTATGTATATAGCACCTACTATGTATCAAGCACTGTGCTAAGTGTTTTACAAAGATGTTCCCAACAGTCTTGAGAGGTGAAACAGACAGAGAGGTTAAAGGCCCTGCCCAGGGTCACTGCTAGTGTCAGAGTCTGAATTTTGAACTCAGGTCTTCCTGAATACAGACCCAATGTTCTATCCTCTACAGCACTCCATGGCTCCCTCATAGGAACATTAATCTTTATTTTTCAGTAGCCCTATCACTATTGCCCCTCTTCCCAAATTAAAAACAAAGAGAAACTGAACCATTGCCAAACAAAGCAAATCCACTTGTTAGCCAAGTTCAAAAATGTCCTCTGACTCATTCTGCAGCTTGAGTCCATCACCTCTCATCAGGAGGGGGGTAGGACGCTTCCAACTCTTCTGGAATAGCAGTTGATTGTGGTATTGCCTAGAGTTCTTGGGTTGTTTGTCTTACTGTATACGAACTGTTCTCCTAGTTCTTACTTGATTCTGCATCAGTTCATCTATGACAAGTCTCCCCGGGCTTCTCTGAAACCACCTCTTTTTGCCATTTCTAATGACCCAGTCCTTCCTTCGTTTAGTTCTTGGCCTCAACCAAAAGAGCTACAGGAACTAGTTTTTTTCCCTCTTTTGTTGATCTTTTTAGAGTGCAGGCCTTGTAGTGGTTTTCCCAGGTCAAAGGGCAGGCACAGAGCTCCAAACCACTCTCTAGAATATTGAAATCAACCCACAGCTTCACCAACCATATGCATTGCTGCACCTATTTTCCCATAGCTCCTCCAACAACAGTCATGACACTGGACTTACACGGGTCCTATTTCCTTAAAAGAAAATGGTTACTGTCAGTGTTGATGGATGTTTTTACACTGATTTTTCCTTTATTTTGATTTCTTTTGCAACAACCATTTGTTGCAATTGGTTAGGTTGGAGCTGCCTCAATTGCAGACCATAACTTCTCATTTTTATCCTTTTCCTCTTTGGTCTTGCTATTGAAGAGGTCAATGTTCTAACCGTCCAAAGACAGCTGATTCAGAAATGACTATCCTGTTAGTAACAAGCCCTTTCGTTCAGGACAGCACCAATCTGATTTCCTGTGACATTATTTGGGGCTCTAAGTGCACCTGAAGGAAGTATTCGTGATATAGAGGCAGGAGATTTCAGTATCCTCTACAAATCTTTGGCCTCCCTCTTCTTTAAGTAGTGAACCATGGTAGTAAGCACCAGCCTGGCACAATGCACAATCATTGATTTTTTAAATATTTATTTATTTATTTAACTTTTTACATTCGTTTTCACAAAATTTGGGGTTCCAAATTTTCTCCCCTTTTATCCCCTCCCCCCACCCCGATACACCAAGCAATCTAATTTTTCTTATCTCCAATCTGCCCTCTTTTCTGTCATCCCTCCCTTCTCTTGTCTCCATCTTCTCTTTTCTCCTGTAGGGCCAGATGACTTCCTATTCCCCATTAACTGTATGTCTTCTTTCCTAGTAGCAACAACAATATTGAACAGTTGTTCCTAAAACTTTGAGTTCCAAATTCTCCCCATCCCTCCCTCCCCACCCATTCCCTTTGGGAAGGCAGGCAATTCAATATAGGCCATATATGTGTAGTTTTGCAAATGACTTCCATGATAGTCGTGTTGTGTAAGACTAACTGTATTTCCCTCCATCCTATCCTGCCCCTCATTGTTTCTCTTCTGTCTTTTGATCCTGTTCCTCCCCAAGAGTGTTGACTTCAAATTGCTCCCTCCTCCCTTTACCCTCCCTTCCATCATCCCCCACCTTGCTTATCTCCTTCTCCCCCACTTTCCTATACTGTAAGACGGATTTTCATACCAAAACGAGTATGCATTTTATTCTTTCCTTTAGTCAAATGTGATGAGGGTAAACTTCTTGTTTTTTTTTTTCCTCAGCTCTCCTCTTTTTCCCTCCACTAAAAAGTCTCCTACTTGCCTCTTAAATGACATATAATTACCCCATTCCATTTCACCCTCTTTCCTCCCACTACATTTCTCTCTCACCATTTACCTTAATTTCTTTTAAGATATGGTCCCATCCTATTCAATTCACTCTGTGCTCTCTGTCTCTGTATGTGTGTGCATGTGTGTATGTGTGTGTGTGCGTGCATGCATGTACATGTGTGTGTGTGGTCCCACCAACTACCCAGATACTGAAAAGTTTTAAGAGTTACAAATATTGTCTTTCCATGTAGGAATGTAAACAGTTCACTTCTGGTAAGTCCCTTATGATTTCTCTTTGCTGTTTACTTTTTCATGCTTCTTCTCATTCTTGTGTTTGAAAGTCAAATTTTCTTTTCAGCTCTGGTCTTTTCATCAAGAATGCTTGAAAGTCCTCTGTTTCATTGAAAGACCATATTTTCCCCTGAAGTATTATACTCAGTTTAGCTGGGTAGGTGATTCTTGGTTTGAGTCCTAGTTCCTTTGACTTCTGGAATATCCTATTCCAGGCCCTTTGATCCCTTAATGTAGAAGCTGCTAGATCTTGAGTTATCCTGATTTTATTTCCACAGTACTGGAATTGGTTCTTTCTAGCTGCTTGCAAGATTTTCTCCTTGAGCTGGGAGTTCTGGAATTTGGCCACAATGTTCCTAGGAGTTTCTCTTTTTGGATCTCTTTCAGGTGGTGATCAGTGGATTCTTTGAATACTTATTTTGCCCTCTGGTTCTAGAATGTCAGGGCAGTTTTCCTTGATAATTTCATGGAAGATGATGTCTAGGCTCTTTTTTTGATCATGACTTTCAGGTAGTCCCATAATTTTTGAATTGTCTCTCCTGGATCTATTTTCCAGGTCAGTTGTTTTTCCCATGAGATATTTCACATTCTCTTCCATTTTTTCATTCTTTTGGTTTTGTTTGGTGATTTCTTGGTTTCTTGTAAAGTCATTAGACTCCATCTGTTCCATTCTAATTTTGAGAGAACTATTATCTTCAGTGAGCTTTTGAACTTCTTTTTCCATTTGGCTCATTCTGCTTTTGAAAGCATTCTTCTCCTCATTGGCTTTTTGAACCTCTTTTGCCAGTTGAGTGAGCCTATTTTTCAAGGTGTTATTTTCTTCAGCATTTTTTGGGGTCTCCTTTACCAAGGTATTGACCCGTTTTTCATGCTTTTCTTGCATCTCTCTCATTTCTCTTTCCAGTTTTTCCTCCACCTGTCTAACTTGCTTTTCAAAATCCTTTTTGAGCTCTTCCAAGGCCTGAGCCCACCTGACATCCCCCTGGGATGTCTGGGGTACCGAGGCCCCACCCCCCACGTCTTTCCCTGATGGCAAGAATATGTCCTCCTCGTCATATCCGAAAGTCGGGATCATTTGCATCTGTTTGAAAAAACTCTCTATAGTCTTATTTTTCTTCCCTTTTCTAGGCATTTTCCCAGCCAGTTACTTGACTTCTGAGATTCCTGTCCACCCCCGCCTAGATCCGCCCAGCTAGTGCTTGGGGTCTGAGATTCAAATGGGCTTTCTGCAGCAAGTGGCTGCTAATCAATGTGAGCTTTAGTTCTGGTGCTGGGGTGGGGGCAGGGCCACCTCCCAGGCTCAGTTCCCTCAGGGGCTTTATGCAGAGACCTTCAGTTATGGAGCGGGGTAGGGCAGGGCCGTCTCCCAGGCTCAGCTCCCTCAGGGGGTTTATGCAGAGACTTTCAGTAATGAAGATCCTGCCTGCTGCTGGGGGAGTCCTGGGCCGCAGCCGCACCGCTGCTGCCTCCGCCACCGCCCCCCCCGCCTCTGCCTCCACTGCTTCCTGCCCCCCATCTCTGCTGCCACCGCTTCCTCCCAAGGGGGCCCGAGTCACGGAGACACCCCGCTCCCCTCTTCCAGCCCAGCTGTCTCTCTCACTGACCTGTAGCTTCTGTGGGTGGAGGGACTTTCCCGGCCGCCGGAGCTTCCGTACCTGAAGCCTGCTCGGATCAGCTTCTCTGGGGCCGTGGCCAGGGCAGTGCTGGGGTGGGGGTCCACTTTCTGGGGCACGACGGACCCTGTGGATGGCTCTCCAGGGCTCTCTGGAATGGAAATCTCTTCCACTCTGTTTCTGCACACCTTATAGTGATCCAGAACTTATGGGGATCTCTTTTTACATTAATTCTATGGGCTGTGGGTTCGGAGCTCGTAAACGTGCATCTTTCTACTCCGCCATCTTGACTCTGCCCCGGTCTTTAAATTCTTGATAAATTCACTTGTAAAGGCTTCTAGTCCTGGTGCCTTTTTCTCAGGAAGCTCATTTATGGTCTTTTAATTTATTTTTCTAAAATAGGTCTATTTTAGATATTCTATTTCCTCTTCTAATCTAGGCAGTTTGTTGTAAATACTCTTCCATTTCACTTAAGTTGTTAAACTTGTTGCCATATAATTGGGCAAAGTAACTTTTCTGATTGCTTTGAGTTTATTTTCTTTAGTGGTATATTCACTCTCTTCATTTTTGATACTAGTAATTTGGTTTTCTTCTCTCTTTTTAAAAAAGTCATATTAACTAATGGTTTATCTATTTTATTGATTTTTCATAATAACCCCTAGTTTTATCTATTAATTCAATGGTTTTTTTATATCCAATTTTATTAATTTCACTTTTAATTTTTGGGATTTCCAATTGAGTGTTTAATTAGGGACTTTTAATTTGTTCTTTTCCAATTTTTTAAAATTGTATCACCAGTTCATTGGTCTGCTCTTTCTCTTTTCATTGATATAAGTTCTTAGAGATATAAATTTTCCTCTGATTACTGCTTTTGCTGTATCCCATAGGTTTTGATATGTTGTTTCATTATTGTCATTTTCTTTAATGAAATTACTGATTGTTTCTATTATTTTTTCTTTAACCCATACATTCTTTAGGATTAGATTGCTTAGTCTCTGATTAGTTTTTCCCTATATTCTCATGGTCCTTTATTAAATATAATTTTTATTGCATTGTGATCTATAAAGGGAGAGTTTAATAGTTCTGCTTTTAGCTATAAAATTTTTGTGCACTAATATATGGTCAGTCTTTGTAAAGATGCCATATACCACTGAGAAAAACACGTATTCCTTTCTATTTCCATTCAATTCTCTCCAGATATCTATCATATCTGGCTTGTCTAAAATTCTATTCACTTCCTTAACTTCTTTCTTATTTATTTTTTGGTTAAATTTTTCTAGTTGTGAGACAGGAAAATTAAAGTCCCCCACTATTATAGTACTACTATCTATTTCCACCTATAATTCATTTAACTTTTTTTTTTAAATTGAGATGCTATGGTATTTGGTGCATGTAAGTTTAGTACTGATATTCCTTCATTATCTATGGTACGTTTTATCATAATGTTTTTTCCCTGTTTACCTCTTTTAATTAAATTTTAGCTTTGACTTTGATATGATTGCATCAGCTGAGGCATACTACAGTGTACTCCAGCCTTTATTTTAACTCTGCCTGTATCTCTCATTTTTAAATGTGTTTCTTGTAAGTAGCATATTATCAGAATCTGATTTTAAATCCATTCTGCTGTCTGTTTTATGGGTTAATCCATGTCATTCATCCTCAAAATTACAACTACTATTTGTGTATTTGCCTCCATCCTATTTTTTCTCACTGTGGTCCTTCTCAGCCTCCCTATCCCTCCTCTAGTTTACTTCTAACCACTGCTTCCCTATTTCACACCCCTTTAAAGGATCTCTCCCTTCTCATCTCCTGTAACCCTCCTTTTCCCTGCCGCACACACTTCTCTAAGAGGCGCTTCCTTTTCTTCTCCACACTCTCTCCTACTCTTAATCAACACACCCTTCTAAACCCTCCCTTATCCTATTCCCTTCTTTGTTACAAATTTAGAAGACTTTTATACCCTTCCGGATGTATCTGTTGTTCCCTCTTTAACCCAGATTTGATGACAGTAGGATTCCAGCACTAACAGCCCCTCACCCCAATCTGGTTGCTCTATATCAGTTCTTCTCTCGTGCCTCATTTGTATGAGATAATTGCTCTTTTTACCTTTTCCTATACAATTTTGCTTTCTAGATACACTACATCATACTCAGCTCATCTGCAGTCTTTCTTTCAAACCACTCAATTACTACCGACAGCCTTAAGAATACGGTTGACAACTCCAAGGATAAAAAGTAAACAGTCTGTCCTCATTGAGTCCCTTGTAATTGGTCTTTGATGTTTACCTTATATTTCTCCCGGATCTTATATGTCAAACTTTCTATTAAGTTCTGTCTTTTTGTGGCAAAAACCTGAAAATCAATCAATTCATTGCATATCCAATTTTTTCATTCAGGATTATGCTTAACTTTGCTGGGTAAATTATTTTTGGCCACAATCTCAATTCTTTTGCTCTTTCATATATAGTATTGCAAGAACTGAGGTCTTTTAGTGTAGCACCTGCTAGGTCTTGTGTAATTCTAATTGTGATTCCACAGTATTTCAATTGTTTTTCTTGTTGCTTGTAATATTTTCTCCTTAACCTAGGAGTTTTGAAATTTGGCTATGACATTCCTGTGAGTTTTCATCCTGGGATCTCTTTCAGGTGGTGATCAGTGCATTTTGTCTATTTCTACTTTCCCTTCTTGCTCTAAAACTTCAGGGCAATTTTCTTTAATTATTTCTTGTAATATTATATCAAGATTCTTTTGCTGATCTTAGCTTTCAGGTAGTCTGATAATCATATTTTCTCTTCTTGATCTGTTCTCTAGATCAGTTGTTTTTCTTATGAGATATTTCACATTCTCTTCTATTTTTTTCATTCTTTTTATTTTGTTTTATTATTTCTTGGTATCCTATAACATCATCCACTTCCCCTTGTCTGTTTCTAGTTTTCAAGGAGTTGTTTTCTTCCTTAAGATTCTGGATCTCTTCTTCTAGTTGGTTGACTTTCCTTTCATAATTTTCTTGAATTATTCTTTTTTTTCTCTAATTTTTTCTCCATCTCTCTTATTTAGTTTTTAAAGTCCTTTTTAAGTTCTCCCAAGAATCTTTTTTGGTCATGTGACCATTTGGTGTTACTCTTTGGGCGTAGGAGAGACTTTTTTTTGCTTTAGTATCCTCCTCTGAAAAGCAACCCAGGTCTTCCTTATCCCATCATAGTCGAGGTTGAGTTATTTGTCCTTTACTTACTCATTTTTACTTTTTTAAAGCAGCTTTTTATCCTAATCACCTCTAGTTCCATGGTGTTGGGGATAGTGCCTGTGACCTCAGGTCCTTCTTACTGTTATTTTCTGAGATTTGTCCAGGGTCCAACCTTAGCACTCTTTCCCCCCTCCAAGCCACAGCTAGGGCCCCCCATCATACTATGCTGAAAATGTTCTTGCTCTCTGAGGACCCTTCAGTTCTCCCCTCTGGCCTGGAACCAAAACCAAGAACTCAGTTCTCTTGTAAGTGGCTACAGCCAGCAGCATCCCCGTTGCTTTCCAGTTGAGGAAACTGAGGCAGGTGGAGGTTCAGTGATTTGCCCCAGGGTCACATAATCAGTCCATATCTGAGGCTAGATTTGAGTTCAGGTCTTCCTGACTCCAGGCCTAGTGCTCTGGGCACTGTGACACCACTTCCAGGTACCCCCTAGGAATGTAGATTCATAGTCTTTAATGGATCTTTGGTCTAAGAGGTTTGGGAAGTTCCCTTCAGTAGCATAGACTGGATGACTCATCCATGTGCACTCATCCTATTAAGCTCTTTTTCATGCTCCTAAAAGTTCATCAGAGAAGGTCACCAAAATGTGCTAGAGGCCTACTAAAGTTCCTTCTGCCCTCAGTGTTTGACCTAAACCTGGACCATGTTCAGTCCCACCCCTGCTTGACTTCTCCCTCTAAGGTGGATCTACAAAAGTCAAGAGGGTCTGGCCTTAACAACGAACTAATCAGCAAGCATAGCTGCCCCCTTGGGTGCTTATAGCCTTCAGTTCTGATAGGAAGGCTGCTCACCTTCAACAGAACACAGAGAAGGTCACACTGGACAGTAGCAGGACAGTAGAGTCTGTAGTAAGGCACCACTGCCCTCCACTGGCACCAAGTTGCCCCAGCTCTAGGCTCAGAGATGCCACTCCTATCTTGGATGTGTTTCTGAGGGTATAAGGCCATTGGCTTCAGCTTCTCTTATCTATCATGCGAGAGCCATCTGAGATAGTGGTGAACTCAATGAGCTATGGAAGTGCCAGATCCAGATCAGGCAGATTCCAGTCTCAGGCATGCAGGACTCAGCTTTTGGGCTATCACTCTGGGATAGACTTGGCCTTGGAAACTCATGGTTTGGAAGACCATAATGCATGGATAGGGAAAAAAAGGAATTTTGTGTAAAGATAAACAAGCCAGAAGGGGATGCAATGTAGATAAGGAAATGCCAAGTCATTTCAGAAGGGAGAGAACATCAACATATAGGGACCAGGAAAGGCTTCAGGCAGGTGGGGCCATCTGAGCTAAGCCATGTTAGAAGTTGATGGTTCTAAGAGGCAGAGGTGAGGAGGTAGGGAATTCCAAGTACCAGGGGACAGCAACCTGTGCAAAGGCAGGAGATGAAATGCTAAATTCAAAGAACAGCAAGTAGTCCAACCCAGCCCTCTTCCTAACTTCCCTATTTCTGTCAAAGTCATCACCATTCTATATAAATGTAATGGAATACTATTGTGCTCCAAGAAATAACAAGCAGGTAGATTTCAGACTTGTACAAACTGGAATGACAAGAACCAGGAAAACACTGCACATAATAACAGCAACATTGTGTGATGGCCAATTAAAACTGACTTAGCTCTTCTCAGCATACAATGATCCAAGACAATTCCCAAGGACTCATGACAGAAAACAATATCCACATTTAGATAAAGAAGTGATAAATGCAGATCGAAGCATACTATTTTTATCTACTTGATTTTTTTGTGTTTTTTTTTTCCTTTTGGTCTGTTTCTTCTTTCACAACTGTGTCTGAATCTCTGTGACCCCATGTGGGATTTTTCTTGGTAAAAATACCAGAGTGGTTTGCCACTTCCTTCTCCAGCTCATCTTACAGATGAGGCAACTGAGGCAAACAGGGTGAAGTGACTTGCCCAGCATCACACAACTAGGAAGTATCTGAGACAGGATTTGAACTCAGGAAGATAAGTCTTCCTGACTCCAGGCCCATCACTGTATCCACTACACCACCTAACTGCCCTCCCTTCTCCTAGCTATCCTACTCCAGTGTTGTCAATGGTACCACTTCAATTTTTCTTCTATCTGTCCCCTTTTCTCCACTCAAGTGGATGCCACCCTTATTCAGAATCTCATAGGTTCTTAATCTCATAGAATGTCTTGGAATAACCTTGGGCTTTCTGACCCTAGCCTCTGCCCTCTCCAATTCATCCAACACAGAGCTGCCAAAATGATCCTGCTAAAGCACAGTTTTGGCCAAGTGATTTTCCTGTTCCAGAAGGTTCAATGGCTCCTAGGACCACTTCTCTTTTGCATATGTAAAGCCTTTTACAATCTGACCACCTCCGGATCTCGTGAAAACTTCCCAAACACAATATACTAGCTTCTGCCTTCAGGCTGTCCCCCAAGCCAGGAATGCTCTCCTCCCCTCTGCTTCTCGGAACCCCAAGTCCCTTTCCGGCCTCCACTCCAAAGCCACTGTCCTTTCTAAGTCTTTCTGGATTCCGCTCTGCCCCTCCCACAGCTTTTGTATTTCCATAGAATGAATTCTTTTGCAATTCACCAGATTTGGTTTTGTGCTTCATTTAAACACCTGATTCTGAGAAGGGGTCGATAGGTTTCTTCACCCTACTGCAGAAAAAGAAGGGAGCCTGGGAGGTGGGATCTACTGCTGGGAGGACCAACATTCCCTACTTCCTGGGGCACTGGGAGAAAGAAAGTCTTGAGAACTAATGGCCCATCCCTTAGGGGGTTGGCAAGAGCCTCTCGCAGATACCGAACCAATCTCTATAATCAGCTTTGGGGGGGGAGTGGATCAAAGTTCCCTGCCACATACCGCCCTAGGATGATTCTTATCCCCTTCAACTGGAGTCCCTAAGAATTAAGAGAGAATGTAGAAGGAGAGAGGGGGGGCGGGGGGGCAGGGTGGAGGTGGCACACAGAAGGGGGTGAGGGGGGAGAGGTCACAGGATATCCTGTTTGTCCTGGACACCTTGACTCCTAGTAAGGACTATTTACCTGTTCTTGTCCCCAGCTCTGTTCCTTTCATCTTACAGCTGCAGAGTTTCTCTTGGGACCATTAAATTCTACTCATCACATTATAAATCTAGAGATAGAAGGGACATCAGAGATCAAGTAGCCCAACTCCATTTACAGATGAGGAAACTGAGGCCCAGAGAGGGAGGTGACTTGGCCAAGGTCACACGTGTGGGAAGCATCAGCTGTAGGATTTTAATTCATGGTGTCAGACTTCAGAACCACAGTTCTCTCCATGGCACCAAGCTGCTTCACTCCTGCCACATCCCAAAGGTGCCAGAGATGACCTAGACCTTTTTGTGGAAGAATGTGAGTGAAAGTAATGGGCACAATGCCTCCATGTCCCTCTCGATCCCTGCCCAGAGTAAGGGCAGAGCCCAAGTCAGACCTCCCAGAACCTAGAGATGGAGGGTCTTGTTTATGGAACAGCCAGGAGGCCATGTTGGGGAGTAAGGGGCTGGAAGACTAGAAAGAGAGAATGGGACAGGTCAGGAAGGGCTTTGAATTCCAAATGGAGAAGGATTTTGTGTTTGACCCTGGAGGCAGCTGGGAGGTGGGAGGGGAGGTAGACAAGAAGATCATTTCTGAATGGAGGATATACCGGAGGGAAGACAGAAGCAGGCACACTCCCCAGCAGGCTATTGCGATGGCCATCGTCCAAGAATGAGGGGATAAGGACCAGTACCAAGGTGGGGGCAGCATCAGAGAGAAAAAAGAGGGCATCCTTGAGAGATATTTCTAAGGTAAAATCAACAGGCCTTGGCACCGCATTGGATATTGGGGTGGGGGAGATGAGAGATAGAATGGAATCCAGGATGACTCCGAGGTCGGGAACCTGAAGGACAAGAATGGTGGTGCCATCTATAGTAACAGGAAGGGAGGGAGGGAGAGGGTTTAGGGTGGAAGAGTGAGTTCCATTTTGGACATGTGGCGTTTCAGATGCCTACTGGACATCGACTTCAAGATGTCTGAAAGGCACCTGCAGATGGGAGTGTGGAGGTCAGCAGAGAGTTTGGGGCAGGATGCATCAGCATAAAGAGGGGTCATGAGATACATGGAAGCTGAGGAGATCACCAGGTGAAGTCATTTAGGGGAAGAAAAGCAGAAGGCCTGGGATAGAGCCCTGAGGGTCACCTGTGATTGGAGGGTGTGACCTGGAGGAGGGGCCAGCCGTCAGGGAGGGAGGAGGAGAGGAAGGAGAGGGAGAGAGACAGAGACAGAGACAGAGACCTGAAAAGAAGGATGACACCTGAGAAAAGGCCATTGGATTTGGCAACTAAGAGACCGTTGGTAACTTTGGAGAGAGGTGTGGGGGGGAGTGACGAGTTCAGGAGCCAGATCGTGAGCGGTTGAGAGAAGAAAATGTGCAGGCACCGAGTGTACATGGTCTTTGAGGGAATCCTAATCCTCATAGCACCCAAGTCCCAGGGTTGCTGTGTAAAGTGCTTAGCACAGTACTGGGCACATAGTAGGCACTATCTTCACGGCATCTCTCCTTCAACACTGACACACACACACCCCCCTTTCAGACCCTTATCACCTTATGCCTGGACTAGTCAAGTAGCTGCTGGGGGCGGACCAGAGAGGCTACCTGCTTCAGGTCTCTCCCCACTCCAAGCTATCTTTCACCCAACTCTCAAACTGATCTTCTAAAGCACACGCCTGAGTCAGTCACTCCCCTCCTCAATAAACTGAAGTGACTCCCTATCATCTCCAGGGTCAAAACCAAATGCCCCTCATCAGCTGGCCCCTTCGAATAGTCCAGGCTCCTCATGCCATACTCCCGTGTGCTCTCTGAACCAGTACCCTGGGCTTCCAAGTTCCTCCAACAAGACCCTCCATCATCTCTTGGCTCTGAGCTTTTGCACTGGCTGTCTCCCATGCTTGGAATGCTCCCTCCTTCTCACTTCCTGGCTTCCTTCAAGTCCCAGATAAAATCTCTCCTTCAGAAAGAAGATTTGCCTATCCCCCTAAATGAGAGCCCCATAATTCTGGCATCCTTTAGTCTCACTAATCCAGGGGATTTGTTGATTCTCTCCAGTTTACTTCTAGGGTTTGCTTACACCCCCTTATCTGCAATCTGTCTCAGGCCCCCTCCCCCACCATCAAGGCCAGGGACTGGCCTTTGCCTTTCCTTGTAACCTAATGCATGACACACATAAGAGCTTAGGAGATGCTCGTGGACTTGATTTATCATCTCATGGGCTCCTCACAACTCTGATGGCTTGGGTGATGGTATTCCCACTCAGAGAGGCTGGCTGCTATTTTACAGAGGAGGAAACTGAGGTGTAGAAAGGTGACAAGTTCATAGAGTTTACAGCCTAGTTGGAGGATTTCAACATGTATGGCAAGGAGCAGAGAGAAGCTCCAGCCTTCCATGAACCTCACCCTCCCCTCTTCCAATCTCTAGTTTCCACTAGAACTGTATTCAAAAATGACATTTTTAACGTTCTTTTCCATCATTCTAACTCTGACAACCTTCGCCAAGTCTGCACATTCCCTCATGCAAAGAGCTGAGGAGGACTGCACCTATAAAGTGTTGGGGGCACCCCAGTTCCTAACCCTGGGCCAGACCCTTGCCTTCCTGCCTCCTTCCTAGGGCCCAGGGTCAGCAGCCGCACAAGGGGAGTGCTCCCACAGACTGGGCCCTATCATTCTTTCCCAAAATCTTCTTATTCTCCTAACCCACCATAACTCCAAATCCCACCTCTGTCCAATGCCACTTCCCTGCCCCCATTTCTACCTCCATGGCCCCCCAGTACCTCCAACTCCAGTTCAGAATTGAGCAGATTTCCCCCCCACATCCCAGTAGCCCCAACACTCATTCTCCTAGTCCAATAAACTGTTCCCTTCCTCCTTTCCTCCTCCTAGTGTGGATCCCAATCCAGGGCCTGTGTTCCCCCCTGCTGTCAGCAGCCCTTCTCTCCCAATCCATCCTTCATCTCATTGTCTCCCTCATCTGGCCATGTCACTCTGCTCCATTACCTTGCAGGTCAAAGAAATCCCTGAAGCTGGAACTCCAGTGGCACTATATGAGCTAGTGCATGACAAGCTGACACTCAAGCCTTGTTTCCCCCAAGTGCTCTTCAGCCCAAACTGGACACCAAGCAGAGGTAAGCAGGTGCCACTGAGGGTGGAGAACTAGCAAATCCGACACTTACATACTGACTGGATGACCCAGGGTGAGTTGCTCAACCGCTGCCTACCTCAGTTTTCTTATCTGTAAAATGGGGATGATCATAAGAACACCCAAATGAGATACACATGTGTAAAGTGCTCAGCACAGTGACACCTCCCACTCTTCCCTGTGCCTACAACAGCCTCACCCCTTTGGCCAGTGCATTGATTTCCTGTTGTTTTTCAGTCTTTGTGACCCTTTTAGGTTTTCTTGGCAAAGATACTGAAGTGGTTTATCATGTCCTTTTCCAGCTCACTTTACAGATGAGGAACTGAGGCAAACAGGGTGAAGTGACTTGCCCAGGGTCACACAGCTAGTCAGTGACTGAAGTTGGATTTGAAATCAGGAAGATAAGTCTTTCTGACTCTAAGCCTGGCAGTTCATCCACTGTGCCACCTAGGTGCCCTACACCCACCCTTTAAAGCCCAATTCAAAGGGCCACCTCCTCCAGGAAGCCTTCTCTGACATGCCCATCACAGAGCACTCTCTTTTCCAACAATAGCCCAGGGAGGTACCTAGTACAAATACTATCATTTCCATTTTGCAGGTGAGGAAACTGAGGTACAATAAAGTTAAGTGACTTCCTCAAGGTCACACAGTTTTGATTTAAAGTAGATTTGCCCCCTCCCTTCATTACTGGTATGGCTATATCTTATTTACCTATTAGACCTTATGCCAAATGAGGTCAGGGACCAATTCAAAGCAATTCAATAATGAATACTTATTAAGCTCCTACTGTGTGCTCAACCTGCCTCCAGTGTATGCTGGCTTTAAGACTCTGGGCAAGTTTCTCCCTGTTTTAAGATTTAGTTGCAGAGAAGGTGCCAACCTGCAAGGGTGAAGGGAGTTTTTCCTCTAGGACTTGCCCAGATTAGTGAGATCCTGGGCCCAGTCCCTAGACCTCCATATGTACCAGGCACAGGTACACATGTACCTGTGTACATATATGTGCAGGCTCCTGGAATCCAAAGATAAACCCCCCAAGAGTTCAGCACTCCAGCCTGTTCTCTACAATATGCCCACAGAGAAGTGAGAAGCAAAATAAGGACAGTCATTTTAGGGTAAAGGAGAGCAAAGTAGCAATAGTGAGATGGCTCAGCAAAGCCCAGAGGAAGCCTGGAGGCAAGAAAGGAGGGCATTATTATGAAGTGCCAAATGGATCATTTTGATTACATGCAATTGAAAAGGTTTTGTACAAACAAAGGCAATGCAACCAAGATTAGGAGGGAAGCAGAAAACTGGGAAAGAAGTTTTGCAACTAGTGTCTGTGATAAAGGCCTCATTTCAAAAATATATAGAGAACTGAGTCCAATATACAAGAATACAAGTCATTCCTCAATTGATAAATGGTCAAAGAATATGAACAGGGAGTTCTCAGAGGAAAAAATTAAAGCTATCTATACTCACATGAAAGAATGCTCTAAATCACTATTGATTAGAGAGATGCAAATCCAAACAGCTCTGAGGAACCACATCACACCTATTAGATTGGCTAACATGACAAAACAGGAAAATGATAGAGGTTGGAGAAGATGTGGGAGAGTTGGAACACTAAGTCATTGTTGGTGGAGCTATGAGCTGATCCAACCATTCTGGAGAGTAATTTGGAACTATGCCCAAAGAGCTACAAAAATGTGCATACCCTTTGACCCGGTAATATAGCTTCTAGGACTGTATCCCAAAGATCATAAAAACGGGAAAGGGTCCCACATGTAAAAATATTTATAGCAGCACTCTTTGTGGTGGCCAAGAACTGGAAATCAAGGGGATGCCCATCCACTGGGGAATGGCTGAACAAGTTGTGATATATGAATGTAATGGAATACTATTGTTCTAAAATAATTGATGAACAGGAAGACCTCAGAGAGGCCTGGAAGGATTTATATGCTCTGAGGTGGAGCGAAAGGAGCAGAACCAGGAGAACTTTGTACACAGCAACACCACAGTGTGCGACGAATTTTTCCAGTAGACTTAGTCCTTCATAGCAAAGCAAGGACCTAAAAAATTCCCAATGAACTTTTGAGACAAAACGCCTTCTACATCCAGAGAAAGAACTGGATTGCAGAATGAAGTGGATCATTTACTTTTGTATTATTTTTTATGGTTTCTCCCATTCATTTTAATTCTTCTATTCAACATGACTAAGGTGAAAATGTATTTAGTAGGAATGTATGTGTAGAACCTATGTAAGATGGCACACATCCCTCGGGGAGGGAGTAAGGAGGGAGGGAGGAAGGAAGAGGAGGGATGGGGAAAAATCTAAGATGTATGGAAGTGATTGTAGAGCACTAAAACAAATAAAACAATTTTTTTAAAAAAGGAGGGCATTCCAGGGACAGTCTGCACAAAGGTAAGGGAGGCAGGATCTCAATTGTTTCGGCATCCCAGTGCTTAGCCACATAAAAAGCAGGGATTTAATGAGTGCTGGTTGAACTGGAATTGGCCCTGCCCCTCCTCATGCCTCAAAGCCTTTAGGGTCTCCCCAATATATGAAGTCCCTTCCCAGCTTCAGTCCTGTTATTCCTCTGGACCTGCCAAAGGGTTACCCTTTTATGTTGGATCAGACCAACCCAGGAAGCTGGCTTCTCTCCTCTCCACACCTCCAACTCCAGGGGGCATTCCTGATTTTCAAGTTCAACTTTGGATGAGTTAGGGGCAAGGGTTAGGAGAGACTTAACTGCTTCCCAGGCCTTTGATTGATTTGGGGGAAAGCCTTCTTGTCTCTCCACTCCAGCCTCCAGAAGCATTAGAGAGTTCTGCAGATGCGCCTCCTTACTACATTTTCTGGGACCTACACCCAAAGTAAGATATTCTTGCAGTGAGAGACTTTTTCTTTAACCAAGACTGGAGAGCAGAAGAGGGAAAGAGGGCCTTGCTTCTCATCCAGGGTGACTGGGCCCGGTAGGAGGAAATAGATATTGTTAATGGTGGAAACTCTAGACACTGAATCTGTCTGTCTTCAACTGAGGCTGACTCAGAGCCACACAATCTACTTTGAGTGCCTACATGGGAAAAATTTGTGCTAGTTTGGACCCCCAGGCTATTTTCATCCACACCTTCCTTCCTTCTTACTCCAAGTTGCTGTCTTCTGGCTTGCCTGGCCTCCTTTAAATTCCACCCTCTGCAAGAAGCCTTTCTCCATAGTGCCTCCGCTGGCAGCCTAGAGCCCTGGTCAATTTATCTCCTCTCTATCTGGTTTGTAGCCACTTGTTGACCTGGACTGTGAGCTCCCTGAGGGCAAGACCCTTCTTGTGGCTTTCTTTGTTTCTCAGTACTCTACAAAGAGCCAAGTAATGACTTCTAGGATCCCTAAAGCCTTTAACTCTCAGACCAAAAGCTTTTTCAGGACAAGGACCATGTGGTGTGCATCTTTGTAGCCCTGGTATTTGGCCCATATCAAATACTCCAAAAATATTTGTTGGATGAATGGATGTTGATAAATGTCAGGGAGGGAGTAGGAAGAAAGTTTGAAGAAGGTCAAAATTACTTGGAAAACAAGCATGTCCTGAAGATTGTGCCTGAGAGGTCATTTACTTTGATTTCCTCATTTGGAGGGGGAGAAACTCAGGTACTGGGGAGTCATTTATCCCAAACTGGTGAGAAGGGGAGTAGGGAGGAAGCAAAGAAGACTTCATGGATCTGAGCTTTAAATTTAAGTCTCTATGAGAAGGAGAGAGAAATAAGAGTATCAACTTTTCTGAAGAATGCTAACAAAACTTGGTAGGAAGCAATAGGGAAAAAATTCCATTCAGAATAATTTGCAAAAGGTGTAAAGATATTTGGGAATCAACCTACTAGGATCTATACAACTATAACTACAAAACAATCTTTACAGAAATAAAGACCTAAATAATTGGAGAGAAATGCATTGTTCATGGTTAGGACATACCAATAAAATCAAAATGACAATTTAACTAAATTAACTTACAGATTTAATGCTAAACTACTAAGGGGTTGCTTTATAGAATTATACAAATTAATAACAATTCATATGGAGAAAGGAAAAATTAAGAACCTCAAGGGAAATAAGGGGGAAAAAGAGGAAGAAAGAGAGCCAAGCAAGGCCAGATCTCAAGCTAGATTCTAAAGCAGCGATCTGGAAAACAATCTGGTGCTGGTTAAAAAGGAGAAGAGCCGACCAAAGGAAGAGATAACATTAAGAAGTGCCCAGAGTAGTCCAATTCCACAGTACAATGCTCAAGGAACCTGCTGGGGCAAGGACTTCCTACTGAATGAAAACTGCTGAGAAAATGGGTGTAAATTAGGGATAGAGTTCATCGCTCTTATTTCAGTTTGAGTTTTTGTTTGTTTTGTCATGGAACCCTGTGGGAATCTGGCAAAACCTACAGATCCTTTGTCAGGATCAAGTTTTTAAATTGTGGACCTCTAACTCTGTCGATCATTCTCTCCCACTGGATACTTTCAGGTCTCTGCTCTTGCCTGGTTCTCCTCATACCTAGCAGACCACTCTTCCTCAGTCTTCTTTATTGGAGTTTCATCTCCTTAACTACAGGGATCCCCTTCAATGCTCTGTCCTGGCCCTGCTCACTTCATCCTCTATGCTACTGCACTTGAGGATCTGCTCAGCTCCCATCGAATCACCTACATCTTTATTCAGGTAATTCTCTGATTCCTTTGTCCAGCCCTCAGCTCTCTCCTGAACTTCTCTACCTTCCCTGTTACCGTCCAAAGCACCATCATGTCCCAGTCCCTCAGGTTTAAAACCTAGGTGTGATCCTCGATTCCTCACTGTCTCTCACTCCTCATGCCAAGTCTGTTGCCTGGGCCTGCTGAAATCTATCTTTGTGGCATCTCTCCTCTGACACCATCACTCCCCTGCTGTAGGGCCTCATCACCTTACACCTGGGCTACTGCAATAGCTGCTGGGGGTCTGCCTGCCTCAAGACCCTCCCTACTCCAGTCTACCCTCTATTCAGCTGCCAAGTGATAGCAATAACAATAGCTAGCATATATATATATATATACATATATGTGTGTGTGTGTGTGTGTGTGTGTGTGTGTGCGTGTATAATTTTGGTCTTCACAGCCATGCTGGGAAGGAGGTGCTATTGTAAGGAAACTGAGGCAGATAGAGGTGCCATGACTTGCCCAGGATCACACAGCTAGGATGTATCTGAGGTTGGTTTTGGATTCAGCTCTTCCTGACTCCAGGTCTAGTGCTTTATCCAATGTACCACCTAGCTGCCTCAAAATTGATTTTCCTAAATCTCAGGTTTGACCATGTTGATTGAATCCTCACCATTCAATCAACTCCAGGATCAAATAGAAAATCCTTTAGCATATTTAAAAAAAAACCCAGCCCTTTATAATCTGGCCTTTGTACCTCTACAGGCATTCTGTGATCCACTAACACGGGTCTCCTTGCTCTTCCGATGATTCCAAGTATTTTCACTGAGTCTCTCCACCCCACCCCACCCTCTACTTCCTTCAAGTGCCAGCTTCTACAAGAAGCCTTTCTGGTTTACCCTTAATGTTGGTGCCTCTCGTGATGATCCTGTACTATAGCACTTCTCCTTCATTAGATTGGGAGCTCCACCAAGGCAGGGATTGGCCTTTGCCTCTGTGTCCCCAGCACTGGGCACAGGGCCTGTCACAAAAGAAGCATTTAATAAATGCTAGTGGGATATTTTTTTAAAACAAGATCATCAGCCCTAGGTTAAGAACTCTTTAAACCAACATCTTACCTCATCTATGACAATAAGGTCATATCATAAACAAATTAGAAGAAGACAAACAGGGGCATCTTTTGCAACTATGGCAAAGGGGACAATTCTCAGCTAAACAAGAGACAGAAAACAGACAGTGTCAAGTATACAAAAATAAAAGTTTTGATAGCAGCAAAATCAAGGCAGTCCCAATTAGAAGAGGAGCAGTTAACTGGGAAAAAAAAAACCAAATTGTAGCAAGTATCTCTAAGTGAGAACTGATGTCCAAGCTAGCCAGATAAGTATTACAAGTATCTCCGAGGTAGAAGCATCCTCCCCAGGATCCAGGATTTGTAGGCAGACAGAGGAGGTGCAAAGGCAGCTCCAAATGAAGAAATGTACCTTCTTAACAAGTATATGAAAGGGTGCCCCAAATCCCTCAAAGTAAGAGAAATGTAGCTGAAAACATTTGGGTAAAGATGGCAAAAGATGAAAATGGCAAGTGTTGAAGGAGGAATGGGAGGACAGGCACACTCACACCCCACTGGGGTTTTAAAATTTCCTTTAAAAAAAAGAAACTTAACCATCAACAAACATGAAAATTTCAAAATGAAAAGAAGGGAAAAGAGGATCATATATGAACTGTGAATTTGTGTTCTATATGTTTTTTTCACCATATATTAAATATGTAACACAATAGTAACAAAATTCCTCTTTCAATGCCTCATCACGGTAAGGAGATAACCCTGGGTTCTTAGAGGGTATGCCAACAAATCATGGGAATTTTGCCGAGTCCTACATTTATTAGCAACTGGCCAAGTCAGCTCTCTGAGCCCCAAGCTAGTTAAGTATGAAGAGGCTTTTCTCCAATAACCTGGATACATGGTGATGAATTCTGTGATCCCGGCAACCCATGGAACCAGGAAATAGATGTTATACATGCCAGTGCCCTGTGGGTGTTGTGAATCACTCAAGTCATTCTGGAAAGAAATGTAGAACTATACCCAAAGAGTTGCAAAGCCTCAGACCCAGTGATACCACTACTAGACCTAGACCCCAAAAAGATCAAGGGCAGAGGGAAAGAACTCACATATACAAAAAGAGCCAGAACTTTTTGGTGTTGAAAATACCTGGAAACCAAGTAGGTGTCCCCATTAATTGGGACATGGCAGAGCGAAGTGCAGTATGCACATGTAATGAAATATTTTTGGGCACTGAGAAACGACAAGGGACATGACCAATTCAGGGAAGCCTGGGAAGAGCTGTATGAACTGATGAAGACAGAAGTAAGCAGAACCAGGAGAAGTGGTTACACAATGGCCACAATAAAGTAAAGGGTAAGCATTCTAAAAGAGTTCATAACTCTGATCAGTGAATGCCAATGAGGCCTTCAGAAGACTGAGGTTGAAGTCTCAAGCTACTCACACCTCTTGGCAGACAGGTGATGGACTAGACCGGAGATGTTAGATGAGATGACCTGCATTTTCAGCCACGCTCAATACGTTGATTTGTTTCAAGTGTGCTTACTTGTTCTAAAGCAGGTCACTTATTTGGGTCAAGGGGTAGGTTAGTGCAGAAGGAGAGAGAGGAGGAAAAAGGGGCAAAGCATCAGTAAAATATGGAAAAAAGCACACAAACAAACAAAGATGTTTTAGTGTAGGCACACAGAGCAGCAGTGCTCTTACCTTGTTAGATTTAATATAAACTTAGGAATGACAAATTTTCATATAGAATCTTCATTCTGTTCATTATATATTGACATGTTTGTGGGTTGATAAGAATTAACTTGAAAATAAAAAAGAAAACATTTTTAAAAGTAGAAATCTGTGGTATTGAACTTTGTCCCCCTTCCTTATCTGTCACTTCTCCTCAGCTTATCTCCAGTCATTCTGTTCCTGGTGACCTTGAGCTCTTCTTCCTCCCTCTTTTCCCCAAGGAAAGGCTTCTAATCTGTGTTCCTTCCTTCCGCCCTTGGCCTATAAACCATTTCCTAGATAAGCTACCAATGACAGAAAGGTACATGTTGTGAAGGAGGGGAGATGAAGGCATAGTTTGACCATGACATGCTTACTAGGGGCCAGGCCCGGTGCTGAGAGTTCTATGTGCTGGGGAGCACAGAGAAAAGCAAAAGTGAACATTCTAATGAAGGAAGAGGGGGAGGGCAGGAAACACAACAGAAATAACGGGCATTCAGTCAGTTTCCAGTGGTCCAACTCTTTGTGATTCCATTTGGGGTTTTCTTGGCAAAGATACTACAGTGATGATTGACTTGGCTCTTCTCAGCTATACGATGATCCCAGACAATTCCAAGAGCTTCCTGAGGAAAATGGCATCCACATCCAGGGAAACTATGGAGTCTGAATGCACATGGGAATATACTATTTGCTCCTTCTTTTTGATTTTTTGTGGCTTTTCCCTTTTGTTCTTTCTTCTTTCACAACATGACTAATGAAGAAATATGTTTAACATGATTGCACATGTATAACCTACATGAGAATGCTTGCCATCTTGGGAAGGGGGGTTGGAAGGGAAGGCGAAAAATTTGGAACTCAAAATCTTATTAAAAAAATGAATGTTGAAAATTATCTTTACGTGTAATTGGAAAAATTAAATATTATTTGGTAGAAAAAATTTAAAACATTAAAAAAAGAGGCTGGAATGGTTTGTCATTTCCTTCTCCACTTCACTTTACAGACAAGGAAGCTGAGGGAAACAGAGTGAAGTGACTTGCCCAGGATCACACAGCTAGTGAATGTCTGAGGCCAGATTTGCACTTACGAGGATGTCTTCCTGAATTCAAATTCAGTGCTTTAACCACTACAGCACCACCTAGCTGCTCCATTAAAAAAAATTAGGTACATATAAGATGTAGACAGAGTAGATCATCCCAGAGGAAATGCCTCCTGCAGAAAGTAAGATTTGAACTGAGTCTTAAAGGAAGTCAAAGAAACTAAATAGATGTGAAGTAGAGCATTCCAGGCAGAGGGATGGAGATGGAAGGAGCTCCTAAAGTGGAATGTTGGGGTGGGGGGGGGCATGCAGGAGAAGGGAGGGAAGGTTATAAAGGCCTTGAAATGTCAAACAGGAATTCCCATTTGATCCTGGAGGCCATAGGAAGCCATTGGAGCTCAGTGAGCAGGAGAGGCACTGCTGGCGAGGTATGGGTGGTGGTTTGCAGAAATATGAGAGAGATGTTGCAGTAATCAAATAGACAAGAATTGGATACATAGGATGGCTGAGGAACTGTGGGAAAGAAATAAGCAATTTTTAAACACTTACTGTGTGCCAGGCACTGTGTAGCTTAGCATTTGATCTTCACAAAACCTTAGGGAGGAGGTGCTATTATGGTGCTATCCCCATTTAGCAGATGAGGAAAGTGAGGCAGACAGAGGTGAATGACTTGCCCAGATTTGACACAGGGTCTTACTGATTCCAATAGATAAAACAGTCTTTTGAACTGCTGTAGATTTCCTTGAGAAAGGTCTGTTACCACAGTGAGCAGCAGTGAGCTAACTGTGGTGGTTGTTCAGTTGTGTCTAACTCTTCATGACCTGGTGGACCATGCTGTCCGTGGAGATTTCTTGGCAAAGATACTGGAGTGCTTTGTCATTTCCTTCTTGCCCAGGGTCACACAGCTAGTAAGTTTCTAAGGCTGGATCTGAACTCAGATCTTCCTGACTCCAAGGCCAGCACTCTATCCACTGAACCACATAGCTGCTTTGCTAACTAGAAGCTAGAAATCCTGAGTTCAAATTCTGCTTCAGACATTTGATAGCTGTGTGACCCTGGGCAAGTCACTTAATTCCTCTCAGCCTAAGTTTCCCCATTGGTAAAAATGGGGATAATAACAGCCCCCCCTCACTCAGGGTTGTTGAGAAGCTCAAGTGAGATAACACAGGCAGAGCTAACAGAGATAGTTACTAGGGGGCCTTCCCCATCAACATGAAATCCTCCCTAACCCTGGCAAACAGCTGGCTTTGAGGGAGCATTGGAGCACAGGCTTCACCAACCCTTTGAAATCATCCTTGAGGATCACACCACAAAGTCATCTCCATCATGGAATCCAGCAGAGGCTGGGCTCCTTCACATGCATTTGGGGGAGACCCTTTGGGCCTTTCCTGATCTGGCCTGCCCTCCCTTGATTCTCTCCATACTAGCCTGTCTCTGCCTGGTTTATACAGAGCTGATGGTAACTTGTTTCCCTCAGGAGACTGGGAACTCCTTGAGGGCAGGCATTGGTTTTGCCTTACTCTTCATTTCTAACACCTGGCACATAACAGGCACATAACCAGTGCTCACTTGACTGTTGCTGCTTGTCTAAGGAGAACCTCTGAAGCCTCGTTTGGTTCCACAGGGACCCATTTGGAAGGCTGGTTTTCTTTTCTTCTTCTTTTTTAAATTCATTTTGAGGTTAAGTACAAAAGGGGAAAAAAAACCCCAACCATTTCCATGTACACAGCATGACATAAAAGGAGGATTCAATATGAAACCATGAATTGTCATTTCACACTGTTTAATTTTTAAAAAAAACTGTGTAATAAATACTACACATCGTTTCAAAGGTGCCCTGCTTTCTGGGCATCGAAGTTCTCTGCTGTGTACTTGTTTCTTTTTTTCTCCCTCACCACCCTGCCCCAGAGAACACACACACACACACACACACACGCACACACGTGTGCGTGTGTGTAAAACCATACTATATATGCTTCCATTTATCAGTTCTTTTTCTGGAGGTGGATAGAATCTTCCTCCGTAGATCCTTTGTGGTTGATTATTTAGAATACTCAAAGAAACTTAGCCATTGAATGTTGTTTTTAGAACAATGTTGTTGTTACTGTGTACAACGTTCTCTCGGTTCTGCTCATTTCACTTTTCATTATTTCATGCAAGTTTTTCCAAGTTTTTTCTAAAATCAACCTGCTCACCATTCCTTACAGCACAGTAGTATTCCATCTAATTATATACAGCAACTTGCTTAGCCATTTCCTCAATTTCCAGTTCTTGCCACCACAAAGAGCTGTAATAAAGATTTTAGAACATAGTTCTTTTCCTTTTTCTCTAATCACCTTGGGAAACAGGCCTGATAGTGGTACTGTTGGATCAAGAGGTGCACACAGTTGTGTAACTCTTTAGGCAAAATTCCAAACCTCTCTCCAGATTGGCTGGATCAGATCACAGGCCCACCAATAGTGGCCCAGTTTTTCCACATACTCTCCAACATTTATCATTTTCTTCTTTTATCATTTTAGTCAATCTGACAGATGTGAGATGATATTTCAAAGTTGGTCTAATTTGCATTTCTGTAATCAACAGTGATTTAGAACATTTTTAGTATGATTATATATAGTTTTGATTTCTTTATCAAAAAAAAAAAAACTGCCTGTTCATATCCTTTGACCATTTATCAATTGGTGAATGACTCATATTCTTATCAATTTGACCAAGTTCCTTATATATTTGAGATACATTTTTTGTTTTGTTTTAATACAAACAACCAGGGGCACTGGGCACAGATCTCCCTTCAAAACTGTTCCTGAGGGGTAGAGTTTGGCAATTCAGTGTGGTGTCTATGGGCCAAACCCAGCTGGGGCTGCTGGGTGCTTGGGACACTTGCAAAGGGCCTCTTGGCACATGTGACCTGGGGCGGATATTCACCTGTGCCCAAGCCAACCCCCTCCCACTTCTGCCACCCTGGCTCACACCCTCACTTACCTGGTCATGGCTCCTAACCAGGCTCCAGATAAAAGTATGAGGGACAACCTGAGGGTGGCGCAGTACCTCATTCAGACCCCTTGGGTTTCCCTCCAGGCCAACCCCCCTTACTCCACCACCGGCCTTCTAGGGCATGGTCTGACCCCAAATTAATGATTGACAGGGGAGGCAGCTAATCAGGCACCAGTGTCTCTGGGTGGAAGGAAAGGTATGGCAGGAATTATCCCTACCCTTCTTAGGTTCCAGACCCCCAGGCTCCTTTTGCTCCATGTCACCACTCAGGTCTCAGAGAGGAAAGGGGAAACTGAGGCACACAAACACCAAAACCGAGATCCCAGCTCCCCATGTCCTCTTTCATTCCCTTCCCAGCCTCCACTGTTCTTTCTCAGTTTCTCCCTCCAGCACTGAGTTCTGGTCACTACCAGTACATTCCTCCTCCTGTCCTGGAGGATGAATCAAAGCCACTCCCGTGGTAGGTTGAAGTGTGGGCCAGAAAGCAGACCCCACGGTACCCAGATCTTTAGAGTCAAGCTTGGCTTTCCATTTCCGTCCACTAGTTCTGCCCTAAGGGCACAGCGTGAGGAACAACCTTGGGAAAGGCTTTGACCATGGAGGTTTCCTGCCAGCTTTACCCCCAGGTCGGATAGCTGACTCCCAGGTCATTTTCTGGTTGTAGACAGCCCTAGATTGATTCGGGAGTGGGAGTGGGAGGAAGGGAGGTTGAGATGAATCAATGCAAGCTGGGAGCTCTCATAGTTTCTCGGGTAGTAGCAGAGTGGGAGAGATGCAGGAGCAGCCAGGCCTTATCCAGTTGGGTAAGGTGGCCAGAGCCACACCCAAAACTGATTAGCTTTCCAAATAACCCTGACCACTTGGAAAGAAGAAGTTTAAATGGAGCCAGTAAAGGAGCATCCGTTCTGAGGGGACAGACCAAATCACCCAGCTACAGTCAGCTGTAGATGGCCAATAACACGATTTTCTTTGAAGATACTTCTCAACCCCTTCCCCTCCTATTTTTAAAGAAAACCCCACTATAAAACCAAATAATTCTTTTTATGCCAGCCATTAGCACTTTTCCATCAGTAAGGAGTATTAAGACTGAAAGCATTTGTAGGTACTAGTTAACTAATGTTTTCTAGAAAAATGAAAATTTTGTGAATCAAATCATTCTACAATATATAATGTATAAACTTTAGAGAATATATAAACTTTGCTTTTGATTCCAGATACTTTCTTTTGTGATTGCTCATCAATTTACATGTCACCAGGAAGTTTCTCTACTGCTGCCTTCCCCAGCCCACAAGTAGTTAGTGATCAGAGACCTTTAGAAACTGTAGAAACTCCTAAGAAAGGAAGTCTGTGCAAGCCTTTTTAAGAAAAGCAGACTTCTAATGTGGACAAACACCCCCTAACGTCTCTCTTTTGTGAGGAGGCACATGCAAAACAGAAATGGAAGCGCAGTTGGCTTTCTTCAGGTAAGGCATTAAAGATGACAGAGGAACGTGAGAAGTCTTACAAGGTTGGCCAATGGAAAGATTGTTGGTCTTGGGAATCAGGAAGATGTAAATGCAAATCCTGCCTCAGACACCTGATCGCAGCAAGTCAGTAGACCTCTGTTTGTTTCCTCAAATGTAAAATGGCATCATGACAGTACATTGACTTCCCTGGGCTGTAAAGACCATGTAAGATAGAACATGTAACGTGCTTTGAAAACCTTACCTGTCATATATAAATGCTTGCTTTAATCGTATATTGGAACCACAAGCTTTGGTTATGGGGGCTGGGAAGGGAAAGGGTGTATGTATACTGTGTGTGAGTATTGCTACTGGGAGATTTAAATAGAATAGCAAGCTCAACTCACTATGCCCACTTATTAAAGGGATTTAGATTTGGGCTTGACCACTTGACTGAGCTATGTAAAGTGAGAGTGGAACTGGATCATCTCTAAGGTTTGAAGGTCCTTTCCAGCCCTAAGTCAATGACTTTGGAGACAAGGAAAACAGTGATAGGACTGAAGGAGTTGAAAATGGGCCCCATTTGGAAAGACTACAAGTAGGAAGAGAAAAAACTACTGAGAAGAAAAAGCTCAGGGTGCTAGGGTCTGCAGTAACATGAATGAATGTCAGTTAACTCTGGTCCTCATTCAAGCGGGCATAATCCAATGAACACCCATGGGCAGGTATCCTCCAGTCCCTCCCCTTCCCCCGGGGCCTTGGGTGAGATCACCTGTCCTAGAAAGGTGTCTCTGGGTCTCTGGCACACAATACTGGATAAATGCCTATTTCTTTCCAATGACAACTGCTTTGGTCACTGGGACCAAACCTCTTCTTCACCTTGGGTTGACAGAGGACAGCTGGCATTTAGAAGACACAGTACCAAGTACTAGACATTAATTTGATCCTAACAATCCCTTTGAGCAGCTACCTTGAGTGAGGCAACACACTCTTAGGAGGTCAACGGAATGGAGTGTGGATGGGGCCTCAGAGGCCAGCTCTGCCACTTGCTGGTTGACTGTACCAAGGCTCCCCTAGACTTTCTTACCTGCAAAATGAGGAAAGTAGGATGACACTGACTCTTCTCTAGGGAACTGACCAAAAGTGTTGTTTGAATGTGAACGTTAGTCAAAGCCTAGTGTTTTATAGGGTCCTTTTGCCTCTATGATGCTACTAACGTCTCCATAGCACTTGAAGTGACAAAGTAACCCCGTGGGGGCCTTATAGCTGAGTAAAGAAACTACACCTCAGAAAGGGGAAGTGATAATTCCATGGTGACAGTCCTCCCAAACCTCAGCCTCTTTACCTCAAAGTCCTTTCCAGTATCTGGTTCCTGCTCTAGGAAAGGCAACATGGTACAACAGATTCAACTTGGAGTTGAGAAGAGTCAGGTTCAGTATCTCTCTGACACTTACTAACTGGGGGACCCTGGGTAGTCACTTCACCTCCGTTTCCTCAACTACAAAATGGACTCAATGAGATCTAAGGTCCTGTCCAGCTCAGGACTTAGGATCCTATGAAATGTCCACATTTCAATCTTATTGGCTTCTAGGACCTAAGCTCCCACTTATAAGAAGGTGATTCTCAACTTAGCTTTGAGGCTGTCTAGGCAGAATGAGCCTCCGGGAGCACCTGTTCCCATAAGTGGCCATCCAGCCTCCACTAAGACCCTAGTCCTAGTCCTCACCATTCCATATCTGGGCAGCTCTAACTTGTAGAAGTTCCTCCTCATATTAAGATTGCTACTCTTACCCCATTATTTCCAGAGAGGACCTCTGGCATCAAGCATCAATCTAATCCCTCTTCCACCTGACAGGCCTTCATGTGGCCCCATACCAAGTCTTCTTTTCATCTCGAATTCCTTCCAAGGATATACAAGCATTAACAGATAAGTCCCAGGCTCCAATCACCATACAAGCACCCTAAGTCACACTGGCAGGCAGAGAAGAGCACCCCACAGTGAATGTCCCATTCTAAGAGATCGTCCTTCATTGACTTGCTCAGTGTGGAACAAGGCTTCACCTTGCTTACTAGCTGCTCTGACTATGTCTCATTGGGCCTTCATTCATACTACCACCTCTCTTGCAAGTTGCTTGCAGATTTTTAATTTCACTTGCCTCAGTTCTGTTAGCCTTCTCACTATTGTTTGCATTAAGTCTATCTCCCCCAACAAAAACCAACTCTCTCAATTACATTTTAAAAGCAGGACTGTCTAAATTAGCACAAGTTCCCTCACCACCCCCACCCTCCATCCCCACCCAAAAAGAGCCCAATTTGCTAAGGATCGTCTGCACCACAAACAGAGCCTCCTCCTGTTCCAGGCAGCAGACACTACTTCGATAGTAGCAGGCAAGAAAGGACCATGTGAACGTGTTTATGGGTTGGTAGGGTATGGCATTTACAAATCCAGACTCTGACTTGCTGTGAAGTGAGTCCCCTTCCCATAGGGTACCCCAAAACAAAACAAGAGGGGTAAACAGGCTTGCTTCACAGTGATTTAATATGAACAGGAGTTGGATATGACATTGTCTGACAGAAGACTGAACAGTTTTGCTGAATGAAAGCCCCAAGTCAAGATATTTACACAGCAGAGATGGGGCGTCAGACTCTCAGCACTTGGGCATGCTGAAGGAATGTCTTAGAAAATACAGAAGAGAAGCTAGAGCTCAAAAAGGAAGCAACAACAACATTAGCAAGGTGGGCAAGGGCACAGAGCCTCTCTGGGAGCTGACCTCTGGTCCGGGGGCACCTCAGCCGTCCCTCCTCCCCCACACCAGGCTACTCAACAATTCCCCCGACATCCTGCTAAGGTCTTCTGAGGGGGTTGGGGGAAGGCCCTCCTGGCCAGCCTTAAGAACCCGCTTCGTATTAATTAGTGCTGTCTAGAGGAACCACTGGTGGTCCCTGAAGAGACAGGGACAGAAAGCTCAATGACCCTGTGACCAAAGTAAGGGAGGGGAAGACAATTCTTCACCTTCAGCCTCATTTACCCAGCTAAAAGTGCTTGCCAGAAGTCAGACTACATTATTTGTTCAAGTAGCCCTGCCCTTTGGGAACAAAAAGTGGTGTGAGATTTCAAGAAGGAAGGAGAATGGAATGGAGTGCTTTCTGGCCACTGGGAGCTTCCAAGACAAGAAACCCTTCTCAGTCTGCACCATCACCCAACAGGGAAGCACCTCCAAGGCAGCCCACCTGCCAGTAAGATTTCAGGAAGAGCCGCTGACCTACACTGGTCAATTAAGGATGGACAGTGAAAAGCCAGCCAAGCAGAGGAAGCAGCTAGGGGCCTAGAGAGTGGGAGAAAGCCAATGGGGACCCCTCTGCTTCCCCACAAGTTCCTTGTGACTCTGAGGCAGCTAAGTATGATGGGCCCAGCAAATCCACAAACCCAGATGCTTGGCTTCTAGGCTGATGACTGCCCCAGAGAGTGACATAAGAAGGAGGAAGGGAATCAAGAAAATGGAGAAAGACCTGGGGGCAGAATAGAGAAAACTGAGAGAGCCCATGGGAGTCTACTAGCCCACAACAGGGCAAAAGGAAGGTTCCATGCAGGTAGAAGGGGCAGGGTTGCTCCCTGCTCAGAGTTCCAGGTTAAACTTTGGAGTAGGGAACCTCCCTTAGACTCACAGCATTGCTGACCTGCTTGGCCAAGTGCCAATGAAGCACCAGACCCCCAGGCTAGCCTTGTTGCCCGAGAGGAAGCCCAAGCAAGTGCCTTTTAGTCCAATTCCTGACCCCCTCCCCCTAAAAGCCCAGGACCTCTGCCCGCAGCTTCCCACCTCTCCTTAGAGAGGAGGATCTTAGAAGAGTGCCCACAGTGTGACCAAGTGGCAGACAGACAGTCAGGCCAGGGGACGACAGCCACTGCAGATCAAGAGAGAGAGAGGCTTAGTGTAAAAACTCAGTGTCATTTTGCCAGGAAGGCGGAGGGCAGGTGGCCAGAGGGCTTTCCTATTGGCGCACCTTCCCAGGGACGTAGTTCCTGTCGATTGTCTCCTCCTGCAGGAACATGTGTAGGCAGCGCTCATTCTGAGCCAATGGGTGCCCGGCGATTCTGTAAGGGAACCAAGATGATTGATGTCAGCACTGAAGGCCAGAGAGGACCAGAAACAGCAGCAAAGGCAAAGAGAGCAGGGCCCAGGCAGCTGGGCACAGCACCAGGCCTTTCCTGGGCTGCTTCCTAGAGCTCTGCTGCCTCTGTTTTACCAGGACCAGCTATGACTTAGCCTTAGTGGTCTCAGGGGAAGGCATGGCTAACATGCACCATCTGCAGGGGACTGAGGGACAACAGGTTCTGATGGAGGAAATGGCCCCTACTGCCAAGCCAGTCTACCCCAGAACTAACACTACAACGTGGTCCTCATTCTAGAAGATGGGGCAGAGGAATGGGGTAGGACAGTAAGCAGCCACCAGCTCACTTGTTAATAAACTGTTCGAGGCCCTGCCTCCGCTCCTCGATGAAGGACTCCTCAAAGATGCCTTCGTCTCCTCGGAAGGGGAGCTGCCGCTTCAAGGCTTTCCCAGGCAGCGGTGGCACTACAATCTGTGGGCAGACCCCAAACATCAACCACTGGAAGGATGAGGAATAATAGATCAGCCCCACTAGCACCTCAGGAAAGCTAACGGTCATAGGGGCGAAGAGCCTGACAGGCCAGTCATCTGTTTGGGAGGTTGGCATGAAGGAAATTCTATGGCAGAGCAGAGATGCCCTTCATGATATCACATCAAAACATCAGCGACTGGACCCCGACACCCTCACTGCTCTTTAATAATCTTTTTAGATTGAACACCCACATTATTTCTCTAATCCTTTCGTTGGTTTATTTGTGTCTGGCCTCCCACATCCCTTTTAAAAGGTATTTGTCTAGAATTAGCCCACTGAAGCATCCAGTGGTGCTGTCCAGTGGTGCTCACACTTCCCACTCCCTTCACAGGCTTGGTGTCCACAGAGGTGGGGTGGAGGGTGGGCCACACCTTACTGTCCCGCTCCAATTCATTCTTTAGCCACTCAAAGTCACTGTAGCGCCGCCGTACACATGACTCCTTCAGCTTGAAGATAGGGAGGTTAGTCTGTAGGGAAAGGAGGAATGAAAGAGGGAGGAGGAAGGAACTGTCAGTCCATACCCATACATACTTTACAACTTCTCAGGCAGCTCTGTATTCCTGGCTCTCTGCTCTGAGCACCAAAGCAGAAATGCTAAACCTTGTCCATGGCCAACCCAGGCCATGCTTGGGCCTTAGAAATTCCCTGAATGGAACAGGAATAAAACTCAACAAAGCTGTGCCCTCCCCACCCTGTTGCAAAGCTTGCCATCCCTCAAGGTTCACCCAACCCCATGTCCTCCAGGCAGCCCTCACTGACCTCCTTGGAACACGGACAGTATTCAGCCCTTATACAATACAGTACCACATCATCTTCACTGCTGTGGCATGTCGTAGCCTACCCCTCAATTACACTCTAAGTGTCTAGATGATGGAGAACATAGTTCCAACTACGGGGAGCCATGATGGTGTCTACAGTAGTGCTGAAGATGTGGTGGGCATTCAGAAACTTGGTTGCCTGACTGCTGATGCCATGCCCTAGCGAATGATTTAGCCAAGATTCTCCCCTACTCTGAAAACTTCCTGAGAAAGAGCTGGCAGGCAGATTGGTTTTCTATAGATTGTTCCCCAATACCAACCAACTCAGTCCTAAATCCTAACCATTCAAAAGGTCCTCAGGGATCTTGAGGTAATTGGGCAGCCATGGCTGAAAAAAGGAAGGAAATAAATAAGCCTTTATTAAGTACCTGCTGTGTGCTGGGCACGATGCTAAACACATTAGCAATATGCATCTGATCTTTACAACCCTGAGAAGTAGGTGCTGTTATCATCCTCATGTAACAGTTGAGGAAACTGAGGCAGTCGGAGGTGAAGTGATTTGCCTAAGGTCACAAAGCTAGTCAGTGTGTGAGGCTGGAACAGGGTATCTAGAAATCTTATTTCAGGGCTCCCCTAAATGTCCCCTTAGATGACATGCTTCTAAAAAAGTACTTTGGAATCTGTGAGGCTGGAGGTTGCCTTCTCCTGAGTCAGTTCAAGGCTGAGTTATCCAAAAATGGAACCTCAGGTCAGCTTGTAGGTACCATCTCGGGGCATAGGGAGGTGTATATAAAAAATTATTTTAAACTTTCCTACAAAAAGGTGTTGTTGTCTTTAGCTCACTCCTAGTAACCCTACAGGTAAAAATGCCTGAGCACCAAGGTCCAGATCTAATGCTTCTCCTGAACCTTCTTACTTGAGAAGAGCTGAGAAATTCAGGTAGCTTCCTGAATACTGAGGTGCTAGCAGGAGAACTAAGAAAAGGAAGCCCCTATCACCAGGTAGCATTCTGCAGACTTCCTCTGACTCTGGAATGTCATTCCCCTGCCTACCTGGCGAGTAAAGGTGCTGCTGCTTTCCCAGGAGGGTCATTTCCTCACAGGCCTAATCCACAAATCAGAAGTCAAAAACCAACTCTGAGTCTTTGTTTCAGTAGAAATGCTCTTTAATTGTAATTAAAGATAATGGGCCCAGATGCTCTCCAAGAAAGCCAAGGGCAAGGAGAGCCAGAAAGCCCGAGTCCACAGGAGAAGGGGCATTTGACAAATTCCACTCCCTAAAAGTTAAAGCCATAGCAACCGGAGTGCTATGCATAGCCATGGTATGAAGTCTCTGCAGGGCTTCTCTGACTCTGAACTACCCCCAGGACATTTCTCATAAGAGTATTCAGAATGGACTAGAAAGAAAACTGGATTTGGTCTGAGTGGACCTGGCTCACCATCTCTTTGGCCTTCCTTTCCTTATCTATAAAATGAGAAGAAGACTCAATGCTCTCTAATGTCCTTCCCAGGACTAAAATCTGTGACCTCAGGACTAGAAAAGGAGGGATGGTGGCAGAAACATCCAGCTGTTTACAAAAAGGAAGGAAGGAGAAAAGGCCAGTATCTTCCAAGTTGCCTTTCCCAAAGCACCTAAAACCAAATGGCCAGCTAAGCTACCTTGGTGATGAAAAAAGTTTTCTGAAAAAGGTAAGAGTTCAATGATATGAAAAAGCCTTCGCAGAATCTGGAGAACAAGTTAGACAGTAATAACTATACCGTAAAGACTAACAACTTCTAAGGCCTTAGGAACTCACATGGACACAGCGGAACCAAGCCCAGCTAGAGGGGACTCAGGAGGAGACACACTGCTCCCCTGCAGTCGGACGGCTGATGGCCTCAGAGGGCAGGCTGTTGTTTGACTTGCCTCTGCTTTTTTGGGGGGTTTATATTCCTTGTTTTCTCAATGGGTGGAGGGAGAGAATTTGGAACTGAAAATAACTGAAAATAAAATAACTGTCAATATAGTTACTATGACTATAAATAATGATAACTATAAAATAACTAAAAATAAAATTTACAAAATTAAGAGGGTTTTGGCAGCATGAGCATAAGAATCTGGAAATCACCATTCTATAAACCAAGATTTAAATAAGAGTTTACAGTGTAAGCCCCTCACATTGCAGAGTGAGAAGTGATGGAGATGTAGTGAATAGTAAGCTTTTACACACTGGTTAGTGGTTGCTGCTGGTTTTTTCCAAGTCTAGTCAAGGAGAACCCATAAGGGAGAGTTTCTTCCTCCCAACCAGGGCTAGGACAAAGAGTTATTTACAACATATCCCCAAAATACTCTTCTCTTTTGAGAATGAAAGCACTCAGTAAATCACAGGATGAAAAAAAAAGTCCTAGTAAAAAATTCCCAAGGCCATGTCCCAGACTCACTCAGAGCTGTTTCTTATCCCTGGAAAAATGCATCCAATCTGTTTTCAGTGTGTTGAGGAAGTGGCATGGATGATTCTAAACAGCTATCTCACCAGGATAACTTTCTTATTTGCTTCCATGCCTTTCCCTCTGCATGCTTCTGGAGGGTTTGGGAAAAGGCAGAATTTGGGAATCCCAGGGTCTGCAGCCAATGCTGCCTGATCTCTGCCTCAGAATGCTCAAAAGCAGAAAGTGCTCCCTGAAGGGGGCTGCCACCTACCATGTGGGGGGGGGGGCTGCCACCTACCATGCCACCTACCACGTGGGGGGGCTGCCACCTACCATGTGGGGGGGGCTGCCACCTACCACGCCATCTACCACGTGTGGGGGGGCTGCCACCTACCACGTGGGCCTCAGTTTCCTGACCTCCGGACTCCCCGATGACCTCTAATGGTCCTGCGGGCTCTAAATGGGTCATCCCCCAGAGCCCTGCAGGACTCTGCTCCCTCTCACAGCTGTGGGGGGCCAGGCCAGGAGATGGGGTGTGCAAAGGCCCGCAGGCCCAAGAAAGGCCTCGGGGAATGGTGTGCACCAAGATGGCGCGGCCCTCAAACTTTCGGATGCGCCCATCAGCACAAACTCTCCGCTGGCGCCCAGGGGCCCCGCTTTCTCACCCGGTCGCCTCGCGCGCCCCCAGCTCGGCCCGAAGCTACAGGCCCGAGGGGCCGGCGGGTGACAAAGGTGCGGCTCGAAGGCCCGACCGGAGGCCGCGCTGCCCGCCCGCCCCCCCGACTCCGGGCCCCCTCACCCCGGCTCCCTCGCGTGCACGCAGCGGGCGGCGCCCCGGGGCCACGCTCGTGCCCGCTCGCCTGGCCCGCGTCCGGAGAGAGGAGGGGAGGGCAGGGCAGGAGCGGGGCCGGTCCGAGGCCCCTCCTCGCCCCGCCCCTGCAGGGGCGCGCGCGCGCAGGCCCGGGGGCGCGCGGGCCCGCTCCCCCTCCCCCTCCCCTCCCGGCCCCGCAGCCCCGGCCCCGCTCACTCACCCGCATCCGGACCTCGTAGGTGGTGAAGCGCGCTCGGCCCACGCCCACCGTCTGCGGGTTGAAGATGTCGATCTCCAGGAAGTTGCTTGGCGGCCCGTAGGCGTCCGTCAGGTCCTGAGGCTTCGAGTTAAGGCGCCGAGTGTCCGCCACCGCCGCGTCCGACATCTTTCCGCACCCGCTCCCAGCGCGCGAGCCCGAGCGGCCCAGCGGGGGGGGGTGGGGGTGCGGGGGGGGGAGAAGGGCGGGGGGAGGACAAGAGGGGGCGGGGGGCGGAACGTGGGGGAGTGGGAGGAGATCTGAGGAGGGAGGAGGACGAAGCTAGCCCCGCCCACCCGACGGCCCGACTGCCTGACTGACTGGCCAATCGACCAACCGATCTGTCCTTTCGGCTCCGGGCTCCGGCGACGGCGCGCAAGCTCCGCCCAAGCGCCGGGCCCCGCGTCCTGAATGCGGCCCAGCCACCGCCCTACGACCGCTGTTAAATGGGCCTTATGCAGAGCGCTGGGCCCCTCTGGCCACATTGCCCCGCTCCGCCCCCCACGCATATCTCCCTTGCCCTGCCCCACCCCTCTCCCCCTCCCCTGCGCAGCGCTACAGACTCCTTGGGAGAGTCCTGCTCAACGCCGTTCACCTCCCATCTGCCATCCCAGCCGGGGCGGCGGGTTGCCCCGGGCCGGCGTGAGGTCCCGGAAGCTCAGTTACACCTGCTCGGCGGCTGAATGTTAGGGCTGAGCGCCGAGTCCTCAGGAGAGCCAGGGACTTGGCCAAGGTCACGTAGGTGACTGGCTTCTCCGACCCCGCCTACTGTACTAGTCCACCGGAGGCAGCCGATCCACGTGGCGCCCCCCTCCCCCTGCCATCCCACACCGCTGAGCGACGCGCATTGTCTGAGCGCCTACTGCAAGCTAGGCTAAGTGCTTTCCCTGCCCGAGGGCTTCGGAGACCTAGGAAAGAGTGGGCTGCCTGCGCAAGGAGGAAAGCCCGCCAGGGGGCAAGGCCGGGGTTTTTGCCCCTCTGGATCCTCGTCACTTAGTTCTAGGCACCCCAGCAACGCTCATGGACTGACTGTGAGCATCACCCAGGCAAGTTTAGGTTATACCATTTCTTCTGAGTGCGGAAGATCTGCCCTCCATGCCATGAGCCATCCAGCTGAGAGGGGCTGTGGGCCAGCCTGCGGGCGAATTCCCCACGAAGTTCAGAAGTCATCTGTGGAGCACCCAGCTGGTTCCTACGAGTCTCGGGGTTTACTTGCCACTTGCTGTGTGGCTGGGTTACTTTCTGCCTCTGGTCTTCTGTTTGCGGGAAACTTGCTTGCTGCCTCGAGGAGCTGTAGTGAGTCTCAAAAAACAATGTACTATAATACAATTTGCAAGCTTGACTCTAGGAAGGTCAGTTTGCACTTAGAGAGTTAGATTTGACTAAAAAAAGGCCAACCTTTTTTTAGGGCCTGGAAGGGGTGCTCCCTCTACTAAAGGGCTAAGTACCCACCCCTTCTCCCAATATTTACTCCGTTATGGCAAGGGAAAGTTTTTTCACTTGATAAGGCCCGCCAGATCTATGATTTCCAAGGAGACTTGAAATGTAAATACAATGCCCCAATGAAGTTAGTAGTAAAAAGACCCGACCCCCACCCCCCATAAATATCAAAATATTTGTATCAGCATTCGTTGAGTCGCAACGAGCTAGAAATCTGGTAGATCCAAACTACATGGTTTAGGATCAAATCTTGCCTCAGGCAAGTAATATTGATGCGACCTTGGACAAGTCACTTCACCTGCTTGCCTCAGGATCCTAGTCTGTAAAATGGGAGCCATAACAGCACCTACCTATCCCCCGAGATTTTTCTGAGGATCATTTGAGAAAGTATTTGCAAAGAGCTTAGCACAGTGCCTAGCTAGAAGTAGGTACATATAAACTCTAACTAGCCATTACTATGAGTGAGATCGCTCCAAATCATTAATGATTAGAGAAATGCAAATTAAAATAGCTTCAAGGTTCCCTTTCTACTTGTCCGATTGGCACAGATGACCGAAAAGAGAAAATGAAAAATATTGGGGCAGCTGTAGGAAAACAGGCACACGAATGAACTGTGGTCAGAGCTGTAACCACTCTAGAAAGTAATTTGGCCCTAGGTCCCCAAACACTGAACTGCCGAAAACCACTCCTAGGGTTCTATCTTCTGACAAGCAACAGAAAAGAAGAAGGGCCATCTGGAGAAAAATAGTTCTAGCATTAGAGCAAAGAATTAAAATCTAACGGAGCTGCCCATCAATTGGGAAATTGATAATAAATAACAGATTATGGTACATAATTGTAAGAAAATATCCTTATGTCCTTAGAAATGGCAAAAGGTATGGTTTTAGAGAAACCTGGGAAGACCTGTCTGGTATGAACTGGTGCAAAATGAAGTGAGCAGAAGCAGGAGAACAGTTTATACAGCAACGACTTTGCCAAGACAAATCTGAAAGACTTAATGACTAGCCACGTTCCATTCCCAGGAAGGATAGAGAAGCCTGCTACTCCCCTCTTCATGGAGTGAGATGTAAAATACGTGTTTGGATGTGACCATATTTGGATTTGTTTTAGATGACGATGAATATTTGTTACAAGGATTTGGATTTGTTGTGGGGGGAGGGGAAGGCGTTCTTCTGATGGAGGGTGGAGTGAGGAAAGTGCTTGTATATGGAAAAAAAATATTTTTGAAGAGAAAATGTAGCGGATAAAAAAGCAGAAAATATTTAAATTGTTTTTAAATAAATAAAATGTAAACAATCTTCTCCCTCCTTGATGTGCATACACAATAGAGAATGAATGAACTCATGTCAAGTACCTCCAGTGAGCCAATAATTATGCTAGGCTCTAGGGGTACAAAGACAAAAGTGAGATCCTTGCCTTCAAGGACCTTACATTCTTTAAAAAAAGCAAACTTCATTGATTGTTAACGTTCTTTTTTTTTAAACTTTGAGCTTCAAATTCTCTCCTTCCCTTTGCCCCTTCCCGCATTGAGAAGGCAAGCAATATATCAATTATACATGTGAAATCATGTAAAACATTTCCATATTAGCCATGCTGCCAAAAATAGCAAGAAAAATGAAGTGATAAAAAATATACATCAGTCTGCACTCAGAGTTCATCATTTCTCTCTCTGGAGTTGGATAGCATTTTTCACCATGGGTCTTTTGGAATTGTCTTGATCAGAGTCTGTAAGTCTTTCACAGTTTATCATCATACAATATTACTGTTACTGTGTAAAATATTTTCCTGGTTCTGCTCACTTCACTTTGCATCAGTTCATATCAGTGTTCACAAGTTTTCTTAAACCATCCTACTCATCATTTCTTATAGTGTTGCTTCAAAATCATATACCACATCTTGTTCAACCATCCCCCATTCATGGGAATCATCCTCTCGATGTCCAGTTTTTTGCCACTGCAAAGAGAGTTGCTCTAAATCGTTTTGTACGTATAGGTCTTTTCTCCTTTTCTTTGATCTCTTTGGGATGCAGACCTACAAGTGGTATTGCTAGGTCCAAGATTATGCACAGTTTTATAGCCCTTTGAGAGAACCTAGGTGGATAGGGAACTGGGCTTCCAATCAGGAACACCCATCTTACTGAGTTAAAATCTGGCCTCAGATACTTCCTTTGTGACCCTGGGCAAGTCATTTAACCCCATTTGCCTCAGTTTCTTTATCTGTAAATAGGTCAGAGAAGGAAATGACAAACCATTCCAGCATCTTTGCCAAGAAAACTCAAATGGGGTCGCTAAGGGTCAGACAGGACTGACAATGGCTCAATCTGGACGTAATTCCAAATTGTTCTCTGGAATAGCTGGACCAGCAGCAATGCATCAGTGTCCCTCCAGCATGTGTCATTTTCCTTTTCTGTCTTGTTAGCCAATCTGATAGGTGTGTGGAGCTACCTCAGAGCTGTGTTAATTTGCGTTTCTCTAATCAATAGCGATTTAGAGTTTTTTTTCACATTTTAATTTCTTCTTCTGCAAATTGCCTGTTCATATCCTTTGTCCATTTATCAATTGGGAAATCATTCTTAGTTTTATAAATTTAACTCAGTTCCCTTTATAGTTGAGAAATGAGGCCTTTATCAGAGAAATTTGATGTGAAAATTTCCCCCAAGCTTCTTGCTTTCCTCCTAATTTTGGTTGCATAGGTTTTGTTCGTGGAGAACGCTTTTGATTTCACGTTATCAGAATTCTCCATTTTACTTCCCATGATTCTCTCTGTCTCCTATTTGGTCATAAACGTCCCTAATCCACAGAGCTGACAGCAAGATTTTTCCTTGAAGGAGTTTAGAGCCTAATGAGGGACAGACAGCCGGGGAAGAGCTTGGTTTTGCCGTTCTTCAGGCATATAAAGGAGACCCAAAGAGGCAACCAATGGTCAGGCCCAGCCCAGAAGCAATGATAACATCCATTTGTTGTTCCCAAAGCTAGAGCAAGAAGTGGGGGGCTGCAGTTGGGGGATGATGTTCAGGTGGCAAATATTCACACCCTGGGTAAGCCCTGGTGGATGGGATACAGAGCATGGTCTGGAATGATAAAAAGTGAGTTAGGGTAATTTTCATTCATTCATTCATCCACTAATTAGGTCAACTCAACCCCAGGATGGCATTTCTAGATTAATAACTCCCTGAAATAGTAAGATACTGATATCAGGAGTACTGAGAAGGTGCTCAAGTGAAGGGAAAGAACCAAGCCAAGTGGGTTTAGGAGGGATTTGATGGGGGCATCAATGCCAGTTGTGATCTTCTTCTTGGTGTTGACAGAATCAGAGCCCCAGGATAACCAGGTTATCATGGGCAAGGAACAGTCCTACTGTGTTCCTCAGGCAGATCTGAAGTCATCTTAACTTCCTGTTCTCAAAAATGATTGAGGGAACGGGGAGGAGCCAAGATGGCAGAGTAGAAAGACTCATGTATCCTAGCTCTGAGCCCACAGGCCATAAATTTCCTGTAAAAAGAACTCCCCACAAATTCTGGAACAGTCCAAGCTGCACAGCAACACAGTGGAAGAGATTTCCATTCCAGAGAGCCCTGGAAAGCCATCCCCAGGGGTCTATCACACACCAGACAGTGGAGCCCACCCCTGCGCTGCCCTGGCCGCATGGCCCCAGAGGAGCAGATCCAAGCAGGCTTCAGGGACAGAACCTCTAGCGGCTGCGAAGGTCCCTCCACCCACAGGCTCTACAGGTCAGTGAGAGAGACTTCTGGGCTGGCCGAGAGGGGAATGGGGTGTCTCTGTGACTCAGGCCCCCTCAGGAGGCAGTGGCAGAGGGAGTGGCAGAGGCAGCAGTGGTGGCCCTGGGACTCCAGGAGCAGCAGGCAGGAGCTCAGGGCCATTACTGAAGGTCTCCACATAAACCCCCTGAGGGAACTGAGCCTGGGAGGCAGTCCTGCCCCCACCTGAGCACCAGAACTTAAGCTCACATTGAATAGCAGCCGTGCCTGTCTCTGAAAGCCCTGAGGCTGGGGAGCAGCATTTGAATCTCAGACCCCAAGCACTAGCTGGGCGGATCTGGGGGGGAGGGGGTGCAGAGGAATCTCAAAAGTCAAATAACTGGCTGGGAAAATTCCCAGAAAAGGGAAGAAAAAATAAGACCATAGAGAGCTACTTTCTTGTGGGACAGATGTTCCCGCCTTTCATTTCTGATGACGAGGAAATATTCTTACCATCAGGGAAAGACGTGGAGGTTGGGCCCTCTGAATTCCAGACATCCAAGGTGGATGTCCGGTGGGCTCAGAACATGGAAAAGCTCAAAAAGGATTTGGAAAATCAAGTTAGACAGGTGGAGGAAAAACTGGGAAGAGAAATGAGAGAGATGCAAGAAAAGCATGAAAAACGGGTCAATACCTTGGTAAAGGAGACCCAAAAAAATGCTGAAGAAAATAGCACCTTGAAAAATAGGCTCACTCAATTGGCAAAAGAGGTTCAAAAAGCCAATGAGGAGAAGAATGCTTTCAAAAGCAGAATTAGACAAATGGAAAAAGAGGTTCAAAAGCTCACTGAAGAAAATAGTTCTCTCAAAATTAGAATGGAACAGATGGAGGCTAATGACTTTATGAGAAACCAAGAAATCACAAAACAAAACCAAAAGAATGAAAAAAATGGAAGAGAATGTGAAATATCTCATGGGAAAAACAACTGACCTGGAAAATAGATCCAGGAGAGACAATTTAAAAATTATGGGACTTCCTGAAAGCCATGATCAAAAAAAGAGCCTAGACATCATCTTCCATGAAATTATCAAGGAAATCTGCCCTGATATTCTAGAACCAGAGGGCAAAATAAGTATTGAAGGAATCCATCGATCACCATCTGAAAGAGATCCAAAAAGAGAAACTCCTAGGAACATTGTGGCCAAATTCCAGAGTTCCCAGGTCAAGGAGAAAATCTTGCAAGCAACTAGAAAGAAACAATTTCAGTATTGTGGAAATACAATCAGGATAACACAAGATCTAGCAGCTTCTACATTAAGGGATCGAAGGGCATGGAATAGGATATTCCAGAAGTCAAAGGAACTAGAACTAAAGCCAAGAATCACCTACCCAGCAAAAGTGAGTATAATACTTCAGGGGAAAATAGGGTCTTTCAATGAAACAGAGGACTTTCAAGCATTCTTGATGAAAAGATCAGAGCTGAAAAGAAAATTTGACTTTCAAACACAAGAATGAGAAGAAGCATGAAAAAGTAAACAGCAAAGAGAAGTCATAAGGGACTTACCAAAGGTGAACTGTTTACATTCCTACATGGAAAGACAATATTTGTAACTCTTAAAACTTTTCAGTATCTGGGTAGTTGGTGGGACCACACACACACACACATACACACACATGTACACACGTGTGTGCACACACACATACACACATGCACGCACATACAGAGACAGAGAGCACAGAGTGAATTGAATAGGATGGGACCATATCTTAAAAGAAATTAAGGTAAACGGTGAGAGAGAAATGTAGTGGGAGGAGAGAGGGTGAAATGGAATGGGGTAAATTATCTCTCATTCAAGAGGCAAGCAGGAGACTTTTTAGTGGAGGGAAAAAGAGGAGAGCTGAGAAAAAAACATGAAGTTTACCCTCATCACATTCGACTAAAGGAAGGAATAAAATTCACACTCATTTTGGTATGAAAACCTATCTTACAATACAGGAAAGTGGGGGAGAAGGAGATAAGCAGGGTGGGGGAGATGATGGAAGGGAGGGCAATAGGAGGAGGGAGCAATTTGAAGTCAACATTTGGGGAGGGACAGAATCAAAAGACAGAAGAGAAACAATGGGGGGCAGGTTAGGATGGAGGGAAATACAGTTAGTCTTACACACACGACTATTATCAAAGTCATTTGCAAAACTACACAGATATGGCCTATATTGAATTGCCTGCCTTCCCAAAGGGAATGGGTGGGGAGGGAGGGATGGGGAGAATTTGGAACTCAAAGTTTTAGGAGCAACTGTTTAGTATTGTTGTTGCTACTAGGAAATAAGAAATACAGTTAATGGGGAATAGAAAGTCATCTGGCCCTACAGGACAAAAGAGAAGATGGGGACAAGAGAAGGGAGGGATGATAGAAGAGAGGGCAGATTGTTGATAGGGGAAATTAGAATGCTTGGTGTATTGGGGTTGGGGGAGGGGATAAATGGGGAGAAAATTTGGAACCCCAAATTTTGTGAAAATGAAGGTAAAAAGTTAAATAAATAAATTTATATTAAAAAAAATGATTGAGGGAGATTTCACCTTTGTTCATTGTGTGTAATACAAATCTTGTTAACTGAGATTTCATCCTCTCATCCCTCCTCAGGATGTGCAAACTAGGGAGTCCTCTGCTTTGATCTGGTGCCACAGTGCACAGAGCTCTGGACCTGGAGTCAAGACCTGACAATGCAGTCTCAGACACTTCCTAATTTACTAGCTGTGTGATCCTGGGCTAGTCACTACACCTGTTTGCTTCAGTTTCCTCGACTGTAAAGTGGGTACAGTAATAACCTCTATATCTCAGAGTTGCTGTGATGATCCAATGAAATAGTATTTGGAAAGTGTCAGGCACAAAGTAGGCATTTAATAAGCACTTGTGAAAGAAGACAGTTCTTGAGTGTTAAAAATTATATACACTCACAGAGTGTTGAAGAGGTGTTGAATTCTAGGAGCATTAGAGTGCTGTCCTTAGAGACAGGAAAACCTGGGTTCAAGTCTTGCCTCATCTGATAGGAACTGGGTGGGTGGGTAACCCTAAGCAAGTCCCCAACTCTCAATCCCTTGGGCAGTTCAATGGCACATGAGCACTGGAGCCCAGGAACAGTCACACTGTTGACAGGTATTGTCCTTTGGAATTGACTGATCTTGAACTGGATTAGAGCAGGGTCTCATAACCGAGGGGCCAGGCATTTTTCAGAAAAACATATTTTGATAACTATTTTCTAGTAAAGTTGGTTTCTTTTGTAATCCTATGTATTTTATGTTTTCAAAAATCTGAGAAAAGGGTCCATGACATAGCAAAGGCTAATTCCTTATAGTTCCTTTAATTTTACAGTGGTAGAAACTGCAGCACAGAAAGGCAGTTGTTTACCCATGTGACTTGTAAGTGGCAGGGCCCAGACTTAATCCTAGGTTTTTTGACTCCAGAAATCAATGGGTTTACATGACTCCTCTTGGCCCTCCAAGAACCTGTCTGACATCCCACCTCATTCATTGTTTTCTCTGCCTCCTACAAGCCACACTGATTTCTCTCTCCCTTCACTGAACTCCTAGGCAGTGCTACCAAGTTTGACCTTTGATGATTCTCTGGTTGTCTGTCAAATATGAGGTGCCCCCCCGCACCAACAGTGCTTCTCTAGGACAGGGACATTGCCTTGTACTTACATAATGCAAGACTGACTTCCTTTAGCTAGCTACCAAGATCCTTAGTCTCCTTCCCAACCAATGCAGGTAACCCTTCTCCAAGACTTTTGTGACCTAATTGTTCAGCCTCTGCTTCAATAGCTTCCAGGTTGGTGGGCCCTTAATGGATTCTTCTCTTTCTCATTGCCAGGCTTCACACCTGCAGTAGCTCCTACTTGACTTTCCTGCAAACCTTTAGACTAACTCCACTCTGAGACTTAAAAATAAAATGGCTTGGAGGGTTGAGCTAGACCCTTGCCTCAGTTTGCAAGCTTCTCTAGGTGCCACACCTCCCACTCCTTGTCAGTCATATCAGACCCTTTGTGATCCCATTTGGGCTTTTCTTGGCAAAGATACTGGAGGGGTTTGCCATTTTCTTTTCCAGCTCACTTTACAGATGAGGAAACCAAGGCAAACAGGGTTAAGTGACTTACCCAGGGTCTCACAGTCTGAAGACAGATTTGTACTGAGGAAAATAAGGCTTCCTGACTCCAGACCTAGGGCTCTAGTCACTGAATTGCCCAACACCCCACTCCCTACCCTACCCTTTGACTCCTGATCCTCTGTTACCTTGTTGTGCTATGCTCATGTGCTAGGAATTTGTCCCTTAGGATTGAAGCCACCAGAGTCCTGGTCTCAGTGCTCAGATTCTACACTGACTTCAATTCAATTCAACAAATATTGATTAAAATTACCAAAGTAATATAACCTATATCAAATTGCTTACCATTTTAGGAAGAGGGAAGGGGAGAGAGGGAGAGAGAAAAATGTAGAACTCAAAATCTTATAAAAATGAATGCTAGGGGGAGGAGCCAAGATGGCAGAGTAGAAAGACACACATATGCTAGCTCCAAAACCACAGCCTACAAAATTTCTGTAAAGAAGAACTCCTAACAAATTCTGGAGTGGTGGAAGCCACAGAACAACGGAGTGGAGGAGATTTCTGTTCCAGAGAGCCCTGAAAAACCAACCCCAAAGGTCCGTTGCACACCGGACCCAGAGCAGAGCCCAGCCCTGCCTTGGCCACATGGCCCCAAGAGGACCAGATCCGAGTAAGCTTCAGGGACAGAATCTCTAGCGGCCGTGAAGGGCCCTCCACCCACAGGTGCTACAGGTCAGTGAGAGAGACTTCTGGGCTGGCTGAGAGGGTAGCGGGGTGTCTCCATAACTCAGGCCCCCTTGGGAGGCAGTGGTAGAGGCAGCAGCAGACCAAGACTCCCAAAGCAGACAGGAGCTCCAATCCATTATTGAAGGTCTTCGCATAAATGCCCTGAGGGAACTGAGCCTGGGAGGCAGCACTGCCCCAACCTGAGAACCTGAATTTAATCTCTCACTGAATAGCAGCCCCACCCCCAATGAAAGCCCTGAGGTGGAGGAGCAGCATTTGAATCTCAGACCCCAAGCTCTAGCTGGGCAGATCTGGAGGCAAGGTGGGTATGGAAAGGAATCTCAGAAGTCAAGTAACTGGCTGGGAAAATGCCCAGAAAAGGGAAAAAAATAAGACCATAGAAGGTTATTTTCTTGGTGAATAGATGTTTCCTGCTTTCCTTTCTGATGAGGAAGAACAATACTTACCATCAGGTAAAGATATAGAAGTCAAGGCCTCTGTATCCCAAACTTCCAAAATAAATATTCAATGGGCTCAGGCCATGGAAGAGCTCAAAAAGAATTTTGAAAATCAAGTTAGATAGGTGGAGGAAAAACTGGGAAGAGAAATGAGAGAGATGCAAGAAAAGTATGAAAAATGGGTCAATACCTTGGTAAAGGAGACCCAAAAAAATGCTGAAGAAAATAACACCTTGAAAAATAGGCTAACTCAATTGGCAAAAGAGGTTCAAAAAGCCAACGAGGAGAAGAATGCTTTAAAAAGCAGAATTAGCCAAATGGAAAAGGAGGTTCAAAAGCTCACTGAAGAAGACAGTTCTTTCAAAATTAATATGGAACCGATGGAGGCTAATGACTTTCTGAGAAACCAAGAAATCACAAAACAAAACCAAAAGAATGAAAAAATGGAAGAGAATGTGGAATACCTCATTGGAGAAACAACTGACCTGGAAAAATAGATCCAGGAGAGACAATTTGAAAGAGACAAATGAAAACCATGATCAATAAAAGAGCCTAGACATCATCTTACATGAAATTATCAAGGAAAACTGCCCTGATATTCTAGAACCAGAGGGCAAAATAAGTATTCAAAGAATCCACTGATCACCGCCTGAAAGAGATCCAAAAAGAGAAACTCCTAGGAACATTGTGGCCAAATTCCAGAGTTCTCAGGTCAAGGAGAAAATCTTGCAAGCAGCTAGAAAGAAACAATTTCAGTATTGTGGAAATACAATCAGGATAACAAAAGATCCAGCAGCTTCTACATCAAGGGATCGAAGGGCGTGGAATAGGATATTCCAGAAGTCAAAGGAACTAGGACTAAAACCAAGAACCACCTACCCAGCTAAACTAAGTATAATACTTCAGGGGAAAAACTGGTCTTTCAATGAAATAGAGGACTTTCAAGCATTCTTGATGAAAAGACCAGAGCTGAAAAGAAAATTTGACTTTCAAACACAAGAATGAAGAGAAGCATGAAAAAGTAAACAGTAAAGAGAAGTCATAAGGGACTAACTAAAGTTGAACTGTTTACATTCCTACATGGAAAGACAATATTTGTAACTCTTGAAACTTTTTTTAGTATCTGGGTAGTTGGTGGGATCACACACACACACACACACACATGCATGCACACACAGAGACAGAGAGCATCTCAGAGTGAATTGAATAGGATGGTATCATATCTTTAAAAAATGAAGTTAAGCGGTGAGAGAGAAATGTATTGGGAGGAGAGAGGGAGAAATGGAATAGGGCAAATTATCTCTCATTCAAGAGGCAAGCAGGAGACTTTTAAGTGGAGGGAAGAAGAGGAGAGGTGAGAAAAAAACAAGAAGTTTACCCTCATCACATTTGACTAAAGGAAGGATTAAAATGCACACTCATTTTGGTATGAAAACCTATCTTACAGTACAGGAAAGTGGGGGAGAAGGAGATAAATAAGGGGGGGATGATGGAAGGGAGGGCAATGGGAGGAGGGAGCAATTTGAAGTCAACACTCAGGGAGGGACAAGATCAAAAGACAGACTAGAAACAATGAGGGGCAGGATAGGATGGAGGGTAATTCAGTTAGTCTTACACAACATGACTATTATGGAAGTCATTTGCAAAACTACACAGATATGGCCTATATTGAATTGCCTGCCTTCCCAAAGGGAATGGGTGGGGAGGGAGGAATGGGGAGAATTTGGAACTCAAAGTTTTAGGAACAACTGTTCAGTATTGTTGTTGCTACTAGGAAATAAGAAATACAGTTAATGGGGAATAGAAAGTCATCTGGCCCTACAGGACAAAAGAGAAGATGGGGACAAGAGAAGGGAGGGATGATAGAAGAGAGGGCAGATTGGAGATAGGGGTGGGAGGAGGGGATAAATGGGGAGAAAATTTGGAACCCGAAATTTTGTGAAAATGAATGTAAAAAGCTAAATAAATAAATTTATTAGTGAGAAATTTGGGGAAAAAAATGAATGCTAAAATTTGTCTTTACATGTAATTGGGAAAAAATAAAATATTGTTTCAAATAAAGTTCGCAAAATACTATGGATGGGGGGGCACGATAACTGGGTTTGCAGATCCTTCATCTTCATGATCACCTCCTATACACACTTCACTTTCTCAGAATATTTTGGAAAGTATGGTGCACAGAACTAAAAAATAAAACAATATTCCAATGTCATCTGACCGGAGGCGAGAACAATCACTGCACGATTTTGAATAAACGAGGCATTATATAGGTGTGGGAGTGTGCTAGTAGACTGCATCTCCAAGGGAAGAATGTGGACAGAACACTCCTTTTTCTCCATGACTTTTAAATCCAGACGATCACCACACACAAGAAAGCCAGGCTTGAACTTCCATGTTGGACATTTCTGAGGGTTAAATGCTTACTGTGAACAGTTTATAATTGGCTCTGGAGTCAGTTTGAGTGGCCTCTGGTACACTCCTGCACTAGGTGCCTCTGGGAAAAGAATTGGAGAATTCAGAGTTAAAAGGGAGGCTCTGTCATCCAGTCAATACCTGAATTTGTATTAATGATAAACTATTAAAAATATTTTCCTCCAGGTAGGTCTTTTTTTGGTTGTCAATAATCTCCATGGGGTATAGATACAAGATGATTGTGTGAAAGAGTTTGAAAAATTTCAAAACTTTTCTTAAATATTTCTCATTATTTTTTCAAAATGTTTGGACCAGTTCACAGCTCCATTAAAAATGAATTTAGCATTCTTCTTTCCTGCATGCCCACCAAGAAAGATTTCTCAATCTTTTACCATCTTCTCCAATTTGATGAGCAGGAGGCTGATTTTCTATAGTTTTGTCAAAGCTTTTCTCACACACACACACACACACACACACACACACACACACACACACACACAGACCAGTTCAGCGAAACTGACTAGATCATTCACTGTGTTTAACAGCAACACTGCACACCCCTAGCCCCTTCCTTTTCCACTGAAAAAGAGAGAGATGCATTTTCTCATGTCTTCTCTGGGGCCAAGCTTAGTCAGTTTAATTATACAGTCTTTAGTTTCATTTTCTGGATCTTTTCATTTACATTGTAGTCACTGTGTATATTATTCTTCTGGTTTTACTTACCTCAGTCTTTAGCAGCTCATAGAAGTCTGTGCAAGTTTTCCGGAATTCCTTGTATTTATCATTTCTGATGGTACAAAACTCTTCCATCGAATTCATGTATTACTCTTTGTTTAACCATCCCCAGTGGCTGTGTGATTTACAGCTTAGCTGTTGTTATTTTCACTTCTCTGATTATAGTCATTTGGGGCACTTTTAAAGATGGTTATTGATAGTTGGTTTCCTTTTTTTTTTTTTTTTTGAGAACTCTCTGCTCATGCCCTTTGATCACTTACCTAGCGAGTAATAGCTCTCAATCTTAAAGATTTGGGTAAATTCCTTAGAGATTTTGGATGTTTAACTTTTATCCAAAATGTTATGTGCAAAGATTTTTTTCCCAGCTCCTTATCTTTTCTTCTAATTTTAGGAGGATTGTGCCAAAGTTTTTCATTTTTATATGTTCAAAGTAGTCTATTTGCCCTTTCGTTGAATTGTCGATGCTATAACTGGTTATGGACTTCTTCAACAATCAACTAATGAACATTGATTAAACACCTACTATGTACTAAGCACTGGATCCACAGTTCTACAAAATAGAACATTCAATTCTCCTTGAACTCATTAACTACATGCATCATTTATCCTTTTCGAATTTATAGTGCTTACTGAAATGAGCTTTTCTCTAAATGACCTTATAATTTCCCCCAAAGGTCATTATGAGTAAAGATAATGGTCTTTTTCAATAATTTCCCTCAATATTTTCTGATGTCAGGCCGATCAAAGACTAGACCCTACCATGTTTGCTTTTCTCTAAGTTGTGCTTATCTAATCTATTCAACTGATTGACTTCTCTATTTTTCATCCAGTACCAGATATTTTTAAAAATATTTTATTGGTACTCCTGTTAAAACTATTGATGTGGGTTCCCATTGCTGCTCTGTGACAATGAAGAAGATTCAGTTAAACAACACAACACAACACAACATTTTGGCCCTGTGTGATGACGGCTACTTGGCAAGCATTTGACTATTACTGAGCTGGGGCATTTTTTTCAAATGATTATTAGCAACTGATGCTTCCTCTTTTGAAAATTATTTGTCCATATCCTTTGACCAGGTATTCATCGTGGACTGAGAGCTATCACTATGACTTTTTAAACACTTTCTTATATCTATTAGATGTCAAGTTATCAGTTATATTTGCCACAAATATTTTCACAATCTCTCATTTTTCTTTATCAAAAGCAAAAAGCTATCTGCTTGACAATTTTCCTAGCAACACATGGCACTATTAAAAACAATGAGAACTGAAATGTCTAATAACAGGGGAATGGTTAAATAAATTGTGATATATTACTACAATGAAATCTTATAATTTAATTGAGATCAACAAGAATAAGGACTCTGGAAAGACCAAAGATTGAATGATGTGGGCTAAAGGTTATACTTTGCTGATCTCAAGGGAACACCACATTCACAGAATTCCCCCTCCCTTAAAAACCTAAATTTCAATTTCAAATGACCTTGACAAACCTAGCCAAAAATAACAAGAGCTTGGCAAGGCTCAGTCTTATTAAAATTTATGTTAGCTCCAAGTGATCCCTACATTCTTTCTAAATGCTCATGAAGCATCTATTTAATCATCTGTGCTAGGATTGTCCTAGGCACCAGCGTCAAGGTGACTAATCTTCTGGTTGCCTGGATCTACTCTGTTCCCTGTCTTTGAAAATCCAGATAATATTTGCCCATCTTGAGTCTTCAAGAACCAAGCCTCATTTTGGGGTACCTTCAGTCAACATTCCTGCTGTCCTTAAGAGTTGAATTCCCTTGGAGCATCTGTTCCTGGATTCTTACACTTAATTTGGTTTCTGATTGTTTCTTTACTGTGTCTGTACTTCTGTTCCAAGTGGAGAAACCATTCCCCTTACTGAAAGAAACTGAAGTTACCCGCAAAAGAGTTACAAAAACATTGATACCTTTTGAGCCAGGCATTTGTTCCACTTTGCAGATCATACCCTTTGGAAGAAAGTCAAAGACCCATCTGGGCCACAGCAACATTATTTGTACTAGCAAAAGAAACAAAGTAGAAACAAACTATGTGCCCAGCTACTGTGGAATAATTACAGCAATTGTAATATTCTTATACTGCAACTTAGGAGGAATCAGAAAAATAAAAAATAACATGGGAAGCCAAATCGGAAGAGTACATACTGTACTGAAGACAAAAAAGCAGGAAAATGAAGACGACAGCAGAGTAACAAAGTTCATTGTAAAGACAGTGGAGATGTTAGTGGTGCTCTCTTGGAGTTCATGCTCAGTTTTCCTTTCTTTTTCACCAATGTAGCAAGAAGACAAGACTAGAATTGTGTGAAGAGTCATTCACAGCCACTCTTTTGCGTTCCTTACTAAATGGGTTTTTTTTAATGGGTTTTATTTTTTAAAAATTTTGCTTTTTCTTTGACTTGTTTATAGATTTTCACTTGTCCTTGCTTGTGTGATAGCCATTTCTTCTTTCTCTGCTTTTTCTTCATACATTTGGACATCAGTCATGAATTGAGGAATCTTAAGATAAAATTTATCAATTAGAAATTCACTTTTCCAAAAGATTGAACTAGTCGAGCACATCTGCTTTCCCTGACACTTGGTAGCCCTGCACCCTCTTACCTTCCTGGAGATGGCCTTTCCCTCCATTGTTCTTCTTCCAGGAGGTAAAAAGAAGCCCTTCTGGTTTTCTTTAATCCTTATTCTGGGCTCTGGGGTTCTTGACATTCTACCACCATGTTCTGCTCACTCTTCCGAATTCATCCTTGGTTATATGTCTTTCCTTCCATTTTTTTCATTTCAATAAAATCCTCTAAGTCTAATCTCATCAGACAGAATCCTGTGCAGCAACATTGGTTTCTTTTTCTTTTGGGGGATTGTTGGTGAGTGTACAGCTAGAACTTTTGCTTTTCAGGAGCTCTCATCTCTTGTAAACTATAGTCTCTTTTAGAATCTCTAGCTATGGAACCTGCCAATCCTATAGGGTTTTAGAGTTAGAAGGGGATTTATAGATTATATAATCCAACCCCCTCATTTTGGTTTGAGGAAACTGAGCCCCAGGGGTAACAGAAGGAAGGCTTTACTTTTCGAAATGGGCTGTCCGAAGTTCAGGGAACATGTCAGACTTTGGAGAATGTTTCCAACCCCTGCTACTTGTGAACACCAAACAGATCTGCTTAAGCTTCAGTAAGCCACTCCCAACTCCCCACAGACCCTAGCCCTAGCCTTCTAATCGGATCACACCCTCTGACAGTTACCCAGCCAGCTCTACAACTTTACTGGGAGTGGTAGTTCCAGCTCTGAGACAGAAAGGCTCTTTCCTAATTTCATTGGAGTGGTCTTGGAGTCCTGAAAGGTTGTAAAGCAAGACTTATTGCACTAGAGAGGGCCCCAGAATCACCCATCCCAGACACTATACTGTTGTGTCCAGTTTCTACATGTCAGAGGTAAAACTGCTCCCAAGCAGCAACTGACTCTATGTCAAACTTTCACCTAGACGATTCTTCTTCTCTTCCCAGCGGCTCTAAATTGGGCACCTGCCACCACCCGCCACCACCCATCACCCCACCCTTGGAATCCTGAATGCATTTGGATACCTATTTCATGTCTGTGGGTTCCCCCATTTACCTCTGCCCCACAAGCTGTACAAGTTCCAGTTGGCCAGGTTCTGTTGAGGTTTGGAGAAAAGGAAAGATTTGGTCCACTCCCTTTAAGGCTTAAACTGTTTTGGGGTGAGAAGAGAAAGGGACCTTAGGTCTTCCTGGACTCATCAGCCAGGTAAGTCATTCATAGGCTCTAGGAATTCCCAGATCTGTGGCAAGTAGACAACTTGACCAACCAGGAAGACTCCACCCCATCTGGGACAAAAGTCAAACCTGAACATCCCAATTTCTCCTTTGTTGCCTACCTCAATTCATGTCTCCTTAGAGGACAGCACTTGGGAATTGCAGTGAGAATTGGTCACCCCCCCATTTTGAGAGGCTTGTACACTGTGCTCACACCATATTAAGCCATAACCATCACCCAGGCGCATCATACATGTGTTGGGACAAGCTGTGTAGTAGGACGCAGTAGTGAGGGCAGCGGGACAATTATTCCTGCTTTGGCACTGCTGCAGAGAAATGAGTGTGTCCACAGCCATTGCTTCCCATTAAGAAGCCTTTCTTCCCTGACTGGCCCTGGTCCATGGACAAGCCTTTGCTCTCTTGAGAGTCTTCAAGGTTTAAGCCATACAGTCCAGACCACCACCATGTCTCCCTTGGTCTATGGAAAATGTCCATGGTGTTGGAAAGAGTCCTTGGACTCAAAGGCTGCCAAGTCCTACCTGGGTCATTCCTAACTGTGTGACCCTGGGCAAGTCAGTGAACCTCTCTGAACCTGATTCTTCTACCATCAAATGGAGGTAATAATGCCCATAATGCCCCTCATCTAAAGGTGTTGTGAGAATCCAATAAAATTACCTACTTAGAGCACTTTGTGGAAACCCTTTTGAGACATCAGCTATTTTGCAGATTCTCCTTCTTGCTCATTATGATCAGTTGTCCCTGACTGAGAGGCTTGGCTCCCTGAGCCCTCCCAGGGTGCATGTCAGTAATGCTGGCCCCAGCCACTGCAGCTTCTAGGTGCCCCACTAGGTCACTTTCTACTTGGATGTCTGTCCTGTGCTGGGGCCTTCTTACTGCGTGATGCCAGTGGGTCAGGTCTTCCAGTCCAAATCAGAGTAAAAACTTAGCAAGACTTCTCTCATGGGCACGTGCTTGTCTCCTCCACATATATCCCCAAGAGCCTCGGAACTTGGGCTCTTTTTCCTTTAGCTGTAAGGCACATTGCCGGACTGGACCCCGCAACTCCTAATTTCATAGAGCTTCTTCTAAAAGCAGGTTTATACTTAGGGGACTCTGATTTGAGTTCAGATATTCTCTCTGATACTTCCTACCATTGTGACTTTACACATGTCCCTTAACCTCCTTGGGCCTCAGTTTATCATCTGCAAAATGAGGGAGGGGGCCCCTCTGGAGTCCCTTCCAGTTCAAGACCTAGGATCCTAGTCTTCTTTTTAGGAAAGAACTAAAGAAATGTAGGGAATGAATAGATGAATGAGAGGAAAAGGTTGGGGAGGGGGAAATGATCCATCCCCACAGAGAGACCAGAAGGGGAGGGCGGAGCATGCAGGGAGGGTACCTCTGTAAACATGGTCTAGGGATCAGAAAGATACCTTTCCCAAGTGACTTCCTGGGGGTGAAGGGCACCTCCCCGGAAATCTGCGGGATGGCTTAGAATTTCTGTTTCCTTAGAAAGAGCAAGAACATTTCAAACTCTCTCAGCCCTCAGAAAGGGAAAGCAGGAGCCAATATGCTCTAAAGTCCTCTCCTAGCCCCAGGACAAAAGAGTGGAAAGAAAGAACCCCAATGTCCCCCTCCCATAAAAATCATCTTTTTAAAAAGGAACAAGTAACAGAGAGGAAGGAAGAAACTCCTTTCCCCTGCTCAGCAGTACAGAATACCTAAATATCAGTGCCCCCACCCCCCACCCTTCTTTCACATGACTGGGATGGCTAGAAATGTCTTTGTTCCGGTGTATCTTAATTTCCCTGGCCTTGCAAATGCTTGCTTCTTCTCTACATACACACATTAGATAGCAGGACAAAAGAGCATTATAGAACATGCATGTATCTTTTTCAAGGACCAGTTTAATCTAATGTGGGGGGGTGGTGGCAAAGAACACCCTTGAGGACCTGTTGTAGATTGAGTTCTGCCAAGTTTTGCTTGGGAGTTACAGAGTGACCTTGCATAGTTTTGCTGGGCCTAGTTTCACTTCATGTTGTTTTAATCCTGGGTAATATTTACTTCCAGAAATGTCACTTCATGAAATAAGGCCTTAGAATAACTAAGGGAAACACAAGTCAGGACTGAGGAGTCAGGGGCCCTGTGAGAAAGTCCAGCCCTGTCTTTGCGGGGGGTCCCTTGGCTGACCCTAAATGTTGCCCCCTTCCAGTGGGGGGCCCCACTGAAGCAGCCCCAAGTGGATGAGATGAGCAAACTGAGCCCTCCTCCTGTCCCCAACATGATTAGTACATGTGTTGCCAGGATGACTGGAGTATGTCCCTAGGTTTGCTCTCCCCGACAGCCTCAGGAGGCTCCCAGCCTGCATCAGCCTAAATGAAACTTGGCAAAGATAAGCAGTAATCTTGGACATGTATAACATGTCAGTGACATATGGGGACAGCAAGGCAGCCGCTCAGCTGGACGGATTCCAGAAGGAGAGAACTGCCCAGGAAGCTGTTCCTCTGACATGGCTAGCCACAGGAGTCCTGGGAGCCCCTCAGAGGAGAGGCGGCCCTTGCATGGTCTGGTAGCGGTGGCACCCATGGCAGGGGCAGCAGGTTTCATGGGATTCTCTTTTAAGGCCATCCTGTCCTTTTTGCTGTGATTCTATGCTTCCCAAGCTCCTTTCTGATTCTGATTTCCTTTCAGAAACAGACAGTTTGACTGGGAAAGTAATGCATTGACCAACTGATACACACACAACGCAGAACACAGATTCCAGGCCAGCTGGCAATCAGCTTTTTCAAGCTAAGGTAAGAAATCACCATCCTGGACTTAAGGAGAAATCAGAGTCTTGTAGGTTTGGTCAGGGTAAAGCATTGCCCTAGGAACTGATTACCTCTGGGTGAAATAATGATGATGGTGGTAACAGTGGTTCCTGGTATCTTCCCAATTCTTACAAATAATCCTTAGGTTTTTAACCTTTTAATCTTTTTTAGCTTCAAGCTGCCCTAAGAATTTTCAGTATACCCTAGATAGCACTTCAAAGGTTCTGGAACGCTGAGTTGGACAAATGAAGCTTTTCAAACCAGTCAAAGTAATGAGAAGAGGTAGAGTGGCTAGCAGGCTAGCCTGGGAGGCAGGAGACCTAGTTTCAAGTCTCCCTTAGTCAAGTGAGTGGTTGGGATAAAGGAATCTCCAATGCTCCTTGCAGTTTTAAATCTATGGTCCTGCCTCTGATACCCCGAAACATCCATTTAGAGCTGGTGGAGATCCTAGAAGTAGTGAATTCCAACCCCTGCTTCTCCAGGGAGGGTCCATGGAGGGGAAGGGCCACATGAGTAGATGGTAAGGGGCCAAAAGGGGATTTCCAAATCCAGATCCCCTTTCCCTGGACCACACTTAAGAGTGGTGGACTCCTCCACAGGTAACTCCACCTTCCTGAACCTTTTATTCATCTGTAAAATGGAGATGAAATGACCCTTGGGTTCTGTCCCTCATGGGATTGGGCTAAGGTAAGCTCTTTGCAAAGTTTAGACAAATGTCTAAGCAAAATATCAGCTCTAAATCCAAATGGCAGCATCCTAACCACCCCACTTGTCAGCTCTGCCTGTCAACGAATGTCTATCCTTTGCCAGTAACAAGATGGCAGCTCTGATTTACCTATTGGTGTACTTTAAAGTACTGCCCAGTTTGACCAGCTCGCCTCCAGTCCCATGGCCCCCACCTGACTTTGGTACCCTTATCCATTTTCACCAGGGCTATAGTATAGCCTCCTGAGAGGTAAGAAATTTGCTAAGCAATTTAGCTTTTCAAGAGCCATGCACAGAATCTAGAAGGTGGGGGGGGGGGTCATTGGTCCTTTTTAAAATCTATACTTGGGAAAAAAGAGGATGATCAAAGAAGGGGGAGGAAAAAGAACTACTGCTCATAGTAGATGAGATTATGATAACTGATGAAAGAGAGATTAAAAATAATTGAAGTTAAGACAGAGAGACTGAAGGAGGGGGGAAGGGAGGGAGACAGAGACAAAGAGAGAGGAAAAGAGAGAAGAAGAAGGCTTAACTATTATTTAACTTTTGTTTTCTCTGCCAAGGAGAATGATCTTTGGACTGGAAAGGACAGAACAAAAATGTCTAGGAGGGAGTTGATATTCAAGATAAGTAAGGCAATGCATAGCAAGGGAACATCTAGCTCCCCAGAGCACTAAAATACTTGGCAAACATGACTGCTAAGCCAGGGACTGGTCAGTGAGCTTGGAGAAATTGTAGAGATCACAGCAGGGGTGGGAGAACTGCAGAAGGGTAAGTTTCAACAGAAGGAAAGAGAATGGAGCCAGAATACTACATACCAGTGGGCAATCCCAAATGCATTCATCATTTAAAAGGATGGTTAGTGACCATCTACAAAAAGAAGCAGTGATCACAAGAAACTCCCAAGAGTAGGTCATACCAGATCGACTTTAGAACCTTTTCTCACTGGTTATGAAATTGGTAGACCAGAGGAAAGGTGTCAATGTAATTACCCAGATTTTGGCAGAGCATTCAGCCAAATATCTTGTGCTATTCCAGGGGAAAAGAGAGAAATGTGTGCTACGTAAGACTTGGATTTGGAAACTAATTGAGTAGCCAGAGGCAAAGAACAGTTATTATTAATTATTATGTGTTATGGAAAGAGGTCTGCAGTAGAACGGCCCATGGAGGGTTCTGTGCTTTCTTTTCGATAAAGGCACACAAAGCTAATACATTGGATGGCAGAGTGCTCTGGTCAGGGCACAAATGAAGTATCTTAAGTTTTCAGTTCTGGGTACCACATTTTAGGAAGGACGTTCAGAGGAGAGCTAGGATGGGGAAGGATCATGAGTCCACGCCATATAAGGATTGGTAGAAGAAACTAGGGCAGCTAGGTGGTGCTGCAGTGGATAGAGCACTGGGCTTGGAGTCGGGAAGACTCATATTCATGAGTTCAAATCTGGTTGGTCTCAGACACTTATGAGACCCTGGGCAAGTCACTTTACCCTTTTTACTTCAGTATCCTCATCTGTAAAATGAGCTGAAGAAGGAAATGACAAAACACTTCAGTATCTTTGCTAAGAAAACCCCAAATGGGGTCATGACTGAAAAGACTGAACAATAAAGAGGGAACTAGGGATGATTATCCTAGAGAAGAGAAACCTCAAGGCAGCATGGGAGCTATCTTCAAGCATTTGAAGGACTCTCATGTGGAAGAGGGGTTAGCTTCATCCTCCTTGGCCCCAGTGGACAGAACTAGGAGCAATGGGAGGAAGTTTAAAAGAAGTCGATGGACTCCCCCCTCCTTAGAGTTCCTCATTCAGAAGCTGGAGGATCACTTTAAGGTCATGCTGTAGGCGAGATTCTCATTGAGGCACAGGTAGGATTGGGTGACCTCTGAAGTCTTCTCCAACACTGAGATTCTGTGTGAATCGATAAATCTTGGGAACTGGTTGGCCATGACTGGTAAAGGGTTAGGGTTAGGTAAAGGATGCCAACCAGTTTTCAATACAGCTAATAGATAGCATGAATGCGAATGGCTCATATCAAAATACTGAGAAGGATCAGGTGCCGGGAAAGGTACTCAGTTTGGTCTTAGACATGCTAAATTTGAAGTATAGGTGGGACATCCAGATAGACAGGTCCTTTGAGCAGTTAGAGATGAAGTTCTGGGTTTGAGGTGAGGTCAGGGCATTGGCACAGGATCATGGCAGTGAATTAGATCACTAAGGGAGGAAGCGTAAAGAGAGAAGAGGACTTTTGGGAAACAGCCAAATTAAAAACTCAGGAGGATTGGTAACCCATGAAGGAGACATTGAAAAGGAACAGTTAGAGATATAGGAGGTGAACCAGGAGCCTGTGGGGTCTCTGAGGCTTAAGTGGGGACTTCAGAAGGGACATTTGAAACTACTAAATGCTGAAGGGAAGTCAGAAAGGGTGAGCACTGAAAAAGAAAAAAGACCATGCAATTTGTCCAAAAGAAAAGTGCTGGGGACGCTAGAAAGAGCAGTCTAGTTTTAGGACCACAATAAGGTCGGGAGCACAAATGGGTAGTGAAGAAGTAAAGGCACCAGCTGAGATAAACTACTTCCTGAAGTTTAGTAATGTGGAGGAGCTGGAAACTAGATCACTGTTTCTGGAAAACAATTTGGAACTCTGCAAGAAAAGCTACTGGGTTGTCCAAAAGTTTGCAGTGGCATTATTTGTGATAACAAAAAACTGGAAAGGAAATGTCTGCCCAGAGATTGAGGAATAGCTGAAATAATTCTGATATGCAAATATCATGAAATATGCCTGCGCCATAAAGAAGACAAATAAGAATTTGAATAAACATGGGACAAGGCTGAGGGAAGAAAATCCAACGAACACCAGAATCGCTAAGTTAATCAACACGGCCAGCAAGGCATTTAGGGTTAGGGTTAGGGTTAGGCAACAGAACTCTGATCAATTACACTAGTCGCTGCTCCAAGTCAAAAACCTCCAAGGCAAGGTGTACAGACCCTTTTCTGCCTGCCACGGAGAAATAGCAAAGGCACTTTGTGATGGCATTTATTGGCATGTTTGTGAGGAGGTGTCTTTTTTGACAGAACAGAATGTATGCAGTAAAGCACGTAGCATTGGATGGGCCCTTGGAAATCAGCTAGTTCGAGGGAAAAAGTTGAGGTCCAGGAACCTGGATGACTTGCCCGAGGTCTCAGAGACAGTAAGTGGCAAAGCTAGGAATCAATCTCAGCTCCCCTGACTGTGCAGTCCACGAGCTCTCCATTTGCAGGTCAAGGTCACTTCTGATTTGTGTGACCCTGGGCAAGTCACAGAATCTCTCTAGGCCTGTTTCATCCTCGAGTGGACTCAAAGAGTGGGCTCTTTTCACGACAGTGCCAGCTGGGCCAGATGGCTGCATGGGTACATCTGTCCTTGGGAGGCGAAGTGGACTGTTGGGCAACTAAGGTGAACAGCTGGCAGTCATGTGTAGGGACCTGAGGTTGGAGGCCGGGGCCCTGGGCTCAAAGGTCACACGCCCTCAAGCCTCTGCTGGACCCTGGGAGAGTCGCTTCGACCCTCGGAGCCTCAGTTTCCCTGTCTGCAAAATGAAGGGATTGGACTCGCGATCGCATCCCACCCCCAACAGCTCTAGCGACTCTAAACCGAGGCTGAAAGGGGCACGGAATGTGGGGAGGCCACTGAGGCACACAGGCGGCTTCCTGCAGCCCTTCAGCCTACTCCGCTGCCCGGCCGGCCCAGCTAGGCTAGGATGGGTCTTGAGGGGAGGAGAGGGGAAGAGAGGAGAGGGGCGCAGAGGGGCGGGGCGGGCCCGGCCGGGCGGCCGCCCTGGAGCACGCTGGGAATTGTAGTACACCGCCCCCAGCACCCGGGAGGAGTCCCGGAGAGAGCATGCGCGAAGGGCCCCTCGGGCGAGTGGTAAACAGAGACGTCAGGCTGGGGGTGCTGCTTGTGGGATCAAAACAAAAGGGGAAGGCGGGCTGGGGGGCGCGGGGTGCTCAGGGAGCGGGTCCGGGGCGGAGGGGCCGAGGCCCCGAGGGCCGGGCCGGGCGGGGGCCGGCGCGGGCGGGCGGGGGGAGGGGCGAGTGGGGGCCGGCCGGGGGAGGGGGTAAGAAGAGCCATGCCATGCGTGACTCGGTGCCCCGGGGAGGAGGAGGCGGCGGCGGCGGCGGCAGCAGTGGGAAGGGAGGCTGGCTGAGAGTGGCCCGGGCCCGGGCAGGCTCCAGGGACTAGTCGCCTTGCAGGCACGTCTGGGGAGGAGCCCCCGGGGCGCCGCCGCCGCAGCAGCCCGGGTAGCAGGGGCACGCGCCCCCCTCGTGGCCGGCCGGCCGGCCGGGGCCACCGATCTGCCGGGGGGAGCAGGAGCAGAGATGGGCCGGGAGCCCCAGGCCCCCCTCGCCCCTGCCGCCGCCCCCCGGGCCGGCCCCCCGGAGTGCTGAGCCCCGCGAGCGAGGCCAGCCCCACCACGCATGGAGCCCGGCGGCCAGCGGGATGGGGAGCCCGGGCCGGGGGCGGCGCGCGCGCTGGACGTCGACCCCGATTTTGAGCCTCAGAGCCGGCCCCGCTCTTGCACATGGCCCCTTCCCCGGCCCGAGCCCGCGACTCTGGGGCCCGAGGGGCGGCCTGAAGCGGGGCCGCCGCTGCCGCCGCTGCTGCTGCTGCCGCCGCCGCCGCCGCCGCCGCCGCCGCCGCCGCGGCCGCCGCTGCCCGAGTCCGGGGGGGGGCCCGGAGCCGCCGGCCGCCTAGGGGCCCCCGTCGGGGCCGCCGCCACTGCCACCGCCGCCGCCGCCACGGGGCCCCGCAAGGGTGGCTCCCGCCGGAACGCCTGGGGAAACCAGTCGTACGCCGAGCTCATCAGCCAGGCCATCGAGAGCGCCCCCGAGAAGCGGCTGACACTGGCCCAGATCTACGAGTGGATGGTCCGCTCCGTGCCTTACTTCAAGGACAAGGGCGACAGCAACAGCTCCGCCGGATGGAAGGTACTGCGTCCCCCCCTCCCCTCCCCGCTTCTCCTCCCCTCCTCTTCTCTCTTCTCCCCCCCCCGGCCCCCCCCCGCCAGCTGTGTGCCGCAGCCCAGTCCTGGCCCCCGTGCCGCACCGCACCGACGGGGAGGGCGCCTTTACATCCCCTCCCCAACCTCGCAGCCCGGGGCAGACGGGCACACACAGGCGGACGGGGGCGACGGCTGCCCTGCGCTGCCCTCCCCTCTCCTCCCCTGTCGTCCCCTCCCCTGCCGTCCCCTCCCCTCCCCTGCCCTGCCCTGCCCTCCTTCTGCCGCCGCCGCCGCTGCCGCTGCCTCGGTGGGGACCTGCCGCTGCAGAGCTCTTTTGGCCCTGGTGAGGAGGGGGCCCGGGGTGGGGGGGCCGGATGGGGGAGATGGCAGAGGGGGGAATCCGTCCGGGGGGCTCCGCAGGGGCAGGGCTGAGGGGAAAAGGCTAGGCGGCAATGATTGCCGCCCCTCCAGGGCCGAGAGGAGCCGGTTGGGGGGGGGCGGCACTGCGGGCACCACCTGTTGTGCACCGGGCCTTTGCCCGAACTGTCCTCGGCACAGTGGTGGAAGGGCTCGCCATCCATTCATCCATTCATCCATTCGTTGATGGGGAAGGGCCCTTCTAGGTCTCCAATTCTAGGATGTTATCTGGAGGCAGAGATCATGGGAGCTATCCTAGCATCCTTAGAGAACGATGTGGGGGGAAGGGGTTGAACGGCAGGGGGGCACCTCCCTAGAGATGGCCTGCGAACTGAGCCTTATAGAGCTATAGCCTTGAAAGGGGGGGGGGGTGAGGTGGGGGTGGATTTCTCCAAGGTTCTGGCTGCTGCTGCTGCTGCCACCGCAGTCGTTTGCCTGAATACCCCCCCTTCCCAACCAGCTGTGGCTGCCTGCACCTGCAGCTGGCACAATGGGCAGAGTAATCAGCAGCCCCCCAGGGCAAAGAACGTAGAGACTCAGATCCAGACTGACCCTAGGGGTTGAAGGCCTACTGTGTGCAAGGCTCTGATCCGTGCTGCAGGCACTGATACACTGGAAGGCTGGGCTTGCCAAACCAAGGTGCAGAGCCCCTTGCCCCAGGTAGCCTGCTCTGTACCCTGAAAACAGCCCACTGCTACTCTCCCATGACCCGGCTTGGAGTCTAAGGGAGGACCACTGGTTGCTGAATGCTCAGGGTAGGAGGGCCTTCTCCTCTTTCTCCAGTTGGGCTGAGGGGCTCCCAACCCAAGATGGCCCTGTCATCCCAACTGCAATAGGAAGGCTGAGCCTGGGGCCACAGATCTGGGGTGGGGGGGTCTGGTCTGGCCATACTTGAACTGGCTTCCTTGGCTTAAGTCCAGATTATCCCTGCCCCGCAGTTTGGTTATAAGGATAACTGACATTTCCTGAGCTCCTTCCCAACATGATGTCATTTGAACATCACAGCAGCTCTGTGACGTGGAGGCAGGCACTAGGGTGTTACCCCTCTTTAACAATGAGAAAGCTAAGGCCTGGAGGAGGGAAACAATTTGCTCATAGTCACCCAGCTAAGTGTCAGAGGCAGGATTTGAACCCAGGTCCTCCTGACTCGGAGTTGTGCAGTCCTACCACCAGGACCCCCTGCTTGGACCCCGGTAGGGTCCAGTGGAATCCTGTAGGATTAGGGGCCCAATGATTAGGCTGCCTGCTCCCACGCTGGAGGAGAGGTGCATTTCTAGGGGCTATTCAGCTGATCTCTCCACAGGAAAGGTCAGGTCCCAGCTTCCTAAAGCAGCTGGGTCTTGTGAGAACTAGAGGGGAGGGAAAAGATGTGCCTGCGGAGCTGGAGGGAGCCAGGGGCCAGCCACTGGACCAGGGTTCATTTTGCTCCCATCCAGAATCTGCAGCCTTGTGGCGTGTTGCTAAGAGCCCAGCCTGACTGAGGAGGTGGGAGGGGGGGCTCTCTCAAATGACGTCAGTCAGTATCAGGGTGGCCATGGCAGCAGTGGTGCCCTCACCCTAGTGTCCCCAAAAGGAACATGGGAAAAAACAAAACAAAACAAAACCTCTCATCAGTGAAGAAGTCATGAAGCAGGCTGACGGCTAGAGGGATCCGGCTCCGCCACGGAGCCCATCCCCCACAATCAAAGTCTCTAGGTCCTGGGGCAACAGATTTTTTTGGCCTCAGAGCTGGAGGGAATTTCAAGAGTGTTAATCCTGAATTCAGAACACCTGCTTTAGAGCCCCAGCGGGGACATTTCCTCTCCATATAAATAAGCTGGAAAAGGGACCCTCTTTGAGCCTCAATTTCCTTATCTGTAAAATAGAGCCAGTAATTCTAATGCCACCTGTCCCTGGAAAGGTTATTAGGAGGAATAGCCTGCAGAAATGGAACCTATTATCAGAGGAGTACCTCCTCTGATTTTACAAATGAAGATGTTCGACTCATGGCCCAGTCCATCCCCTTCTCCCTCACCCATCCCTCCACCCCCCACCTCACCTCATGGGAGGAGTCCAGGATACTATGTATGGTTAGAGGTCAAGGTAAGAAAGGGTTTGAGAGCTGTTCATTCGTTCACTGTGTTCGCCTCATGGCTTCCCTTAGCTCAAGCTGGCACTGCCACTTCAGTCGGTTAACTGGGAGCTCAGCAAGTTCCTTCCCCTCTTTGGCTTGCCACACTTTCCCCATCTTCCAAATGAGAGTATTGGACTAGATGACCAGGAGGAAATGAATTTGGGGAGGGGGCATGGAAAGGCTCTGCCAGTCCTTGACTCCCAGCCTTGGCATCAGTACTGGCAGAGCTGGGATGGGGCATCTAGGAACAGATGGGACCCTGAGGGGAACTCCATGATCATTGCCACCTGGGAGAGGAGAACATTTAATCAGCTCATCAGCAGAGATGTACGAAGTGTCTCCTGTGTGTCCTTTGATATACAGCCCCCACCACCACCCCGGGGGAGAAAGAATTAAGAGAAGGGCTCAGCCTCAGGATGCTTGCACTGGTGAAGATCAGTTCCTCAGTCAGCAAGCATTTATCGGGGCACATTGTGTGCCAGGCATTGAGCTAAGAACTGGGGTGCCTGAAGGCCAGATCAAAGCCAGTCTTAAATTTGAATGGAGGAGACAAACACGATGAAAATAAGCAAGTCCATTCCTGCCAGACCCACCCAGGGGAGGCAGGGGGTGACCTTAGAGGGGAGAGGCAGTAATTAAGTGGCCAGTTGTGTGGGGCAGAGGGGTGATTCCAGGAGGAGGTGAGCCTGGCCATGGGGAAGGTGGGAAGAGGCTGCTGTGTGTGGCCATGGAGGCAGGGGGAAAGGAAGGCATCTTGGAAGCCAGGGAAGGTAGCTCATCCACAGGGGTTTCTAATCGGCAGATGATACTCCGGGCCTGGAGTCAGTGAGGCCTGAGCGCAAATGTGCCCTCAGACTCTTCCTAGCTGTATGACCCTGCGGACCTTGGTTTTCTCATCTGTAAAATGGGGTTACTAGTAGCACCTACCTCACAGTTATTGTGAGGATCATCAGCACAGTGCTGATGATGCATTGGCACCTGCACCCAGCGGGTGCCATCCTTCATGGGATATTGGGAAAGATAGAGGATTTCAAGATTGTGGCCACACCCTCTGGAAGGAGCTGCTGCTGTTCCCCCTCTTCCTCCTCCTCCTTTTCCTCTTCCTCCTCTTCTTCCTCCTCCTCCTCTCCTTCCCTCCTCTTTCTCTTCCTTCCTCCTTTTCCTCTCCTTCCTCTTCCTCCTCTTCTTCTTCCTCTTCCTCTCCTTCCCTCCTCTTCCTCCTCTTCCTCCTCCTCCTCCCCTCCCCTTCCCTTCCCTTCCTCCTCCTCTCCTAGTATAGACATTCCCTGCACTAACTCAGGTCAGCCAGTCATTTGTGAATTTGTCTCAGAGCATTGCCTGGGACAATGACAGATTAAGTGATCTACCTAGGGTCACTGTAGCTAGCATACACAGGGTTGAACCCCGGTCTTCAGCGCACATTTGGTATTCCCTCTTCTTCTCCAAGTCCATTCATTTATTCCTTCATTTCTTTAATGAAAGTGATGGCAATCACTCACACTTGAATCCGACAAAGCAGTTGCCATGGACACATTCACCTCTCAACCTGGGCTGAGCGACCCAGCCCAAGTCAGTCAGCTAATAACATGGCAGAGCTGGGAAAGAAGGGCCAGGTGTCCTGACTCCCCAAGTAGGGTCATCGCATGGACCCTGCTAACACTGCTTGTTGCTGCCTCTCACTCTCAAGCCTTTTCTTCCAATTCTGCCGTGGGGTGGGTGCTCCTTTGGGTGCGCCCCCACCACCTGCTTTTCTGCTCCCTTTGGGTTATTGGAGAAGATTCTGAACTGGATGGGACCTTGGAGGGCCACCTCCCCCTCCTCCCCATTCTATTGATGAGGAAACTGACGTCCAAAAATAAGGGACTTACTCGAAGCAACTGAGCTAGTAAATGGCAGCTGTTGGGTTTGATTTGGGATGCTAATTCTTCTCCAAGTGCAACAAAGCCTGCTTTGCCACCACTTGTAATAGCATCCATAGAATAGTGTCTGTGATAAGAACCATGATAGCAGATATGAGTCCCCGTATGTTGATAGGGTTTGGAGTCTACGCTCCCGGCATGATTCCTCAGATTTGACAAATGAGAAAACTGAGGCTCTGGGGGAAGAGTGCTATATGTGCCGAGGGTCATTAGCTACTGTCCCAGGGAGGACTTGGGCCTGACCTCCTGCTCCACTTCAGCACCCTGCTGGCCCTGACTGTGCTCCTGGCTCATAAACCCTGCACTGAGGGAATGGGGCAGTGGGACCATCCACCAGTCCAGCAACCGTGGTCCCTCTTTAATGGGCTGCACCAACCCACTTCACTCTACTCAGTCCTCGAGTGTGGGATTAAGGTCAGAGAGTGCACTTCAAGCTAACGGGGGCCCTGCTAGCTGGTTAGGCAGCCCTGGCAGGGGAGGATCTCAGGGCCAGCACTTTGCCATCCCATCCCATTTCAGTCAGCTCAGCCAGCAAAGCCGCCAGTACTGCCTCCCTCAGTCCTGACCCCTCACCTCTTTGTGCCCCTACAGAACTCTATCCGACACAACCTCTCCTTGCATAGCAAGTTCATCAAGGTCCATAACGAGGCCACGGGCAAGAGCTCTTGGTGGATGCTGAACCCCGAGGGCGGCAGGAGTGGGAAGGCCCCACGAAGGAGGGCAGCCTCCATGGACAACAGCAGTAAGCTGACCCGTGGCCGGGTCAAGGCCTCTAAGAAGAAGACGGCTGTGTTACCCGAGGGGGCCGAGGGCCCTGCTCCCACTAGTCCCGGGAGCTACTACCCCAAATGGCCAGGTAGCCCTAGTCCACGAAGCCCCGATGACTCCGAGGTGTGGACGGCCTTCCGCCCACGTAGCAGCTCCAATGCCAGCATGGCCAGTGCCCGACTGTCCCCCATGGGGACAGGGCTGGGACCAGAGCCTGAAGGGGGGGTGGCTGAGGAGGAGGTGATGGCCTCCCTCACTTACCCAGGCAGTGTTCCCCCAACAGTCAATGAGGAGCTTGAGCTGCTGGATGGGCTCAATCTCACAACCCCAAGGCCCCTTTTGCCCCAGGGGGCTACTTCGGGCTTCTCCTTGCAGCCTGCTGGGGGCTCTGGCCCCCCAGCTGCCTTTACTGGCCCCCTCTTTGGCCCTTCTGAGGAGGCTCTGCCACCTGGGGAGGGGCGCTTCTCTGGCTCCCAGACTCTGGAGGCCCTGCTCACCTCTGATTCGCCACCCTCCACCGATATCCTTATGACCCAAGTGGATCCCATCCTTCCCCAACCCTCGACCCTTCTTCTGCCCGGGGGGCTGCCTGCTTCCAGCCCACTGCCCCCAGGAGTCAGCCTGGGCCCTAAGCCCTTGGAAAGTCAAGGCCCTGGCCCTCTGCCTCCTCCCCTTGCCCTGATGGCACCACCTGTGGGCATGGATAGCCCACCTGCCCCTAAGGCCCCAGAGCCTGCTGTGCCCCCTCTCTCCGATGAAGCTACAGACCAAGACCAAATGCCCCAGGACCTGGACCTAGATGTGTACATAGAGAACCTGGAGTGTGATATGGATCACATCATCAGCGACCTAGTGGATGGGGGTGAAGGGTTGGATTTCAACTTTGAGCCTGGTTCGGGAGCGCCTAGTTACCCTAACAACTCGCAGCCCTCCACCCACTCATGGGTGCCCAGCTAAGTCTGACCAGGTAGGAGAGCAGAGCAACCAGTTGGCCTGGGCTAGGGGTAGAGGAGTAGGAAGGAGGGCAGGGAGAGGAGGGGGTGAACCCCTGGGAGCTCCAGAGGGGTTTCCTGTCTTTCCCCTCCCAGAAGGCTGTGGTATTCCTCCACACTGTCCACAGGGCCCCAGTTAGCCCTCCCTCTTACCCCTTTCTCTGTCTCTTGTCTCTGTCTCTCCTCCAACAGGTCCCTGGACCATAGCTGGGAGCTCCTTCCCCTGCCCCCACCCCCAAGAAGGAGCCGAGAATGTCCCTTTTCCTTCCTACCCTTGGTCCCTCCCCCGGGACCAGAGCCCCTCAGGTCCGGGCATGGGGGGCTTCTAAATGTCCAACTGCTTTCAAGGGGCTATCTGAGGGGTGGGAGGGAGGGGGTTATTCTCACTGTGCCAACAGGGGCTAAGGCCCCCCCTCCCCCCTCCCAGGAGCCACCCTCTGCCTCTGTTCCCTTCCCCCTGCCCCCCATAAGAGCGTCCTTGGATGCTACCACACACACACTCACCACGCATATACACACACACTCCCCCAAAGGCTTTGGGGCCGCTGCCGGGGCAGGCAGTGCTCCTGGGAATGTGAAGCCGCTAGTGGCCTTACCCCTGCCTTTGGGAGCAGGACCTTTTGTAGAGAGCTTTATCCAGGCAGGCCAGGCCAGGCTGGGCCAGGAGGGCTGGACTGGACTGGGCTGGGCTGGGCTAGGCTGGACTGGGCTAGGCTGGACTGGGCTGGGCTAGGTTAGGTCAGGCCAGGCAGGCGGGTTGAGCTTAGCTAAACTAAAGTAGGCTAAGCTCGTTCCCTCCCTCCCCATTTGCTCGCTCACTCGCTCGCTCACTGCTCAACTGAGCCCAATCGGCCACAGCCAGCCAGGGCCTGGGTTTTTTTATGCAGTGACCCCCAAACTGGGGGTGGGTGGGGGCAGGAACAGAGGAGGGCCCAAGCCTGAGCCCTGGAGCAGCCAGCCAGGCCAAGGCAACCCTTTGGAAAGCTGCAGATAACCTAAAAGCTTTTTATAAACTTTTTACGATATATAAACACAAGTATAGAGATTTTAACAGAGAGGCAAGGTGCTAGGGATTGGGGGGGGATTGCTTTTCTTTGTGAAGGCTTTATAATCGTGACACAAGGCAAACACTACAGACAGCAGACAGACAGACAGATAGACACATCCAGATGCTAGGGAAGGAGTCAGTCCCTGGCAAGCCCCAGGGGAAAGGGGGAGAGGGATTGCAGAAAGATGGAACAGCCTGGTCTCCCTAGGGAGAGGCCAATTCCGGGAAGGCCAAGGGGGCTGAGGGGGGCCTGTGGTGGCTTAGGGAAGGATCCCCCATTTGTTCGGAGAAGGAAGGAGCTGAAGTGCCCTGAGTCCAGGGCCAGTCTTCAGCCCTGGGAGCTCCTGCCTGAGCACTGAATTCAGTGCTAGTGCTGCCGCCGCCGCTGCTGCCGCTGCCGCTGTTGCTGCTGCCGCTGCCGCTCCTGCTCCCACCGCTGCCGCTGCCGCTGCCGCCACCACCACCACCGCCGCCACCACCACCACCACCAACACCACCACCACCACCGACACCGCCAAGGCTGGGGGATGACTTGGGTGGGTGTCTAGAGACCTCCCTCCTCCGAGCCTTGGCCAGCTCCTCCCCCAGCTCCCTCAGCACAGTCCCCTGCCCCTCCCTGCTGTGGGTTCCCATCGTGTCCTGGGTCCTGCCCAGATCGTGTCAATGTATGTATGTACTAGATCCAAGTGAGAAAGTGTGTCAAATGATTAAATTAAATAAATGGAGACATAAATAAAGAAATAGATAAATACCTAGAACTGGTTCTGGTTTCTGCTGCCTCCTTGCCCTCTTGGGAGACCTGGAATGGAAAAGCCGCAAAGCGTGGCCAAGAGAAGAAAAGTGGGCGTTTTGGGCCTTTGTTGGTACTGGGGGAGCCAAAGAGTGTGACAGGACCTGAAGCATCTGCCCACCAGCCATCTTCTACTCTCTCCTTTACCTCCACTATGCTGTTGGGGCCAACTCTGCCCTCATCCAGGCAAGAAGTTGGAAAAAAACCTTAGAAGTCCACTAACTCAGCCTCATACCTGAGGCAAGAGTTCCACCCAGTCATGAGCTCTTGAGGCAGTGTATCTCATTGCTGGGTGACCCTCAGTTCATGTTAGAAAGCTTTCTCATTTGGAGCCCAAAGCATCATGGGATTGCTACCCGTACTGTCAGTTCTGGTTCTCTTCTAATAGTGAATTCTGTCATTGTGATTATGACCCTTGGCCACTTCAAGACTACACCTGCCCAGTCTTTCAGCTGCCCAAGGATGTTCTGACAGGTTCCCTGACCATCCTAGGCTCCCCTTTCTGGATGTTGATTGGTACTGGTCTTTCTTAAAGGGTGGCCCCAGAGCTGAACCCAGTCCTGCAGTAAATGTACTCTAAGTGCCTTGGATGGAGCATTCTATGTCTGTCCCTCTGCCTCCTCCCTCTCCTCGCCCCTGGCAGACACTTCATGGAACCTGCAGCCCACCGCAGTCCCCAGGTCCTGTTCCACAGGAACATGGGCTGGTCTCATCCCCAGCCAGTGCCAAGCCAGGAAGGAGAGCCAACTCAGGTGTCATGTGGCTGTCCCATCCTTTATTGGCTAATTTAGCGATGTCTCTGTCTCTTGCCAGTGGCTTCAGGCTTAGTCTTGGGAATTCCAGAAACCCCCTTTCGAGTGGTTGTTCTTTCTGCTATCCCTGGTGTCCCCATTCGTCCTATGGTTCTGGTCTAGACAGGGAAGGAGGAGCAGTGGTTGAGCATCTGGCTCTTGGAGCCTGACAAAGGAGGGCTGTGGGATCACATCAGGGAGGGGCAGGTTTGGAAAGGCCAGGAAGGGATGGACATGGGGGCAGGGTGCAGGATAGGCTTGTGGGGAGTCAGGGCCAACAAGTCTTACCGAAATGCTCATATGAGCGTCGATGGGAAGGACTTTCTTAGCATCCTGGCCACGGAGCATCTTTAGTCGACTCTTTTCCAGATAGTCACACTGTGATTTAAGGGCATCTGGGGCCAGAAATGAAACTTGAGTCCCCTGGTCAATGAGGAAATGCCCTATCTTCCTTATGGTTAGTAAGATCCACTGAGACCCCGCCTAGGATAACCTGTGCCTTCTGTCATTGGGGTATCTCCACCTTGACTTGGAATGGACAGTAGCCTCACTGTCCAATGCAAGCAAAAATTGTTGAGGCCACATCTGAACCCTGGCTTTCTCTACTGGTGAGGAGCAGGGGCAGAGGCCCATGTGGCATGAGCTTGGCCCTAGCCTAGGCAGCCATCAGAAGCCTTGCCCATAGCTGTGGGATCAGAGAAGCAAGGGGACAGAGACTAAGAGCAAGATGGCAATCATGAAGGTCAAGGAGCTGGGCTGCAGGGGACCTAGCACATCACATATACGTGCATACCCACAACCACACACACATCACATATACACATGCCACATATACACATCACATACACATACCACACACATACCCACAACCACACACACATCACATATACACATGCCACGTATACACACCACATACACACATACCACACACATACCCACAACCACACACACATCACATATACACATGCCACGTATACACACCACATACACACATACCACACACATACCCACAACCACACACACATCACATATACACATGCCACGTATACACATCACATACACACATACCACACACATACCCACAACCACACACACATCACATATACACATGCCACATATACACACCACATACACACATACCACACACATACCCACAACCACACACACATCACATATACACATGCCACATATACACATCACATACACATACCACACACATACCCACAACCACACACACATCACATATACACATGCCACGTATACACACCACATACACACATACCACACACATACCCACAACCACACACACATCACATATACACATGCCACATATACACATCACATACACATACCACACACATACCCACAACCACACACACATCACATATACACATGCCACATATACACATCACATACACATACCACACACATACCCACAACCACACACACATCACATATACACATGCCACATATACACATCACATACACATACCACACACATACCCACAACCACACACACATCACATATACACATGCCACGTATACACACCACATACACACATACCACACACATACCCACAACCACACACACATCACATATACACATGCCACATATACACATCACATACACATACCACACACATACCCACAACCACACACACATCACATATACACATGCCACATATACACATCACATACACATACCACACACATACCCACAACCACACACACATCACATATACACATGCCACATATACACATCACATACACATACCACACACATACCCACAACCACACACACATCACATATACACATGCCACGTATACACACCACATACACACATACCACACACATACCCACAACCACATACACCCCACCCTCCCACACACACAACTAGCTAGTTTGGTCCATTAACTCCCTTCAATCCATCCCTCCCTCTTCCAGTCTCTCACTTCAGCCTTCCATGTGCTTAGTTAGCACAGCCTGTGTAAGTAAGCTCTCTCCCCTCCCCTCCCCTCACTAAGCTCCTTGCAGGCAGGAGGAGCCTGTCCCTGGGATCTTGGCACACAGTAACAGTTCCTTAGGAGATGACTGGAGATTATTTGAGTATTTTAGGGCATGGATGTTGAAAGGCCCCTTCCCCTAAACAGGACCAGGCCCTAGTCCTCTCCTAGGGCCCCTTGTCCACCCACCATCTTGTCACCCTTTTCCTGATTAGCTTCATGTGCCCACCCACCTCACCCTGTCACGATGCGTACCCAGTAACCCGTGATGTGGCTCCTTCAGCAGGGGCACAAAAGCCTTGTATGCATTTTCATTTCGAGTCCCTGCAAAGAGAGTTTTGAGCTACACCCCGCCCCCCCCCATGGAAACCCTACCCCAGCCAAGCTCTTAGACTTTCAAACCCCACTTGGAATCTCCTCCTCCCCTTTTTTCTCTTGGTCTGGAGGCTCACCTTGATATTCTCTCCTCAAGGTGGGGACTGAAATGGAAGGAGGGAGGGGCCACCCTCCCTTGAGGTCCATGCTTCATCAGAGCACCCTGAGCTTAGAGCTACAGAGGAGCTCAGAGGTCACTCATCCAAACATTTCATTTTACCCAGGAAGAAACAGGGCCAGAGCAGTGATGAGGCTTGCCTGAGGTCACATAGTTTGAAAGTGGCAGAGATCAGATTTGAACCTCCATTCTCTAACTCCCAGTCCTGGGTTCCTTCAGCTCTGATTAGACCCCTGGGGGATACTCCCTGGGAAGATGGTAAACTAATCTAGCCTGGGGAGGACTTCCAAGTTGCTACCTAGTTGTCCACGTTCCACCTTGCAAACATAGAAGATGTTTCTGGCTTGGAGGACCTTGGTGGCTGATTCCCCAGGAAACTTCACCAAAAACAGCAGTTTCAGAGTGCCAGACTCGTCACAAAGGTCAATGAGTTCTGTGGGGAAACCAGAGGGAGACTCCAGAGGTTGTGGGACAAGGAGGGGCTCCCACTGTGCCCAGGATGGGTTTGGGGATACCTGGGCCACTTCTCTCCTGTGCCCAACCCTGGCAGGCTGGCTCCTTACCTGTATCAGGCAGCCCAACTTTGTGTTTAATATAATGCAACAGTAGCAAGATTGAGCAGTTGGTGTTGACCAGAAATTGCTGGTTATCTGAAAGACACACAAAGGCCAGAGAGACATCTGAGCCCTCCTTTGGGAGCACTGGTAAATCGGGAAGGGGGAGCTGGAGAAGTGTGGGGGAGGGGAGCTAGACGGGGTTGGGGAGGACCAAGCAGAGCTGAGGGGCAACAACCCTGTCTGCTCTCAAGTCCTTCTGCCAGCCATGTGACTCTGGGCAAGGCACTTGACCTTAGGAGCACAGAAGCCAGACCTGGCTGCCCTCCCCTAACTTCTATAAGGCATGTGAGGCTGGCTCGAGGCTCAGATGAGATGAAGGTGCCTTCTAGTCCCCCAAGGGCCAAACATCAGGCCTCCTCCTGCGATGTCCCTGAAGCTCTCCCGTTCACTCCTGCCCCTTACTTCCATGTTTGATGGAAATGAACATGGTTTTCAGTCTGCTTTTCTGCGTCCCAAGCGAGCTAAAGTGCCATACAGAACTCAAAGTCTGCTAAACACTGGCAGGGATGAGTAACTGGAATGTCAGGATATAGATGGATTCCACTGACTAGTCGGGCCAGAGGTGGGCTGGTTAGTGGGGGCCCTTGAGGTTAACCAGCAGGATCATGGGTGGAGCCCAGTGCTCTGAGTGATTATGAGGTCAGGCAAAGATGATGAGAAGGCTTGTGTACTCACTGGAGAGGGCAGTTGGGGTGGGGCCCCAACATGAGGGGCTGAGGAGGGCCAGTCTCACTCCAGACTAGCTCTCAGAGTGGTCAAAGAAGGCTCCAGGAAAAGTGTACCTTTGAACCCCCCCTTCCCCCATTAACCTTTACTATCTGGAAGCACAATTTGTCCTACAGTCTGGGCCTGGTCAGTGTTCCACCCCACCCACCCCCAAATGTCCCCCCACCCTTGTACACCACAAACATTCCTGTTTCTCATGAACTGAAACTTTATTCTTTTTTTTATTTTTATTTTTATTTTTTTATCAATCCAGGAATAGTATGAAGGAGGTGGGGAGGGAGAGTCCTGATAGAAGGAAGGGCTGGGGTGGGGAAAAGGTGGGGTGGTGGTGGCAGGGAAAAGATTCAGGAGAGCTGGCGGGGGGGGGGGGGTGTTGGGGGGTGGAGCAGGTACAGCAAGAGGGGGCAGTTCCCAAAGAGGGGATCCAGGAGGAGGAGGGGGCTGAGGGAGAGAGCATCCTCAGGAGGCCAGGCCCAGAGCCTGGCCATTGGGTGGCAGGGTCTCTGAGTCCAGCCTCAGGGCTCAGGGTCCAGGCTGTAGCATGGGGGAGGGGCCCAATAAGGGCTGTGCTGGCTGCAGGGGGAGCCCCCGGATCCTTCCTCTTGGGCCCCTGCTTTCGAGGGGAGCTCGCTCACGTGACATAGCCTCTCACTGTAGTCTGGCTGCAGACTTTCAGCCAGCCCCTTGGACACACCGCTCCAAGTCTAAGAACAGACAGCCACCCAAGGCCAGAGGTCAGCTTGTGGAATGGAGGGGAGAAAGAGAGGAGAAGGGAAGGTTCCCACAGCCCAGGGGGAGGTCAGGGATCCTCTGGGGCTTCCTCCCTGATTCATTGGCCCTTTGTCAGTGGGTGAGCTCCTCTGGACCTTTCTGTGCACCCCAGCCCCCACCCTCCTGAGTCTCTGGGCCACATCCTGCCAGCTAGTGTGGTCACTCTCACCACACACAAACAGTTGGTCTCTATGTGCTCGGGGGTCTGCCTGGCACACAGGCAGACTGTGTCTGTGAATGTTCTCACCGAGAAGTTTCCCTGGTGCGTGGTAACCAGGTCATCCAGGCTCTTGAGGTTGGGGATTCGAGGCATCAGGATGACCCACACCCTGGGGGACACATGAGGCAGCATCAAGGTTCTGCTTCCAGGGGCCCCATTGGCAGCGAATTGAGTTGGGATTCTAGTTCCCTCTCCAGGCACTGGTTGAGCTGCTGGGGACCCTTTTCCAGTTGTTCCCTCCTTCCACCCCCCACCCCCCTTTCCCTAAGTCTCACCGCTCCAGCCGGGTGAGCATAGTGATGAGGAAAATGAAACCAGTCAGGAGACCCAGGGGTACCAGCACCGTCTCCAGCACGGGCAGGGAGAGCCGCTCTAGGACACCAAAGGAAGGGACCTCAGGAGACAGCCCACGGGGCATCCCCACACAGCCCCTTCCCAAGCTTCCCCCTGTTCTGTCCCTCCCCCCATCCCCACCCCGAACTGAGATGGATGTCTGTCAGAACAGCCTTGGGGAAGGTTGCCCCTGGGCTTGATTGAGGGAAGTTTGGATGAGATGGGAAAGGAGAGGGCATAGGGATTAGAGGCAGAGCTTGGGGTCAGTGGGGTTTACCCCTTGGCCTTCTGCCCCCCCACTGGACCACAGGACTCCACTGACTCCACTGCTGGGCATTGCCACAGTAAGGTCTGAAGCGACTTCGGACTCGGAACGTGTAAAGTTTGTGCTCATCCACACTGGGCAAGCTGAACTGCAGCCTCTGGTGTACATACTGCTCCTTAGGGGAAGAGGAGGCCAGAGAAAGGAGGGCAAAAAGGAGAGGCACAACGAGGGGACGATGCCCCCTAGTGAGTGGTCCCTTCCTCAGCTTCTCTCTCTGCACCCATCCTGTCATGACAGGCTCAGGGAAAAAGAAGTTGAGAACTGGCAAGGGCCTCAAGATGAGGGGAGGGGGATGAAGGAAGGGGGAAGGAGGGAGGGGAAAGGAGGGAGGGGAAAGGGGTCCTAGTCCAGCCCTTTCATTTACTGAGGAGGAAACCCAGGGCCAGAGAAGGGAAAGGACTTGCGAAAATCTGGTACAATGAGGACTGCAACCCAGGCCCTGTGCCCACAAAGCTGGCACTCTCCCCTGTGCCATGCTGCCTCCCTCTCTCTCTTAGGAGTTCTTAGGGCCCTGGGTGTCAGGGTGCCTGCACTCCCTTCCTTTCCTCCTTCTCTGTCTGGGGCCTAGTGGCGTTGCCCAGGTGAATTTCTCCCAGCCTAGTCCCTTGACCTGAAATCCCAACAGTTCCTTTAATGACCTTTCAAAGCCCAACCTCCCACACTGGGAAACATACGGAAGTGGGACCTGGGGAGTGGGATGACATTTACCAGTGATGACAAAGTGGTCTGAGGGTGGATAAAAAGAACTGGAAGCCAGAGGAAGATGGGGGTCACTAGGGGTCAGGGCCCTGTGGCCATCCTTGGGCCTGTACTCCTCCCTTCCCCCCCCAACTCACTGTCCAGCTGGCATCAATGTCGCTCTTATATTGTACCAGATGCTGCAGACACAAGGCCTTGTAACTGCTGGTCCAGTTGAGTTCCAGCTGTGAGTCATTCACACTGTAGACTGTCAAGTTATCGGGAGCCCAAGGGATCACTGGAGGAAGGGCATGTTGGTGTGATCAAGTTACCCTCCCATCCCCCTGTGGCCTTGTCCTTCCCTGTGCCTGGCCCTGATCCCTTGGGATCTCTCTCTCTCTCCCCCACCAATTCCTAGAACATTATAGGGAAAGGACAAGCCTCACCATTCCCCTGGGCTCCTCCCAAACCTTTCCCCTGCCCTCATACCCAAATCCTGAAGCTTCATTTCCTGATTGAAACGTCTACCAGGAGCCCGGAGTTCCACATTGAAGTTGTTATACATTTCAATATCCTTTTTGCCGAACCAACAGCCAGTAGTGATGTCCCCAGCAAACAAGTATTGGCTACATTCCTTGGGTGGATCACTATACCTGAGGGGAGAGGTTGGAGGAACACAGAGAGGGAGGCTGAGAGCTTCAGCACCCACCAGCTAGGGCTCCTGTAACCTGAACTGGACTTCTCTGGGCAAACTGAGAGGCTAGCCTCTCCTGTTCCCATGAGGCCTCAGTCTCCCCCCCCTCCCCCTTCCCTCTCTTTTCCCTGTCTCCCTTCATACCAGTAGTACAGGGTCAGGTTGGTAGACTGGGGTCCAGAGCTGCTATCCCAGGTACAATTCATAAATTCACCATTGAAGACCCAGCACTCTACCTTTGGGAGGGGTGTGGGGGCTGTGGACATGGGTAGGAAATCAAAGAGGAGAAACACAAGTAACGGGCAGAGTAGGAGCATGCTTGAAGAAAGAGACTCCTTCCAGCACATCTCACTCACCCCCCTCCCTTGGAAGTTGGGCAGCCCAATCAGCTGGGGCAGCTAGCTTGGATCCCTTCCCCTGGTCTTGCCATCTCCTCTTCTCCTTCAGGTCATAGTGCTCCTCACCAGCCATAGTGTCCTGCCTCCTCCGGGGATCGAGGGTGCCCAAGCCCGTGGCCACCCCTAGCAGAGCCAGCAGCAGCAGCATCTTCAGGCTAGTTGACTGTTTGGACTGAGACCTGAGTTTCACTTTCATTCTCGCTTCATCAGAAGCCTGGGGGCCCCTCACCAACTACCTCTCACCACCCACATATTTCCTCCTGTTACAACTTCCGGTGGAAAGAACCTGGGGGACTGCACTACCTCTACAATAGGGCCCTATGTAGGGACTGAGAGTTGGGGAATTGGGTCACATAAAGCACCCTACCCCCACCAGTAGGAGGGCCAGGACCAGCTTGGACGTACAGACTCCTTGGCTGGATTATGGAAAAAGAAGCCATTGTCACTCCCCCAAAACTTGTTCTTTGCCCTCCAAAGCAATTTGGGTCTTTGTGCTGTTTCCAGCTTCACTGCAACCTTCCCTTCATCCCTCCATCCCTCTATCCCTCTGCCTGACCCTCCACTCCCCCTTCATCTTAGAACCTGATTAATCTTCACTGTCTTCATCTAGTTCAGCCTCCCTAAGGTTTAGAAAGGTTCATCACCTCTCTCAAGGTCATCAGACTGTTGCCCAAGGTGGTACCGGAGCCACTGGCTTCACGAAATCGAGCACCCTGGCCATTTCTCTCGGTTGCCTTGAATCTCAACTGGGGCCTTGTTACCGCTCGGTAATGCCAGGCGTTTATCTGCTGTTGACTTCCTAGCCAATTTCCCATAGCAATCCCTGCTCCCCTTTCTGCCACTTCTGTGAGGAGATAGGCTAGCCACCAGGCCTGGAATGCTCTCCCTCCTCACTTCAGGCTCCTGGTTTGACTCAGCTCAAATTCTACCTTCTTCAGGAAGCTTCTCCCAGTTTTGCAGTCCCTTCTGAGATTATCTTTCATTTAACTGTCTATGTCTTGGTTAAGGGGCGATGAGGTGGTACAGTGGATAGAATACTGCACCTGGAGTTAGGAGTTCAAATCCAACCTCAGACACTTACAAGCTGTGTGACCCTGGGAAAATCACCGAACCTCCCTCTGCCTCAGTTTCCTCCTCTATAAAATGGAGATCATAATAGCACTTACCTCCTGCTGTGAGGATCAAATGAATGATAATTGGAAAGGGCTTAGCCCAAGCCTGGCACAGAGAAAGTGCTATATAAATGTTGAGTATTATTATGTATGATTTTTTTTTGCATGTTGTCTCCCCCATTAGAATGTGAATTTCTTGACAGCAGGGGCCATATTTTTACCTTTCTTTGTGTTTCCAGCACTGTGCTGGGCACAGAGTAAATACTGCAAATTTAATTTATAAAGTAAATCAATTCATTTTGCAGATAAAGCCTGTAGCCTTTAGCCTAAGCACCAGAGAAAGTAAGTGACTTATCCAAAGTCACAATGGTTGGTGGGTTTTGAATTCAGGCCCTTTGACTCCAAATGCAGTGCTTTCTCCTAGGTTGTCATTCAGTCATTTCGGTCATGTCTGACTCTTCGTGACCCCATTTGAGGTTTTCTTGGAAATGATGCCACTTTCTTCTCCAGATCATTTTACAGATGAGGAAACTGAGGCAAACAGGGTAAAGTCACTCAACCAAGGTCACACTGCTAGTCAGTGTCTGAGGTCATATTTGAACTCTGGACTTCCTGACTCTAGCTAGTCCCAGTACTTTATTCCTTGCAGTGCCACCTAGTCACCCATAGTATATATTACACATATATTAACATTTAGTCTTTTCTAGTCCTTTCCTACTCTTTGTGACCCCATTTGGGGTTTTCCTGGCACAGATACTGGAATAGTTTGCTATTTCCTTCTTCAATGTAGTTAATTTCCAAATTTCTATCTCTAGACTGTCTAATCTCTCTCCTGAGGTCCCTCCAGTCTTAAACTTTCAGCTGTCTATTGGCCGTCTCCACTTGCAAAGTATGGTAACCTTTCAAAGTTTATATATTCCAAACAAAATCACATAGTCTCTCTTCCCAAGTAAGCCTGCTTCCATACAGTTCTTCCCTAGATCTTACCTTACCTATCAGATAACTTTCAGTCTCCTTTCCTGGGCCATCATTCATTTTTGGCTCACTGAGTGAGTATAGGGGTCTACTGGAACTTTTGGAGAAAGGAGTGATCCCTCCAGGCTCTCACTCTCTCCCTCAGTGGTCTCAGTGGTGTCAGTGGAGTGTCAGCAAAACCCCAGTTTCCAGGAGTTCAAGTATCATCTCTGTGCAAATAACTCTCAAACCCATATCGCTCCATCTCACTTTTGCCCTCACTCTCAATCCATTTCTGCATGACCAAAATGCCTGCTGGATCTTGAGTCTCCTCTTTCCCTCATGTCCTGCCTTCTTCCATCAGTTATCTAGGAGTCTTACGAATTCCACTTTGTTAACATGTCTTCTCTCCATTCATATGAAGACCCTCATCTCTGGATTGTTGGAATGGTTCGTTAAGTGGTCTCTCCAATCTATACTCAACAGAACTGCCAAGAGTCTTCTTACAGATCTGGCCATGTTCTTTTCCTACTCAAAAACTTTCAGGGGCTAGCCTTTGCTTGATGCATAAATCAGTTCTTTACCCCAGCACAGAGTGACTCCCACCTACTTTCCCCACTCTCCTTTGTGCATTCCAGATTCAACTTGGTCCTGGATGCCCATAAACCATCTCCAATTCTTGGGACTCCCACATCCCTTACTTACTATCTCTCATCTATATTTACAAATGAGCGAATGAATGAAAAAGTACTTATAAATACCTACTGCGTGGCAGGCACTGTGCTAAGTGCCAAAGAGATAGCTCTCAAGGAGTTTACATTGTAGTGGAGAGGGGAGGGGGACACCCAGATACTAGAGTGGTCACCGAGAAGTGTTTGGGCTAGGAAATCCCAAAAGTAATGGGTGGGGTTATAGAGCAATTGATTGACATGCCCATCCCAGAAATGGTAGTATTCTTTAAATGTTTATTTATTTTTAACATTCTTTTTTTTAAGTTCCAAATCCTTTCCCTTCCTCCTACCTCTCCCCATCCATCTAGCAGACAAAAAAAAGTGATATCAATTATACATGTGAAATCATGCACAACATATTTCCATATTAGCCATGTTGCAAAAAAAGCAAGAAAAATAAAGTGAGTAAAATATCTTCAATCTGCACTCAGTTTGGTAGTTCTCTATCTGGAGGTGGATAGCACTTTTCACCGTGGGTCCTTTGGAATTGTCTTGGATCATTGTCTTGATCAGAGTAACTAAGTCTCTCACAGTTTATCAGTTACAACATTACTGTTACTGTGTACAATGTTCTCTTGGCTCTGTTCACTTTACTTTGTATCAGTTCAAACTAGTGTTCCCAGATTTTTCTTATCATTTCTTATAGTACAGTAGTATTCCTTCACAATCATATACCACAACTTGTTCAGCCATTTCCCCAATTGATGGGCATCCTCTCAATTTCCAATTCTTTGTCACCACTAAAAGAGCTGCTCAAATTACTGTTGTACTTATAGGTCCTTTCCCCTTTTCTTTGATCTCTTTGAGTAGTGGTATTGCTGGGTCCAAGGTTATGCAGTTTTATAGCCCTTTGGGCATGGTTCCAAATTGTTCTCCAGAGTGATTGGACTAGTTCACAGTGTATATTACAGTACCAACATTTTTTTTAATCCCCTCCTGGATTTCTCAGTTTCCTTTTCCATCATGTTTTGTTTGTTGAATTATTTCAATCATGCCCTACTCTTTGTGACTCCTTTTGGGGTTTTCTTGGCAAAGATACTGGAGTGGTTTTTCACTTTCTTCTCCAGCTCATTTTACAGATGAGGAAACTGAGGCAAACAGGGTAAAGTGACAGCTAGTAAGTGTCTGAAGCCACATTAGAACTCATGAAGTTGAGTTTTTCCAATTCCAAGCCCAGTGCTCTATCTGCTTTGCCACTTAGCTGTCACTTCTGTCATATTAGCCAATCTGATAGATGTGAGGTGGTACCTCAGTTGTCTTAATTTTTATTTCTCTAACCAGTAGTGATTTTGAGCATTTTTTCATATCACACACACACACACATATCACTTTGATTTCTTCTCCTGAAAACTGCCTGTTCGTATCTTTTGACCATTTATCAATTGGAGAATGGCTCATACTTTTGCAGATTTGACTCAGATCCCTATATATTTGAGAAATGAGACCTTTATCAGAGAAACTTGCTGTAAACTGCCCCCCTCCCCAGTCTCCTGCCTTTTTTTCTATTCTTGCCAGCATTAATTCTGTTTTTGCAAAAAATTTTACATTTCATGTAATAAAAATTATTCATTTACTTCTTATGATCCCCTCTATCTCATTTGGTAATAAATTCTTCCTTTATCCATAGATCTGACAGGTACACTCTTCCACGATCCCTTAATTTGCTTCTGATACTATTTTTTTTTTAAACCTCATCTTAGTATATGGTGTGAGATGTTGGTCTTTAACCTCGTTTCTGCCAAACTGCTTTCCAGATTCAAGAATGCTAATATTGATTTGATTTTTGCTCCCAGAGTTAGGGGAGGAAGAGCTGGCCCTGAAACCAGCAAGACTTGAATTTCAATCTCACTGCTTCTGATATGTACAGGTTGTGTGACTCTGGACAAGTCACTTAATCTCCCAGTGGCCCAGGCAACTCGACTTAAGACTAGAAGTTGAAGAGAAGGTACTGACCTGCATAGGTAGGGGAAATTTCCTCACCTGAAAGTTCCCGCATAACAATGAAATCACAAACCTAGACTCTAGTCCTGTCTCCCAGATTTAGAGGTTCAGTTATTCCCTCTATGAAGCCCACGCTATTACTGCTGAGGCAACTAGAGGGCGCCACAGTGCACAGAGTGCTAGACCGGGAATCAGGAAGATCCTGAGTCCAAAATGTGACCACAGTCACTTACTAGCTGAGTGACCCTGGGCAAGTAACAACTCCTGTTTGCCTCATTTCTCATCTGTAAAATGGAGATAATACTAATTTGCAAGGTTTTTGTGAAGATCAAATTAAATTATAGTTGTAGAGCACTTTGTAAACCTTAAGAGTGCTATATGTTGTTGTATTTAGTCGTTTCAATTGTGTACAGCTCTTTTTGAGCCCTTTTGGGGTTTTCTTGGCAAAGATATTGGAATGGGTTGCTATATTCTTCTCCAGCTCATTTTACAGATGAAGAAACTGAGGCAAACAGGGTTTGGTGACTTGGCCAGGGTCACACAGCTAGTAAGTGTCAGAGGCCACATTTGAACATAAGTCTTCCTGACTCCAGACCCAGCACTCTATCCACTGAGCCACCTAGCCTTCCCCTCTATAAATGTTAGCTATTGTTATAAGGATACTATCATCCTTTCAGTCACCTGGGCTCCAAACCTTGGAGTCTTCAGCAACTCTTCCGTATTCCCCTCCACTCTTTCCACCCCCTTTATAGTCAGTGGCCAAGTCTTGTGGAGCCTGCCCCCTCATCTCTGCTCCTGAATCCCACTGGCACCACCTTCTCTCAAGCTTTCCCTGCTCCCAGGGTCTGTTCCCTCCTCACTCCCAGCCATCCTCCCCCCAAGCCGGGGAAGTTGTTTCTGGCTGAAAGCCTAGGCCTAAGCAGGTGCCTTCCTTTCTCCCAAGCTCTGCTGGGAGGTCTCTATTGCCTCTAGGCCCCGGCTCAGGGTGGCTTTGAAAGCCAGCCCTTTCCTTTCCTTCCGAGGCTTTAGCTTGAGCTGGGAATTCCTTGGGGGCAAACATTGCTTTTGGCCTCCTTTGTATTATTCCCAGCGCTTGGCACCCTGCTGGGCACAGAGGGGTTGAATACTGCTCATTGTTTCATCCGCTAGCTGATTGTTTCTTTGCCTCCTACCTCCTTTTCTAGACAAAGGTCGAGTCCTCCGAGCCCACACTTCCTACACTCACAGGGCCCAGGAGACCTGGCTCACCTGCTTTTGCTCACACATGACATTCTTTTGATTTATTTATATTCTTATTGATATAATTTGTTTCTACTAAAGATACATTCACCTCCTGGGGTGAGTGTGGGGAACCAACGAGATAACATATGTGAAGTACCGATCCTTAATGCATTACTACATCACCCCCACACCCTTTCTCCCTCCTAAAGAATCTTATATCAAAGATTAAAAAAGATAAAGGGGGGCGGGGAGGAAGAGGGCCACCGGTCAAACTCACCAACATACTGAAAATATCTGACCTGGACAGTCATGCAGGACATTCCAGGGCCCCTCTCTGTGTCTTTGGCCGGACAGTCAGTCTCTCCCCGCCCCCTCCTCCCCAATTGCCTTTTGGAATCAACCTCCAAGCCCCTTGCGAGCTCGGACCAGCTGGGCCCCGGGCTGTTTTCTCGATCTCCCCAGCAAAATTCCAGTTCCCGTTTATATAGAGCTTACTCTGTGCTCAGAGTTTTCCAAATATGATCTCACTGGATCCTCACCCCAACCCTGGGAGGTAGGAGCTGTTACTAGCTATCCCCATTTTACAGTTGAGGAAACTGAAGAAGACAGAGGTTGAAATGACACCGCTAGTAAGTAAGGGTTTGAAGCTGAATTTGAAGTTAGGTCTTCCTGACTACAGGCCTTGCGTTCTATGCACTGCAGCGCCACTGAATGACTTTACACAAGCTTTGGAGGTAGTTTGTAATTGGTTGGTATCCGGTGAATATTACCTCCCGGAGCGCAGCTGCGGAGCCCGGGGCTGCTGGGATTGGCTTCGTCGCTCTCCCCGCCCCCGGGAGAGCTGAACCCGTGTAGATGTTTGGCTAAATGCAGGCCACTGCGCCTTGTTTTGGATACGCGTCGGGATTGCTGGAGCAATCGATGGCTTTTTTTTGAGCTAGCTAGCCGGGAGACTCCCTCCAGGCAGCTCTTCTGTCACTCTGCCCAGCATTTTGTTGAATATTCTGTTGGACTTCTGGTCAACCATTTCCTAACTTGTCTCACACACACTTCTCTCTCCATCTCCAGTTCCTACTAAATCATAAACTCTGTGAGCGCAGTGACTACGTCTTGCTCCATTTCCGTATCTCGAACGAGGTAGGAGCACTGAGGGGAAGGGGGGCACTCTGGGCACAGCAGGGACTTTCTAAAGGTTCCTCAAATAGAAAGAAGTGGAAAAGAGCATACGTAAAATGAGGCGGTGCCCGACGTGACCTCTGAGGTCTCTTGGATCTCCAGACAATGGAGACCCTGTGGTAAGAGATGACAGCGTCAGTGGGGATCCCTTCGGGGCTCTCGGGTTAAGCGAAGTAAGCACTGGGCACACTTCGGCTTCGGAGATGCTCGCCCCTTCCCTCCACCCCGGGCCGTAGTGGACAGAGGAAAAAAACTGAGGAGGCTCCGGAGGCCCGCGAGCGGATGAGGAGGAGGCAGGTGCCCTAGGACGGGCAGATGGGTGGAGGCTGGACGTACGAAGGAACAGAGAGAGCGAAAGGGACCCAGATGGGCGGAGGCAGGCGGCGGGCGGCCTGCCAGCTGCACATGGCTCGGAGCTCCCGGGCTGAGCTCTCTCCTTGCCCCGGCCTGGCCGGCCCCCGCCGCTTGCCAGTTTCCGGGCCCGCCCCCGAGCGCCGGGCCCGCCCCCGCCCCCGCCCCCGCCGCGGGCCCGGCCCTGGCCCCGCCCCTGTCCGCCTCTACCCCCGCCCCTACCCCCGCCCCCTTCCGTTCTCGGCCCTCAGTCGTTTCTCTCTCGCTTTCCTCACTCCCGGCCGGGCCCAGCCGGCGCTGCCGCGGCTTGGGGCTGCCGGCCAAGATGGCGGCCTTCGGCATCCTGAGCTACGAGCACCGGCCGCTGAAGCGGCCGCGGCTGGGCCCGCCCGATGTCTACCCTCAGGACCCCAAGCAGAAGGAGGTGCGCGCGGCGCGGCCCGGCCGGGTGGCGGAGGGAGGAGGGCGGAGGGGGGAGGGGGGAGGAGAGAGGCAGGGGACCCGCCGGCGATCGAGGACCCGGGGTGGGGGGGGTGGGCGCGCTCGGTCGCTGTCCCGACTCCTCCGGCCCCGGAGGATGCCGAGGGCCCCGCCCGCGGCTCCCCGCCAAAGTTGGCAGGTCGGATCCCCCTCCCCCTGGAGAGTTGGGGACGGGCGGCCGGCGGGCGGCTCACTGTCACCAACTGTCAGCGCGGCCCTCCCCCCCCCCCCCCCCCCGCCGCCGGAGCCCGAGCGCGATGGCTCAAGGGTCCCCTCCCCCCTGTCCCTCAGGACGAGCTGACTGCCCTGAACGTCAAGCAGGGCTTCAACAACCAGCCCGCAGTGTCCGGGGATGAGCACGGCAGCGCTAAGAACGTCAACTTCAACCCGGCCAAGGCGAGCTGGGGGGGGACCGGAGAGGGGGGCGACGACGCTTCCTCAACTAGCCTCCCCCCCCAGAGTTTCCTTAGCCAGCGGTTCTCACTGGCTTCCAAAGAGGGGAGGGGCTAAGTGGCCCAGAGCTGAGGGGGCGGGGGGGTGGGGGCATAGCTCTGGCCCCTGCAAGAAATGGGCTGCACTGGAGGACCCCTGCTATCCCATGTGCCAAGGGGGCTGGCTGGGGCAGCTTCAGCCTGGCCCTCTGGCAGGACCACTTGGCCATTGCCCTCTCCCTTTTCTCCCTCCCCCCTCAGATCAGCTCCAACTTTAGCAGCATCATCGCAGAGAAGCTTCGCTGTAACACTCTGCCAGACACTGGGCGCCGAAAGCCCCAGGTGAATCAGAAGGATAACTTTTGGCTGGTCACCGCACGTTCACAGAGTGCCATCCATGCCTGGTTCACGGACTTGGCTGGCACCAAGCCACTCACACACTTAGCCAAAAAGGTGAGGCATTGCTTCCTGGGGCCTACAGGCTGTGGGGGGAGAGAGCACTCTTGACTCCCAGCTGCCAGCTCTTTCCCCCTTGCTATTTCCAGCTTGTCCCAGGCTGACTTCAGCGCCCCTGCTTCAAATTGCTTCCCCTCTCATCCTCTTTGTTGCCACCAAACTGGCACATTCTGTCATTTCTCCCACTCATCGACCTGTCTCCTGCCTCCCTGCCTTTTATGCAGTCAGTCAGTTCCCCAGGCCTGAAGGTGCTCCCTCCTCACCTCCACTTTGTAGAATTTCTAGTGTCCTTCAGAGCTATGTGCCACTTTCTGGGTGCCACCTTTCTTAGTGCTCTCTCCTCTGATATGCCCATTCTTTTTGTATGTAAGGCCTCACAGGGAGAGATAGCCACCAGTTTGGTAGCTAACCCCAAGGCCAATGGGACTCAGTTCACTTGACTTGGGAGTGGGTCCCGTGGAAGCAGCTTTGGGATCCTCAGAATCCCTCTGGCATCCACATGTAGGTGCCCATTTTTGGGAAGAAAGAAGAAGTGTTTGCCTATTTGGCCAAGTACACAGTGCCAGTGATGAGGGCTGCCTGGCTCATCAAGATGACTTGTGCCTACTACGCAGCAATCACAGAGACCAAGGTTAAGAAGAAGCATGTCATCGACCCTTTCATGGGTGAGTAACACCACAGTCAGAGTACAGGCATCTCCCATTCCCTTAGGACCACTCCCCCCTCTGCCCCCACCTCCCCACATCCCTTTCTCCATCCCACTTCCAGAGTGGACCCAGATTATCACCAAATATCTGTGGGAGCAGCTGCAGAAGATGGCCGAGTTCTACCGGCCAGGGCCTGGGAGCTGTGTCTCGGCCTCCGGGTCCCTTCCCCATGAGGTGGAGACGGCTCTTCGACAATGGGACTACAATGAAAAACTGGCCATGTTCATGTTCCAGGTAGCAGGAAGTGGGGGAGTGGCAGAGGCTGAGCTCAGTAAGGAGCCGTTTCACTTGGTAGCTGCTGCAATTCCCTCCGAATCCTAACCTGGCTCCCTCTATGCTGCTCTCTCCCCTCTGGTTTTCCTCATGCCCTTGCACTTTCAGGATGGGATGCTAGACAGACATGAGTTCCTGACTTGGGTCCTAGAGTGTTTCGAGAAAATCCGGCCTGGAGAGGACGAGCTACTCAAGCTCCTGCTGCCCTTGCTGCTTCGGGTAAGGCCTCAGAGCCTGAGTTTGTGGGACTGCAAGGGGCCAGACTGACTGGAGATTCTGAGTGCCACGTCTACTCCACAGTACTCAGGGGAATTTGTCCAGTCTGCGTACCTCTCTCGACGTCTTGCCTATTTCTGTACTCGGAGACTGGCCCTGCAGCTGGATGGTGTGAGCAGCCACCCTCCCCACGTGCTTGCCACTCAGTCCAGTGGCACATTGCCTCCGACCCCTGCTCCTCAGCCCCCAGCTGGCAGCCAACCCTCCACACCCTTTGGTGAATTGCTGCAGTGTCCTCAGCATCGACCTCTGGTGTTTGGGCTCAGCTGCATCCTTCAGGTGAGTGCTGAGCCATGACCAGACTTTGGGGCGAGCTCTGGGTCATGACCATGATGAGTGTCTCATGAGGGTTGAAAGTCAGGGCCTGCAGTCCAGAGCTGGCATCCCGGGGTCCCAAGCCAAAGGAATGTGTTGGGGGGTCGAGGGGAGGGTTGGGGCAAGTAGGGATGGAGGCTCCCTCCTGTTCAACTTCCTACCCTCCACACTGGAGCTGGCGGGACTGGTGCTGGGCAGGAGCCTGTCATGTTTGGCCTGGTCTGGAAAAGACATCCCTGGTAACTGGCCTTTTTGATTGGCTTGCCTCCTAGAGCATCCTTCTCTGCTGTCCCAGCGCGCTTGTCTGGCACTACTCACTGACTGACAGCAGGATTAAGACTGGCTCACCTCTTGACCACCTGCCTATTGCTCCCTCCAACTTGCCCATGCCTGGAGGCAACTCAGCCTTCACTCAACAGGTACCCTAACTAACTCGTAGGCCAATGCTCCCTGCGAATGGCCCCTAGTGGCAGCACTCCTCTTGAGCTTCACCACCACTGCCTCCTCTCTTGGTGTAGGTGCGGGCCAAATTACGGGAAATTGAACAACAGATCAAAGAGCGGGGTCAGGCGGTCGAAGTTCGCTGGTCCTTTGATAAATGCCAAGAGACAACTGCAGGTAGGTCCGTGGGTGTTTAAAGGCAGTGCATAAGTGACTGGGGATGCACTGAGGATCCCTGAAGGAGGTGTCCTTTGACCCACCACCTCCCCTTCAGGGTTCACCATCGGCCGAGTACTTCATACTTTGGAAGTGCTGGACAGCCACAGCTTTGAGCGCTCTGACTTCAGCAATTCCCTCGACTCCTTGTGTAATCGCATCTTTGGATTAGGGCCCAGTAAAGATGGTCATGAGGTAAACTGGGGCTGGGGTTGGGGCTCAGGAGGGAGAAATGGGAAAGGCGCTATACGAAAGTAGCTGCTGTTTGTTCACAGACTTGACATCAGCAGGCCCGAGATGGTGCAGATTGTTCTCTTCTCTGCTGGGCAGCTGTTAGGGAGCTAGATGGCATAGGGCCTGGAGCAGGAAGACCTGAATTCACATCTCAGACATTTGCTAGCTGTGTGACCTAGTCCCTTAACTTCTGTTTGCCTCAGTTTCCTCAACTGTAAAATATCACAATAGTGCCTACTTCCCAGGGTTGTTTGAGGCTTCAGCAAGATAACATAGGTACTTAGGTACTTGCAACCTAAGTGCCCAGCACATAGTAGGCTCTGATTGACTATCTCCTTCCTTCTCTCCTCCTTCTGCTTCCCAGATTTCTCCAGATGATGATGCTGTAGTGGCACTACTGTGTGAATGGGCTGTCAGCTGCAAACGTTCTGGCCGCCACCGGGCTATGGTGGTGGCCAAACTCTTGGAGAAGAGACAGGCAGAGATTGAGGCAGAGGTCAGAAGGGAGCAAAGAGAGAGAGAACTAGGCTGGTCAAGGGGAAGGGAACTGGGCTAGAGTTGGAGACAGTGGTGGAGGTCCAAGAGCACAAATCAAGGCTGGAGTTGTGGGTCCCAGGGTGAGGGAGCTGTCAGAGAGGGCCTCAGGGGTGTGGGGAGGTTTGAGTTGAGAGGGACAGAAGGACTCAAGAAATGCCTCCCCTGTTGTCTCCCGTGCCAGCGCTGTGGAGAGTCCGAGGCAGCGGATGAGAAGGGCTCCATCTCGTCGGGCTCCCTGTCTGCCCCCACTGCTCCCATTTTCCAGGATGTCCTGTTACAGTTCTTGGACACACAGGCACCCATGCTAAGTACGGATCACAGTCCCCTCCCCGACAAAAATCCACCCCATCCCACGCCAGATGCTAAGCCTTCCGGGGGCATCTCCACAGAGTCACTTGGCTAGAGGTAGGCCCAGTCATCGAAGACTGAGGGGTCTGACTGGCCGCCCTAACAATACACTTGTGTTGTCTCTGGAGGAGCCTGTCCAGGTGGCATTAGGGACAGTTAGGTGGTTCAGGGGATAGAGCCCTGGAGTCAGGAAGACCTCAGGTCACTCTGTGACCCTGGACAAGTCACTTTACCACTGTCTGCCTCAGTTTCCTCATCTGTCAAATAGAGGTAACAAGAACACCATATTTGTACTGTGCTTAGCAGTGCTCAGCACATAGTAGGTACTTAATGGATACTTATTAAAATTTAAAATTTCATTTGAAAAAGACCCACGTGGAGGAACAATAGCTATCCTAGCAAACTGAGGCCAGTTCTCCGTGTAACAGTCAAGTTTTCTCATGTATAGGTCCAAGGCACTTGACCAACAATGTTGAGTGTGGCCTCAGTTTCCCTGTTGCTTCTTGTGCTTCCTCCTCCCCACCCTGTTCTGTCTCTCCAGCTGATCCAAGAAGTGAGAGTGAGAGAGTGGAGTTCTTCAACCTGGTGCTTCTGTTCTGTGAGCTGATCCGCCATGATGTCTTCTCCCACAACATCTACACCTGTACCCTCATCTCCCGAGGTGACCTGGCCTTTGGAGCACCAGGGCCCCGTCCCCCCTCTCCCTTTGATGACCCCCCTGATGACCCAGAGCGGAAGGATGCTGAAGGCAGTAGCAGCAGCAAGCTAGAAGTGAGTGCTTTGTGTCTTTGGGCCCTGGTGCCCAGGGAGCAGGGGGGGTGGGGCGGAGGGAGGAGAGAAAGAGCCCTCCCTCACTGGCTGTGTCTGCTTGTGTCCTCAGGACCCTGGGCTCTCTGAGTCTATGGACATCGACCCTGGGTCCAGCACGCTCTTTGAGGACATGGAAAAGCCTGACTTTTCGGTAAGGTGCCCCCGACCGGGGAGGGGTGTTGCTCCTCGCTTCTTCCCCTTCTCTCTTCTTTCTCCCCTGGCCTTCTGCCCTTTCTCCAGATGTTCTACCCACTCTTCTTTCCTCAGATGTTTTCTCCCACTATGCACTGTGAAGGGAAAGGCAGCCCATCCCCTGAGAAACCAGATGGTGAAAAAGAGATGAAACCACTACTTAAGGAGAAAGTGGAGGGTACCTTGGGGGTTCTGTATGAGCAGCCACGCCATGTTCAGTATGCCACACACTTCCCTATCCCCCAGGTACCTACCTCCTACTTCTACCTCATTAGCATTGTGCCCAGGGCATACGCCCCAGGGATGGGGTGTGGGTGTTCTTGGGAGGAGGGAGTATGGAGGAGTGGGTGATTTCTGTGCTCGGCCATGATCTCCAAGTTGGGAGAGTCTGATGAGACTACTGGCACTCCCAGGAGGAGGCCTGCAGCCATGAATGCAACCAGCGACTGGTGGTCCTGTTCGGGGTAGGAAAGCAGAGAGATGATGCCCGCCACGCCATCAAGAAAATTACCAAGGACATCCTGAAAGTGCTGAACCGCAAGGGCACAGCAGAAACTGGGAAGTATTGAGTATCCCCAGGGCAAGGTCCTTGAAGGAGCTTGAGTTTTCATTTTCTCCCCCAGCACGGGGACCTCTCCAAGGTCAGGGCTTGGAGCTCCACTCCCTCTGAAATCTCCCTTCTCATTCCCCTTCCACTCTGTACACTGGCTAATATTTGCTGGGCCTTTGAAAATGTCAAAAAATCAGTTGCAGAAAGGTCCTTGGGAGGGGCAGATGGGTCCCTGGGAGGTGCAGAAGGCTCTCCTCAGAGGAGGAATACACTTCCTGGCAGTTCCTTCTCTGTACTACTTTCTCTTTTGGTTCAAAACAAAGAAATCAGAAGAGATAGATTACTACATTTTCTTTGGATTCAGTAGATACTTCTCCCCAAACTCCCCTACAAAACATTGCTGAGAAAGCAGAAACAGTTACATTGTACATTGTTCTCAGAGAGGCGGAAGACTGCCCTTGAATGTAGCTGGAGCAGGATGGGAGGAGCAGGTGGGAGGTGGCTGGAGCCACTTGAGTTTTTATTTTGTTGCGCTTCAGGGTGCCTGACATTCTCTGGACTTGGCCTTCTTGTTTGGTTCTCAGTTTGTCCTGATTTTCCCATACTCCTTGCTTATCCCACTGTAATATTCCATTCCATTCCAACGAAGAGGCTGTAGCTGGTCTGTTCCCCATTCCCTGGGTCCTGATGCATTTCTGGCTCTTTTTGAGCACAGACAGGACACCTGTCCAGCTGCTGGGCCTCTCCGAAAGGCCCCTTCTCCAGAGCCTCCTCGAGCTAGAGTGCTGGTGTCCTAGTGTCCCTTGGTCAGCAGCTTCTCTTGCCTGATCTCAGATTGCCTTCCAAAACGATCGAATTTCTCTGCTGCTCCATTCCAAGTGGTGAAACTGCCTACCTTCCCACAGCCCCTCCAACAATGAACTGCCCCACCTTTGTCGTGTTGGCATAGCTGGATGGCTGATGCTTGAGGACTGTTGGCATTTGCATTTTTTGGGTTGTTCAAAGCTTTTTTTTTTTTCTGGATTTTATTTCTTCTATTGAAAATGGTTTCTATTTCCTTAGTTGCTCTGATTACCACTTATTCCTAGAAAGTTGTACCCTGCCATCTTAAACTTCAGCATTTCTTTTGTCTACTGTATACAAAGCAGACAGGAGGCATCAGCCTCCCCAGGTCAGCACAGAGCCCTCCACAAGGGCCCCTCTGTAGTCAGTCTCAAAGGTCCAATGAGCTTGTTTCCAGTTGTAAGTTTATCCTTTGACTGTCCATTCTTCCAACTGTCCTCCTCACAGGTGGGGAAGATGGCCAGAAAAGAAGGCGGAGTCGGCCGGAAGCCTTCCCCACGGCAGAAGATATATTCTCCAAATTTCAACACCTTTCCCATTATGATCAACACCAAGTGACAGCTCAGGTACAACCCCAAGCCTCGATTCCAACGCCTCGAGCCCTGCCTCCTCACTCTCATTTCCATCCTCCCGGCTCTTGCTTTGGCCTTTTCTTTTCTTTTGAGCAAGTCGAGCCTCCCTGGTGCATCCCCTCCCTTCTCCTTGGCGCATCTCAGCTCAGCCGCTCAGCCTCATTGCCCTGCCCTCCCCAGGTCTCCCGGAATGTCCTGGAGCAGATCACGAGCTTTGCCCTTGGCATGTCATACCACCTGCCCCTGGTACAGCACGTACAGTTCATTTTCGATCTCATGGAATATTCACTCAGCATCAGTGGCCTCATCGACTTTGCTATCCAGGTGGGGAGTTGAAGGGCGAGGGCTGGACAGAGCATGCCCTGGGGGCATGAGGTCACACTATGGAGCAGGCTAGGGCTAGGCTAGGCAGTGGCCGCCAGAAGGCCCGAGCAACGTGCAGAGAGCAATGGGACATGGTGTGGCAGGCTTGCTCATGAAGCTCGTGCTCCTCTAGGCTCTTAGTTCTCACAAAGCACTTTTCTCACAAGCAACTGAGGTAGGTAGTATCATTCGCATTGGAAAACAGAGGCTTTTCTAGGTATAGGAACTTGGCCAAGGTTACACAGCTAGTAAGTAAAAGGCAGAGCTGGGCCTGGGACCCAAAGCTGTTGTTCTCTGTAGCATCCCACGCCTCCTCTGCCCACTGCTTTGTGACTCCCTGAGAATCCCTAGAGTCTAAGGGCCAGATGAGAAGGAGGGTCCAAAGCCCTTCCCTTCCTCCTCCACCACCAGGTTTCTGAGGAGAACCCTCCCCTGGAGGTGGTTTCTGTGTCACTAGTCGCTGGGGAAGGGCAGTTGTGGGGTAAGGAGCCCAGGATTCTCCAAAGACTCTGTCTAGGGAGAGGGCATAGGGCAGCAAGGGGAGGAAGAGGCCCTCTTCTCACTTTCCTCCTGGCCTCCATTGGCAGCTGCTGAATGAACTGAGCGTGGTGGAGGCCGAGCTGCTCCTCAAGTCCTCAGACCTTGTGGGCAGTTACACTACCAGCCTGTGCCTGTGTATTGTGGCTGTGCTGAGGCACTACCATGCCTGCCTCATCCTCAATCAGGACCAGATGGCACAGGTCTTTGAGGGGTAAGCATAGAGGCCTGAAACCTCTTGGGCCAGGCTGAGGGGCTGGTAGAGGAACAGGTAGCACCCCATACCCCATCCCCACCACATCTCACCCCTCCAAGAGCTAAGCTTGCCTTTTTCTTTCATATCCCATCAGCCTTTGCGGGGTGGTAAAGCATGGCATGAACCGGTCGGATGGCTCCTCTGCAGAACGCTGCATCCTAGCCTATCTATATGATCTGTATACCTCCTGCAGTCACCTAAAAAGCAAGTTTGGGGAGCTCTTCAGGTGAGAGAGGGCCTTCCCCTTCCTGCCCAGCCTGAGATGGTGCTTCCTGGTCCCCTTGGCTTCCTCGGCCAGGCGCTGATGTGGGGCCCATTTTGTGTGCCCTGAGACAGAGCTGTCCCTGTCCAAATCCCTGCCCATCCCCTTACCAGGTCTCTCTCACCCTTACCGTGCTTTCTCCCTGCCCCCAGTGACTTTTGCTCAAAGGTGAAGAACACCATCTATTGCAACGTGGAGCCCTCTGAGTCAAACATGCGCTGGGCCCCCGAGTTCATGATTGACACACTGGAGAACCCAGCGGCGCACACCTTCACCTACTACACCGGGCTGGGCAAGAGCCTTAGTGAGAACCCTGCCAACAGATACAGCTTTGTCTGCAATGCCCTCATGCATGTCTGTGTGGGCCACCACGACCCTGACCGGTATGGGTTGGGCCCAGCACCCAGGGGCGTCCTGCCATTGGGGTAGAGATGGAGCTGAAGCTTGAGGCTGGGATTGGTTTGGGGAGCCCGAGGCCCCAGCCTTTTCCAAGGAACGTCCCCTCTCCTCCAGGGTCAACGACATTGCCATCCTGTGCGCTGAACTGACTGGTTACTGCAAGGCCCTCAGTGCAGAGTGGCTGGGGGTGCTGAAGGCCTTGTGCTGCTCTTCTAACAATGGCACATGTGGCTTCAATGACCTGCTCTGCAATGTAGATGTGAGCCTGGGGGGCAGGGTGGCTGCCATGCTCTGGGGGGGCAGGGTGGCGGGCATGCTCTGAGGTGGGGAGCAGAGTGGCAAGCACTCCAAGGGGGGAGGAGAGGGTGTTGCTTTGCTTTGGAGCTCTGAGCAACTCTTTCTTTCCCAGGTCAGCGACCTGTCTTTCCATGACTCCCTTGCCACCTTCGTTGCCATCCTCATTGCCCGTCAGTGCTTACTCCTCGAGGATCTCATCCGCTGTGCTGCCATCCCCTCACTGCTCAATGCTGGTGAGGCCCTCTCACCCTTCCCACCCCTCACCCTGGGCTTTTGAGCCCAGACCCCTTGACTGACCTCTCATGGCAAGGGTTCACTGTCCCCTTCCTGGCCCCATGCCCCTACCTGACACTGCCCTCCCCTCTAGTCAGGGCAGCCTCAGCTTGCTCTCAGAATTGCTTTGCCCTACCAGCTTGCAGTGAACAGGACTCTGAACCTGGTGCTCGCCTCACCTGCCGAATCCTGCTCCATCTTTTTAAGACACCTCAACTCAACCCCTGCCAGGCCGATGGCAGTAAGTAGGCCTGATGGCAGATCCTTGCAAACCAGGGACTTGGGGATGGTACCCAAGAGCACCCCACTGACTGTTCCATCCTATATGTTGGCAGCTAGGTGGTGTGGTACAGAGTGTTGTGCCAGGAGTCAGGAATGCCTAATTTCAAATCTGGCCTCAGACGCTTATTAGCTGGGTGACTGTGGCTAAGTCACTTCACCCTGTATGCCTCAGTTTCCTCATGTGTAAAATGAGCTGGAGAGGAAAATGGCAAACCAGGATCTTTGCCAAGAAAACCTCAAATGGGGTCCCAGAGAGTTGGACACAACTGAAAAGCTATCAAACAATTCCCTGATAAGATCCCTCTTTAGATTCCAACTTACTTTTTAGAGACTGATTTCCCATGACTCTCCCCTTCATAAATCTGGTATTCTAGCCTCCTTGCTGCTCCCTGGATAGGACCTTCCATGTCCGATCTCACCCTCAGCTCCCTCCAGGCCCAAGGCACATCCCTTCCTCCATGAGGCCTCTCTCCCACATCAGCACTCTCCTGTTTGTGCCGATGACTTGGCGCTTACTTGGACTTACTTGGGGACATGTGAAGAGTTTCCCCACAGTAGACTGTAAGATTGCTGAGGCCAGGGCCCTTTTGCATTTCTTTATATTCTTAGTACCAGGCACACAGTGAGTGCTTGCTTGATCAGTACTTAATAACCTGACTAGCCTTCTCTCCACAGACAAGCCTGCCGTTGGGATCCGCTCCTCCTGCGATCGGCACCTGTTGGCTGCCTCCCAGAACCGAATTGTGGATGGAGCTGTGTTCGCTGTGCTCAAGGCTGTATTTGTGCTTGGTAGGGGTTGGGGAGGGGGAATGTAGAGCACAGGCACTGTATCAGCTGAGCTACAAAGGACAGTCTTTCCACCCCTAGGGCCCAGGTTTCTCACCTTTCTGTATGTCAGTCAGTCTGACAGCCTATGGACCCTGCCTTCTCAGTAACTTACTTGGAAATGCAAAGAATTACAAGGAAAACCTATTTTATTTAAATGGAGTTAGTAGGAAGTTTATAACAAACCCAAGTTCTGGGAGCCCTGGTTAGGAACCTCTGCTCCTTTGGGGAGGCTGGGTGGTGGGAAGGGTCAGAGGTCAGGGTAGGCTGAAGGGAGGAGGACAGTCCCCTTTCTTTGTCTCATGTCCAGGCCTGACCACCTTGTTTTCCTTCTCTCCCCTGGCCCATAGGGGATGCTGAGCTCAAGGGCTCAGGCTTCGCCTTAGCAGGAGGGACAGATGAGCTCCCTGAGGAAGAGGGTGGGGGTGGCCGGAGGCCTGGAGGCCGAAGTTTCTCAGTGGAGACAGCCAGTCTGGATGTTTATGCCAAGTATGTGCTGCGTAGCATCTGCCAGCAGGTCAGTACCACCCTTTAGTGCCACTGGATGGCCCATCTTCCAGCCCATTCTCATCCTACCCCATTCTTTTCTCCACCTTCTTCCACTCCCCCCATAATCATTTCTTCACCTGCTCCCCCCATACACATACTTTTGTCCCCCAGGAATGGGTAGGAGAGCGCTGCCTCAAGTCCCTGTGTGAAGACAGCAATGACCTACAGGACCCTGTGCTGAGTAGCGCCCAGGCCCAGCGCCTCATGCAACTCATCTGCTACCCACACCGGCTGCTAGACCACGAGGATGGAGACAACCCCCAACGTCAGCGCATCAAGAGGATTCTGCAGGTATGGGAGAGGGACAGCCAAGGTGCCAGGCGAGGTGGGCTGTGGGAGGTAGGGTCTGAGGAGGAGGAAGAGGAAGCACCTGAGGGCCAGCAGGAGCTGAGGGCAGAGAGTGAGGGTGAGGCCAGGACAGGGACCGGAAGGGGCCATTGTGGTCAGCAAGCGAGCAGGATCTGTCATGGACCCATGGTCTGGGGTTTTCGGTGGAAATCCTGCATGTCACACAGCTGGGAAGCTGTCAGGGAGAGAGGCCATCTGTGCCCTCAGAGACCCAGCTAGTAGGAATCCCATGCAGAGTAACAGTGACAGTGAGCCATTGTTGATGTAGTACTAGCCATCAACTTTACCAAGGACCTTCCAGAACTTAGATCTCATTGGACCCTCATGGCAACCCTGGGAAGGAGGTGAGGAAACTCAGGTAGACACAGAGGTGAAGTGACTTATCCAGGGTCACACAGCCAGTCAGTGTTGAGGCCAGAATTGACTCCAGGTCAATTATCCCAAGTGGGGCTGGCGCACTACCCTCTGTGACTCCCTCTAGTGGCTGAAATTGGACTCTGCTAGGTACAGAACTAAGTACTAGTTCACACTTCTACTCTGGGGCCTCTGTCCAGTGACTTGCCCATAGGATGCCCAGAGTGCATACAGAATGTTTGACTTGAACCTGATTCAGTGGCATCTTTAAGGTTTGCAACTCCACCCTGAGGTAGGATTGTGAGTGTTAGCCCCAGTTTACAAATGAGGAAACTGAGGCTCCCAGGGGTCTAGTCATTAAGCATCAGAGTGGGGATTCCAACTCAGGTTTGGGCCTCATTTGGGCTTCTTGGCATTGTGTGCTGCCGGGTTTGTCTGTCTGGGTAATGTTGTCCTGTCTGAAGGAGCAGGACAAATGACTTCTCTGGATCCCTTTAACAAAAACAGCTCCCATTTTGCTCAGACTTCGAAGTCTGTGAGGTTTAGGTAGTATATATAGGGGCCCCATCTCATTGATGAGGAAACCAAGGCACAGGTTGAGTAACTTGTATATGCCTTCAACACTCTGCCATGTTGCCTTTGAGACTTTGAAGTTTGTTGCTTGGGGTGGGGGGCTTCTGGGAAATGGGTTGTGAGAGGTTTGGGTGCGGGGAGAAGGCAGTCAGAGACTAATGAGGCTGGGGCATTGGGGTGGGTTGGGACCTGAATTGCAGAATCTGGACCAGTGGACCATGCGACAGTCTTCCCTGGAGCTGCAGCTCATGATCAAACAGACCCCTAACAATGTGAGTAATAAAGCACCCTCTCCTCCCCTTCCTACCCCCCCACCTGTATGGGAGGGGGGGAAGTTGGGACAGCAGAGAAGGTCCCAGGGCTTCTGGTCTGGGAGAGGTCAAGGGGAAGGAAGATGACAGAAATAGGGGGCTGATGGTAAGAGGCATGCTGAGTGGGACCCAGGCTTGGAGGCCTGCAGAGGGGTTAGACTGTTTGCTTTGGGGATTGGGGATACAGCAGGGGAGATGAGGTAGAGGGCAGGGTGGGGGGGTTGGGCAGTAGAAAACATGGAGATGCTGGAGGGCAGGATTTCCAATGGAGTCCTGTCCCCCACCCTGCCATCCGCCCTCCTCCTCCTCCACCCCTGCCATCACCTCCCACCATCTGCCCTCCTGCGCCTCCAGCTGGCTATGTAGCCCTCCCATCCCCCTCGTCCTCCCCAGGAGATGAACTCCCTCCTGGAGAACATTGCCAAGGCTACCATCGAAGTTTTCCAGCAGTCGGCAGAGACGGGGGCAGCTGCAGGAGGGCCTGCTGCCACCGCACCCCCCAGTAACAACAAAGCTAAGCCTGTTCTCAGGTGGGGTAAAAGCCTTTTGGGCCCTGACATCCCCATGGAGATACTGGCATGGCCTCTGGGGCGGGGGAGGGGGATCCCTACTGCTCGCCCCTGACCCAACACAGCCGCATCTGCCTTCCTCCCCTGACCTCAGCTCCCTGGAGCGCTCTGGGGTGTGGTTGGTGGCCCCCCTCATTGCCAAGCTGCCCACCTCCGTACAGGGCCATGTGCTGAAAGCTGCTGGGGAGGAGCTGGAGAAGGGGCAGCACCTGGGCTCCTCCTCCCGAAAGGAGCGGGACAGGCAGAAACAGAAGAGGTGAGTGGGCAGCCCAGGACCACAGTGAATCAGGCTGGAGTGGGGCCCTGGGTACACGACAGCTGAGTGGGATGCCAGATAGGGGCAAGATGGATCCCAGGGAGCAGAAGCTCAGGCCTGAGGAAGGTGGCCGAGCTCCTTGAGCTCCTGGAGGGGAAAGCCTCTTAAAAGCCCCACTTCCAGCCTCTGCTCCCTCTTTCTTCCCTTGTCCCTGGCTTCTTCCACCAGCATGTCCCTGCTGAGCCAGCAGCCCTTCTTGTCCCTGGTGCTGACTTGCCTGAAAGGGCAGGATGAGCAGCGTGAGGGGCTCCTCACCTCCCTCTACAGCCAGGTGCACCAGGTATGTCTGCTAACCTAGAGTGGGCAGGAGGGGCGCACCTACTTGTGTGGCACGCAGACCCCACCCATCGCCTGCTCTGCAGCAGCGTGGCTCGGTCTGGCTTCTCCCTAGATTGTTAACAACTGGCGGGATGACCAGTACTTGGACAATTGCAAGCCCAAGCAGCTGATGCATGAGGCCCTGAAGCTGAGACTTAACCTGGTGAGTCCTGGGGGCCAGGGCCAGCCCCGATGGGGGAGGAGCCCCCAGCGCAGGGCAGAGCTAGACCTATTTAGACATCTGCTACCACACCCGCCCCTCCAGGTATTCTTTTCCAGTTGAGAATATTGACATTCAGAGGGGCAAACTGGTGATGGCAAGGCCAGGTTAGGCCAGAGCCCAGACATGCTTTTCTCTCACATTGGCGGCAGGGTTGGCCCACCATTTCAGTCCGATTTTGCCTATGATCCTGGCAGGTAGGGGGCATGTTTGACACAGTCCAGCGGAGCACCCAGCAGACTACCGAGTGGGCCGTTCTGCTCCTGGAGATTATCATCAGCGGCACCGTTGACATGCAGTCCAACAAGTAATCCCAGCCCTTCCACCGAATGGTCCCTGTGCCTCCAACAGCCCAACTTCCCCATCCTCACTCCAAGCTGCTGCTCTATCCAGGCCCTGGCGTGGGAGGGGAGGTGTGGCCATTCGGACTCCCATGGACCCCTTGGCCCTGGAAACACCACTGGCACCTTTTGTTGCCCACCCCCCCCCGGCAATGACTCAGATCATCTAGTTTGGCAAAAAGCCTCCATTCATCCTGTCCCTGTGTCCCCCACCCTCTCTGTCTCTGCATGTGTGTCTGTGCCCATCTGGGTGTGTACTTACCCCTCCTACAGTGAGCTTTTCACCACTGTGCTGGATATGTTGAGCGTCCTGATCAATGGGACATTGGCTGCAGACATGTCCAGTATTTCTCAGGGAAGCATGGAGGAAAACAAGCGGGCATACATGAATTTGGTGAAAAAATTACGGGTGAGCAGGGGGGCTCCCTGGGGCTGGAACCCTGGTCTCCAACTTCTATTCTCTAGTGCTTTGTTCTAAGCTGAACTCTGGCCTTCCTTCAGTTCGCTGTTCTGTTTGCCTCCATGTCCTGGTTCTTTGGGGCAGGGGTGGTTCCTGACCCCATGTCCTTTACTCCCTTCTTGTGCCTGCAGAAGGAGCTAGGGGAACGTCAGTCTGACAGTCTGGAAAAGGTACGCCAGCTCCTGCCACTACCCAAGCAGACACGAGACGTCATCACCTGCGAGCCACAGGGCTCCCTCATTGACACCAAAGGCAATAAGATTGCTGGCTTTGATTCCATCTTCAAGAAAGAGGCAGGTTCCACTCCCTTTCACATGCCCACCTGGCCTGACATGTCCCTCTCCCTGGGGCGTGAGCTCTCATCTGGCTGGTTCCTGGCAAGGCCTCTCTGGACTCTTGCCTTGCCTTTGATCACTTGACGGGTCCTTCCAGCCACCCTGCCTGCCTGTCTGTAGCTCTGCTCACCTCTCTCCCTAGCTCTTTCACTTTCTCAACCATGTCTGGGCACCCTGTCCACCTCTTTGTACCCCATGCAACTTATCTTGCCCAAGGTGAGTTCCACCCCTTGCCATGACCAGCTCATGTAGATGGCTGGTGGCAGATGAGGCCAGGTCTAACAAGTTGAAATGGAACAGGGGAATTTCCGTTCAGCAAGCAGCTGTTAAGAGCCCACTAAGCTTAAAGCACTGGGCATGGAAGCACGCACATGTCCATTATAGCCAGCCACACATTTTCTCATCTCTCTCGTCATGTGCCAGTCTCTCTCTGCCCTGTGTCCAGGCTTTCATGCTCATTGTCTCTCTCTCACCGGGCAGGGCCTCCAAGTCTCCACTAAGCAGAAGATCTCGCCCTGGGATCTCTTTGAAGGACTGAAGCCATCAGCACCACTGTCCTGGGGCTGGTTTGGGACTGTGCGTGTAGACCGGCGGGTGGCCAGAGGGGAGGAGCAGCAGCGCCTCTTGCTCTACCATACCCATCTGCGCCCTCGGCCCCGGACCTACTACCTGGAACCACTGCCGCTGCCCCCAGAGGATGAAGAGCCACCTGCCCCGACTCTCCTGGAGCCAGAGAAGAAGGCCCCTGAGCCCCCCAAATCTGACAAGTCTGGGGCAGCCCCCCCTAGCACAGAGGAGCGCAAGAAGAAACCCCCCAAAAGCAAGAAGCGACCCCAGGCAGCCAGCAAGACTGAGGTCAGCTCTCTGGCCAGTCTCGAGAGCTTGGGGGAGGGGGAGCACTCACATCACAAAAGAATGGACCTTGGAGCTTCAGGCTCTTCCCCATTTCCTGTACTCACTCACTCTCTCTTCTGGCTTGCCACATGCAGGACTATGGACTGGGCCCCGGGCGGAGTGGCTCCTACGTTCCAGTGCCCACAGACCTCCTGCACCATGCCACTGGGAGCTCCATATCTCGCTTTGGCTACCCCCAGACACCTGTGACGCTCTACACCCAGAACCAGCCTCTACCTGCAGGTGAGTGGTAGCCCCAGTGGGGAAAGGCGTCCAGTTGCGTAAGGCCTTTCGATGGGTGGCTGGCTGCTCCCTGCCTGGCTTTGTCAGAATAGGAAGCTGACTGGCCCCAGAGACTAAAGAAAGGGATGAGAAGTCCAGAGAGGCCAGGTGGCTGGCCACTATTGTGAGCCCCCATCCCCTACATCAGAGCCCTGTGCTCTCCCAGTTCAGCCTCTTCTCCTTGCCAGGGGGCCCTCGTCTGGATACTACATATCGCCCAGTCAGGATGCCAGTGCCCAAGCTCCAGACCCGACCATCATACTCTGGGGTGTTGCCTTCACCCATAACAGGGGTCATAAGTATTGACCCTTCCTACAAGACTCCTGTGTACCGGCAGCAGCAGCCTCCAGTGCCACAGGGCCAACTCCTACGTCAGCAGCTCCAGGCCAAGCTGGTAAGAGGGGTGGAAGGAAAAGGGGTGTGGGATGGGGAGGGCCCTGAGTGTACAAGTTCCATCCAGAGGGGATGTTTAGGGTGGGAAACATGTGGAAGGAGATCTTGGAAAGGAAGGGATCAAGGTGGGGAAAGGGGAAGGGGAGAAGGCCAAGACTCTGCCCTTCCCCTTTACAGAGTCAGGGAATGTTAGGTCAACCACCTGTCCGCCAGATGACCCCAAATTCTTCCTATGGTTCACTGCAGGCTTCCCAGGTAAGGCAAGAGGAGGAGGGGAGGGAGAAGGGGCCAAAGAGTTGTGAAGTTTTTTGGTCCTGACCTGTCTCTTCTTCTGCCTAGGGCTACACTCCCTATGGTTCCCACATTGGACTACAACAGCACACTGGCCCAGCAGGCACAATGGTGCCCCCCGGCTATTCCAGTCAGCCTTATCAGAGCCCCCATCCTGCCGCCAACCCCACTCTTGTGGACCCTGCCCGCCACCTCCAGCAGAGGCCCAGTGGCTATGTGCACCAGCAGGCCCCAGGCTATGGGCATGGGCTGCCCACCACTCAAAGGTAGATAGGGTATTGATGGGGGCTCAGAACTGGGGAGCCAGGGAAAGTGGGTGAGGTGGAGAGGACCACTGAGGGCAGAGGTACATTTGGATTAGGAATGTGTATATGACCAGTCTTGGGACTACTGGTCATGGACCTTGAGGCTCCAATAAAACTCACCTGCCTTCAGGTTCTAGAATCTTAGCATTCAAAGGGCCCTTAGAAGATCATGTAGTCCTCCGGAGTCCCAAGAGGTTCTTGATTTAGTAGGGAGCTACAAGGGGTGTGTGTGTGTCTGTGTGTGTGTGTCTGTGTGTGTGCGCATGTGTGTGTGTGTGTGTGTGTGTGTGTGCATGCGCTTGAGGACCACATGCTGCTGGGTGGGCACTGTAACTCAGGCATGGTTCCTGCCCTCATAGGCCATGCCATCTGAATGTGAAAAAGATACCAACCCTGACACACTTCTTATGTAATATCGTGTGGCCTTTGTGGGGGGAGGGGTGAGACAAGAAGGTCAGGTGACTCACCCCAGGAGAAGGGAAGCCAGGCTTCACAGGGGACTGGAGGACTGTGCCTGGCCAAGAAGGGAGGGCAAACTGCCATTGAAGGCCTAGGGAAGCAGCCTGGGTCCAAAAGGGAATCAAGAAAAAAGGGGGTGGCCAGGCTGTGGGTATGGGAAGACAGCGGCACCTAATCAGAGCTGCCACTGCAGTGGCAGGAGCATGAAATGACATGCCATGATCATCACCATAGTTCACAATCAGAGCACTCTGCTGGCTCTTTCTGCACAGCAGTTCTGGGAGAGAGACAGGGGAGGTATCATCGACCCCATTTTACAGATGAAGGAAGTGTGGGGATTTGGGAAGGGAAGGAAGCCACTTGCCCTTGACCACCCGGTTGTTAAGAATCTACAAGAGGATGGAAGCCTGACTCTAAGCAGTAGTAGAGACCCCACTTCCTCGGCCTCCTGACCTGGAGGCTTTCAGTATTCTTTACTGTGTCAGTGACATGACCTGGAAAAGCCTGGAACGAGAGGGGAAAAGGGTGGGTAGCATTTGGATGACTATGTGGTGGCATGGAGTATAAGATGATAGTTACTGTCCATGCAAGGACACAGCCCTAAAGGTCCAGAGGAAGGAATGACTATGCCACTAGAGAGGGGGGCAGGCGGCAGTCAGGAGAGCAGTTGGCCTCAAGCTGGAGGTAGTGATTGTCTTGGGGAGAATTGGGAGACAGGAGCTAAGCAAGGTCAGATCTGTTGCTAGAAGGCCTTGAATGCCAGGTTTGAAGTATTTGGACCCGATCCAGTAGGAAATAGGGAACCATGGGAAGTTCTTGATCAGGGTGAAGACCTGAAGAAATAAGTGATTTTAAAAGCTGAATGTGGCGGCAGTAGTGCATAAGAGGGCCCATGGGAGAAAGCCTGGCCGTGGCAGGGTGGGGGCAGCTCTAGGAGTCTGCCATATTGAGCACAAAAGGAAGAGAGGGCAGCCTGGACCAGTGGTTGCAGCAGTGAGGATGAAAGAGGAAGAGATGAATTTGAGAGCTAGACAAGACAAAAGAGAGGCAAGAGGGGTGACCGGAAGGCTTCGAGCTGGGGATCCTGTTAACAGACACACCATTATTGGGAAGGAGGGAGGGCCATCCTTTGCATCGGGTTTGTTTTTCTTTACAAAGGAGTTCTGAGCACTGTTGCTGGCACTTGTCAGTGTCCCCAGACCCCTAGCTTGGCCATGTCCCACAGCAAACACGTCTGTCTTGTAGCTTGGCCCAGCTCTCCTGGGAGAAGGGAGGGAGGAAGGTGTGGCCTCCTGGCAGTCTTCTCAATGAACGACTGGCTGATTTTTGACCTTGTTAGGTTGGAGGTAGGGGTTGTCTTGGGGAAAACTGGGAGACAGAAACTCGGGTACATGTGCAAGGTTGGTGCTGGAGGAACCTAGCTCTCTTTGGGACTGGTTGTTGTAGAGATGATGGTCAAAGACCTGGGAATAGCCGAGTCCTCTGAGGGAGGACAAATATCAGAGAAGAGAGGAAAAGGCCGACTGGTCTGGGCCCAGGAGATGAACCAGAGAAGAGGTCGAAGGAAGAATCCATAGACATATGGGCTGGTAATGAAGTCTGGAAAGGAGAAAAGGACGACAGGGAGGTGTGGGGAAAATGTCTGATCTTTAAGGCGTCAGAAAAGAGCCTGATGAACATCTTGAGTCTATCAAAAAAGGCCTGCTTTCCCTTCCTCCCTGAAGCCCATGAAGAAAACTGGCCAAAGCTGCCTCCTGGAAGAATTGCCATGTAAAAGCAGGCAGGCCACGAGGGGTGCTACAATGCAGTCTCTCTCTCTCCCCCTGGAGGTCTCTCAAGAGAGCAAGAGACTATTCTGTCTGGGGTTGGGAAGAGTGCTTATCTTTGGAGGCAGGGGAATGGATGAGATGACCCCTGAGTCCTTTGCAGCTCAAGGTACCAAGGGTCTTTTCCTGTCCTTGGTGCCCTGCCCTGCAGGTTTGCCCACCAGTCACTACAGCAAACATCCATGATGGGGGCTATGACCCCCTTGAGTGCTCAGGGGGTCTCCAGTAGTGTTCGCCCCAGTCCCATCCTGCCTGAGCAGCAGCAGCAGCAGCAACAGCAACAGCAGCAGCAGCAGCAGCAGCAGTACCACATTCGGCAGCAGCAGCAGCAGCAGCAGATCCTGAGGGTGAGTGGGGATGGGGCTGACCCTGGGCCTGGGGTTTCAGTGGATGACTGTATAGGGGTCTTGGGCTCAGGATGGAGGGAGTCAGGGTTGGCTTCCCAGCGCTCGGGGCCTCAGAAAGCACTGGTGAGATCCCACACACAACTCCCTCCTCACTCCCTTCCCTCTGGCTCTAAACTTGGGCCCAATCGTGTCCCCTTTCCCCACCCCTGCAGCAGCAGCAGCAGCAGCAGCAGCAACAGCAGCAGCAGCAGCAGCAACAGCAGCAGCAGCAGGCGGCACCCCCTCCACCTCAGCCGCAGCCGCAGCCCCAGGTAGCCGCTGTGCCACAGCCCCAGGCTCAGGGACAGCCGCCCGGGCTGGGCATGCAGCCCATTGTGAGTGGGACAGGGCCAGGGCCGGGGAGGCACAGGGTGGTGGTGGGGGGAGAGGCGGGGGAAGTGTGGGAGGAGCTATGGGCCAAAGTCTGGGAGTGCCAGATGCCAGGCAGCACGAGGATTTGGGGAGGTTGCTCGGTTGCGAGGGCAGGTGTGATCCGGACCTTTCTCCTATGTCCCCTCAGTTCCAGCGGCAGGGCCTCCAGCAGACGCAGCAGCAGCAGCAGACAGCAGCCCTGGTCCGGCAACTGCAGCAGCAGCTGTCCAGTAAGCCAGCTCCCGTTTCCCCAGGAACCTCCTGCCCCACCTCGGGTTCTAGGGGCTTTCTCCCTAATAGGAAGGGGGAGGAGAAGTCAGCACCCTCAGAGCAGCCCCTCTTTGCCCTCCTGACTGCCTGCTGCTGTCCCAACCTTGATCATCTCTGGTCTCTACAGATACCCAGCCTCAGCCCAGCACCAACATGTTTGGAAGATACTAAGCTGCCTGAAGGAGCTCCCCTGCCCGTTGACTGGACCCAGACCCTGGCCCCTTCCTCGGGCTCCATTTTTAATGAGTTTTTAGTATTTTTGTTAAGACAGGCTGCCGCACTGTCGGCTTTTGTACGCCATTTATACAGACACCCTGGGGCTAGCCTCAGCACCCAATACACAGAGCCTCTTTGCAAAGGGAGTGTTTGGGCTCTGTGTTTGTTGGGATGGGGGTGGGTGGCTGGGGCTTAGGGAAAGACGTAAAAGTCATGGGTGACAGCCTAGGACATGGTATAGAAAGGGGCTTCAAGGTCATGGAACCCAACCCCCAGGCCTTCAGCCCATTCTTTCACCAGTTCATAAAGTCAGAGAGGCCATTAAGTCCAACCCCCAGATTTTACAGAGGAGGAAACAGAGGCCCAGAAGTGTTAAATGACTTGTCCAGAATCACATTAAGGGTCTGAGGCAGATTTTGAACCCAGGACTTCCTACCTCCCAGCCCACACTCTTTTTCCTATCTGAGGAATGCCAGTTGGCCAGACCACCAACTTCTTAAGGGGAGGTAAAGATATTCTGCCCCATGTGGCCCCAGCAGGGGAAGAGCTGCTCCTCCCATCCCCCCACCCCTGAGCCCCTGCCCCATGCCCAACTCTCAGTCTTGTAATGCCCCTTCCCAGCAAAGAGGGGAGTTTACCAGCTGCTCAGGGCTGATGTGCCCTCCCTGAGTGAGAGGGGTTTGTCTCTTGTCCTCTGCCTTATTGGCAGATGAATCTTTTGGTCAGTTTTCATGACACTCTCTTGAGCCCTGAGGGTGGGATGATGTCTTGATTCTTCCCCTCATCCAGAAGGAAAAACTAAAGGACAGGCCCTGATTAATGTGTGCAGAAGCAAGGGGGGAGCTAGATTGGGCCGGGAGGTGCTCTAGAAGGAAAGCTGCCTGGCCAGCCAGAGTGCAGTGTCTCTTCCCCAGATGATTCCCCTGGGGGCAGCCCCAAGGCCTAAGGGTGATGGGGTAGGGCTGGTGTTGCCTTTGGTAAATGACCTTGAGTGAGGAAACAGTGTCCAGACCCCAGAGCTGACCCACACTGATGGGAGGTGCTGGGTGACCGGGGGGAAGACATAGATGCAACATTCAAGTCATTGAAAAGAAAAAGTCAAGATTTGGGGATTGGGAGAGTCATCACTCATGGGGATCAAATGACCCCCTGCGGGAGAACCTGGGAAAAGCAGTGTGGTGTATAAGGTGGGAGGGGTGGAGTGGTGCCTGCTCTCTGGGAAGTGGGGCAGGGCTCCTGAACATGCAGCCAGCATCCTGGACCTGTCAGGTCAGCTGGGAAGTGGTGGGCTCCGAGGGATTTGGAGGTCAGCAGGGCTTCCATCCCAACTAGAAGATGGGTGGATAGATGGATGGGCCATGGACCGGAGCAGGAGACTGAACAGGACTCCCTAGGGTACCAATAAAGATGGCCAGAGCCAGAGCGCATTTAGGGTTAGGGGGAGACCGGCAGACCCAGCCTTTCCTCCCTCGTTCCTCCAAACCCTCCTTCCAGAATGGCCCCCGGGGAAAGGGGCTGCTCCGGGCACCGGGATGGGCCTCAGTTTCTCTCCGGCGCCGCGGCGGGAGGGCGTGGCGGGAAGGCGGCCTGGCGCCCAAGGAGTTAATGGCGGGGACCCGCCCCCCCGCGCCGCGCGCCCCCCGCCCGCCCCCACGCGCCGCGCGCCCCCGCGGTGCGCGGGCACAGCCAGGCTGCCGGCGAACGGATCGGCGAGGACTGGGCTGCGGAGCCCGAGCGGCCGCCTCGGAGGCCCCGCCGCCGCCGCAGCACCAGCCACCCGCAGCCCGAGTGTCCCCGACCGCGATCGCCATGGCCGCTCCGCGCGCCGCCCTGCCGGGGCGAGAGGTGAGGCCACTCGCCCGGAGGCACCCCTAGCCTGCAGCACCCTCCCCGGACCCCGCCGCCACTATCCCCTCCTTGGCCCGGGACCCAGAGGGCGTTTGGGGGTCGCCCGACTTCGTTGGGGGCGGGTCGGTGGCGGCGCCCAGAGGGTTAATGGAGCCCGCCCAAGGGCGGGGAGGGGGGGGGCGCCTCGATGATGGGGCGCGGCGCCGAGGGGGTTAATGGGGGTCGCCCTGGCGGAGGAGCCGCGTGAATGAGCGGTCTGTGCCCGGAGGTTGCCATGGCGACGCTGAATGGGGGGATTGTGTAAGCTCAGCTGCCTCCCGACCCCCCCTCCAACCCGTCCGCCCCCCGGCCCGTCTGTCCGCCCTCTTGCTCGGTTCCCCCTGCCCTGTGCCCCGTGCCTCGGTCTCCCTTCCCGCTCGGGCCCCCAGCCCAGCATCCCACGCTCGGCGACATTGCCTGCCTGCCCCCTGTCATTCAGCGCGCCCCCCCCCCCGAGACACTTTCGCATTCCCCTCTCGTTGCTGATGCTTGCCGGGCGTTCCCAGGCTCCCTCTTCTATCCCTTCAGTTCGCTCTTAAAGGGGCCACCCCTGTAACCCGGGATGGCGGGAGAAACCGGGGAGGTGGCGGGGGGGGGGAGGGCGGATCGGGTGGGCAGGAGGCTGAGTGTGTTTGTCACCGGGGAGAGAGAGCGCCTCTGTGTGTACGGAAGAGATGTGTGCCAATCATGCTGAGTTGTCTCGTGTGTGTGTGTGTGTGTGTGTGTGTGTCTGTCTGTCTGTCCCATTCCCTTGGCTCATACACCTTGCCTACCTGTCTCTGTCCCTCCAAGTCACATGGCACCGCGAGTGCCCCTTTTCCTCTTGTTGATTTCACACTGATTGGGCATCAGGATACTTGGCAGGATCCTTTCAGGCTCTGCTCTGGCACTCCCTGTAAATTGGAGAGGAGATGCCTACCACAGGGAGTCTGGGCTTGGGGAGCAGGGAGTAAACACTGAGGGAGAATTGACAGAAGGCGCCCAGAAGGATATGTATCTGACCTCTTCCCTCCGGGCTCAGATCAGGGAGCAGGCTGGGACTGCCCTGCCGTATGGGGGGACTTAGCACAGCTGCTGGGCCTCAGTTTCCCTGAAGTCCTCTTAACAATCCCACCCTTTTGCAGCTGGTAAAGCTGTTCAGGATATCTAATCCTATGAGTAACAGCTTTGTGCCCACAGATATGCCCAGCCAGTACCAGATTCCCGCCCCCCCTTATGTAAGTGTGTACAAGCCATTATTTCCATGGCTTCAGGTCCCTCACGGGAGCTGTCCGCTTTGCTTTGGGTGCCAGGGCTTTCATCACCTCACCTCTTTGTTCCCTTGGACTCTCCACCTCCAAGCCAGGAGGAAATCTTGGGGAGCTTCCTGGCGAGCAGGGTCCCATGAGGACTACCTTTGAGGCATTTCTTAGCTTACGAGAGTAATCCAGAATGAGTCCCCAGAGCCCATCCCCGACCCCTCACTGCCATCTTGGCTGATCCTTCGTCCCCTTCTCTCCACAGGCTCATCGAGCCCTTAGGGTCTCCGCTCTCTGAAGCAACAGAGCCTGGAGGATCTGCCTGCTTGCTTGCTGGTACCCATGAGTGTGTCCCTCAGGGGCTTAGCTCTGAGGTTCAAGTCAGCTCAGCTATGAGGGGGTTGCCTAGGGGGCCGGTACCGTGACCCCAGAGTCTGCCTTTCTGCCAGTCCCCCTGCCCAGAACATGTGGCTACGCCTTTGTCCACTCTTGCTGCCCCTGAGCCCCGAGCCCACAGCTGGCCGGAGCCTGTGCCTTGCTCTCTGGATCCTCAGCTTGGTGCTGAGATCCAGTGCCCAGGCCCCAGCACCCACAGTCAATACCCACTTTGGGAAGCTGAGGGGTTCTCGGGTGCCACTTCCCAGTGAGATCCTGGGACCTGTTGACCAGTACCTGGGGGTGCCCTATGCTGCACCCCCAATTGGCGAGAAGCGCTTCCTGCCCCCTGAGCCACCCCCATCTTGGTCAGGCATCCGGAATGCCACGCACTTTCCCCCGGTGTGCCCGCAGAACATTCACACAGCTGTGCCTGAGGTTATGTTGCCCGTATGGTTTACTGCCAATCTCGACATTGTGGCGACCTACATCCAGGAGCCTAACGAGGATTGCCTGTATCTGAACGTCTATGTGCCCACAGAGGATGGTGAGTGTGGCCAGCCTCGGCACTGCTCTCCTCCTCCCCCTCCTCCTCTCCCTCTTCCCCTTCCTCTCCCCATCTCCCCTCTCCCCCCTCTTCTCCCTTCTCCCCTTCTCCCCTCCTCTTCCTCCTCCCCTCCCTCCCTTCTCCCCTTCTCCCCTCCTCTTCCTCCTCCCCTCCTCCTCTCCCTCTTCCCCTTCCTCTCCCCATCTCCCCTCTCCCCCCTCTTCTCCCTTCTCCCCTTCTCCCCTCCTCTTCCTCCTCCCCTCCTCCTCTCCCTCCTCTCCCTCCTCTCTGCTACTCAGGCGCGTGCCCTTTTGTGTCGGAGGCCAGCATGTTTGTGTGTGCCCTGAAGCATGTAACTAGCTAGCTGTCTGTGCGGATGCTTCTCACCATCGCTGCTTGGGTCCTACTCCTCTCTTCCCTCTCTCCTTCCCTCCATCAGTCCTCCTCCCCTGGCTCCTCCCTCCTCCCTTGGCATTGGCCTAGCTCCCGTGTGTGAGAGTGACTGGGCCCAGGAGGAGGCCACTCAGGGCCTGGGAGCAGTGACTGAGCTGGGCTCCAGAGCTGCGTTGGGGTCCTCAGGGAAGTGTGGGTCACTGCTGACAGCTGCCCTCAGGAGGATGCTGGTTCATCCAGGCCCCACCCCACTCCGCTCACTTGCCCTGAGAGGCACTGGATGGAGGTGGTTGGGGAGCAGGGTATGCAGGGGGAGGGGGGCAGGCCCTGCAGGCAGCGCTTCGGTGCATCCTCTGACTAACTGATCCCCCCGGCTCGCGGGGTCACCCTCAGGTAAGTGGCAGTGCCAAGGAGATGGCGGGCCAGGCTCGCCACATGTGCCCGCCTGCCAAGAGGCTCCTGGGTGGGGGGAGGGTGCATGCCCACGGCCTGAGGCCTCCTGTTATTTTTTAGTTTTTATTCATTTTACAGTAAAGCGGATTTCCAAGGAATGCGCCCGAAAACCCAACAAGAAAATTTGTAGGAAAGGAGGTAGGTAGCGAGCCGGCCGGGAGGGAGAGAGAGAGAGATGGGGAGGCCTGGCTGCCCGCCCACCCGCCCTTGCCCCCAAGGACCCGGCCTTCAAGCTGCCTGGCCCAGGCTTCGAGGGGCAGTGAGCTCCCCTGCCCTGCCGTGCACTCTCCTGCCCTCCCCACCTCTCCTCTTGGGGAGAGGCTCTTTGGGGGGCCTGATGAGGGTGGAGGGAGAGGAGAAGCCCTACTTCCTGCACATCCCTACCCAGAGCTGCATTGCTACCTGCCACAGCTTTGGCTTCCCAGCTGGATGAGAAATGGAGCTAGAAGCTCTATCCTGCCATGTTCCTGCCCACCCCCGCACCCCCCTCCCCTCCCAGTGCTGATTCCCCACCCCAGCCAAGTCTGGCAGGCAGCTCTGGGTGTTGGGGTGAGTGAGGAGGGGGCAAGCTTTGCCCCAAGAACTTGTCATTTCAATTTCCACTCCCCTCCCTCATCGTTCAATTGGCTCCTCCCAACCTCTCGAATGAGGTCAGGTGGGTGATAACATCCCCACTTATAAATGAGGAAGGGAAGGCACAGAGAGCTTCTGTGACTCACCTAGTCATACAGTAAAGAAGTGGCGGAGCCCAGCTGAGAACCCAGGTCTGGTTGCCAGGCCAGTGGTCTGAGGACAGTGCTCTTTCCACAACACCACGGTGCTTTTCTTCTTTGTGGTCCCCCATTGCTCCCCCGCACTCGCTCCCTCCCTCCCTCCTCATTTCCTCTCTCCCTGCCAGGCAGCTTTGAGGGCGGCCTGCAGATGGGCCAGTTAGAGAGCTTAGGACCAGCTGGGAGGTACACAGAGATGCACTAGATTTGTGAGATTGACAGCAGGAATGGGCCTTAAAGATCATGGAGTCCCAGAGGAGGAAACTGAGGCCTTCATTCAACCTTTCTGTGAGCGGGTGACTTGATTTTCCCTTAGGATGAGGCACTGCCTCTGGAGGGGCACTCAATAAAAATGCGATGCCTATATGCCTGGGAGAGGGGCTTCCTGGTCCCTTTCCTGACCTAGAATATACATATCCAATCTGGACATATCCAATCTGTTGACAATAAGCATTCTGGACTCTCTAGTGTGGTATTGCCTCAGGCCCTGCCCCTTCCTTGGCTGTGACGTGGGGCAAGTCCCTTGACCTCCTTGGGCCTCAATCGTCTTACCTAAGCCCACTTGGATTCAGTGGCCCTAGGGCCCTTCCTAGCTTGTGTGGCTGGCGCCCTTCTGGCCAGCACGCCCTTTGACCTCCCAGAGCTCTTGGAGCTCCTCTTCTCAGATCCTGCGCCTCCCCTCCTCCCCCTTGACCTCCTTTGCTGAGCACCATAATGGGATCCTTCCTATGTAGCACTATTTAGAGAAGAAAGAAATAGATTCCTTTCTGGGGGTAGCAGTCACCCAGTTACAGCAGCAACAAAAGCCTGCATCAGACAGGTCCTGGCCAGCCCTGGGAGTTAGGACTCTTGGCCCAGTGCTGACCTCAGAGCTGTTCTGAGGCCTCCCCCCCACCTCAGTTTCCACACTCTGGAAATTGGACCTTGCCTGGGTCAAGTATTCTCTGAACCATGCCTAAAGTCCTCGGGGAGCTTTTTGACCCTAGGAAACACCTCCCATTGAGCCTCTACAACATACAGTCATGTACTAGGTGCTGGAGGTACAAGGACAGTGATTAGACCCTGCCCTCAAGGAGTTCCCAGTTGAATGGGGGATCCAACCTGTGCATTGATGGAGAGGAGGAATTCTGAGTTAGGGTGAAGGGGGCTCAGGGCACCGATGTGCTCGGTTTCGTCTTTCTTGTGCACTGAGGTTCAGTCAGCACTTTGATCTCCTTACAAGAAGGCAGAGAGAAGCCAATTTGGGAAGGGGAAGACATCACTTTCAAAACAGTAATCGTGTGACTTCTGGGGAAGCCCATCCCTAGGAGTGACCCTGAGGAAGAAGCCTGGCACAAGGAGAGCCCTCTGGCCCTGCTGTTTGGGGCCAAGGCCTGGCCCCTGGCAGAGCCTGGCTGGGCCGGGCCACTACAGCAGTTAGTGCAGTGCCACACTGACACTTGACCAGGGTCTTTAACTGGGAGAATGTAGGTATGGCAGGAGTAGCTGTGATGAGCTTCAGCTTAGGGTGGGGGGAGCTTGCCTGAGTTGGGCAAGGCTGTCCAGGAAGCCCTCTGCACTTAGTCTGGAGGGGATGCATGTTCTGGGATGGCCCCATGGCCCATACTTTCTCTTGGCCAGATGATGCTCTGGCAGGGGGATTCAACTGTTCCCCTTTTCCTGTTGGACTTTGGGGTCAGTGGTGCAGGGATGGGCAGTTGGAGGGGCCCAGGGTGGCTCTTCCCTGTAGGCTTGACCCTCTAGCCCAGGCATTGGGCACAGGCCCTGCTCTGAGTGGCAGCCACAGGGAAAGTCAAGGCACCAGAGTCCAGGACAGCAGAGGAAGAGAGGGCATCTAATGTCATGCCATCAAGAGGGGAAGCCCCCAGAATTCCCTCTGTTCTTCCCACTGAAGAGGCTTCCTAGGAATTTGTCCTTCCTATCCCCCATGCCCTGGCCAGGGGGTTGCCCAGACAGCAGGGACAGAGGGAAGGCTCCAGGCTAGGCTTGCTCTTTGCTCCAGGGAGCCTCTTGGGGTCAGCTGGGATGTACCCTGACTCCCAGGTCCTGGGGAGGGATGTGGTCTCTCAGGAAGGGCTTGGTCATGGGACCAAGTGAAACAAATCTATCTCTGAAGGCTATCTCTGTTGGGCAGGGACGAGCCCTTGGCATTTCACACTAGTCTTCCCATACCACCTCTCACTGTGTGTGCCCAGCTCCCAGGCCCAGACCTCTTATCCACACCCTTCCTCTCAGGCCTTGAGTTGGGAGGAGGAGGCTGGGCAGGGAGGTGCCCTCCTTCCCCACCCCCTGCCATGGGAGCATTGGGCCTCAGTTTCCCTGTAACCCTGGTGACCACCTTCCCTCCCACCAGCCCGGGCCCGGTCCGGAGCTGGCCAGCTGGGCCACACGGTGCTCATGCTGTGTTTGAATTCTCTCTCTGTTTTGTTCTCTGTTCTGTGCTGTTGTGTCTCCCCGTGCGTGTCTGGTCCCCAGGATCCGGTGCTAAGAAACAGGGCGAGGACTTAGCGGATAATGAAGGGGACGAAGACGAAGGTATTTGGGGGCTGCAGGGCGCGGAGGCTGGTGCATGGCACAGAGCCCTTTCCCCTCTGGCTGGGGAGAAGCCCCGGCTGTCTGTCTGTCTGTCCGTCCATCCGTCCGTCCGTCCGTTGGGGTGTTTCTGTTCCTGCACAAGGCGGTTGGTCTGTTCGTCCATCACCGTCAAGGGCCCTGGGTGGCCGTCAGGGGCTTAGAGCTGGACTGGGTTGCGGGGGGGCCCTCCCTCCCGGGCAGTGGGAGCAGCTGATTGGAGCAGAGCTCTATGGAACGCAGCCCCCTTTGAATGCCCGACATGATGAAGCAGCACACACACTGTTCATGGGATGCTCTCAGATGGGCACCAGCTCCCTGAGGACAGGGAGGGTTGGGCACTCTCCACCTCTGATGAACAACAGGGAAGATGGCAGGAATGGAGATATAGGAACATGGGGAAAGACTGAGAAATAAGGAAAGAAGAAATAGGGAAACTGGCCTAGAACCTGAGCCTGGCCATGTGCTGGGCCCTGAAGACTACTTGAGTTCTGGAGATGGGCCTAAGCAGGGATTTGCCTCCAATCCTGCCTATGCCAGAGACGAGGCCAGGGCCCAGAGCTTGTCTGCTGGAGGGGGTGGGAGTGGGGGATGGGAGACACAAGATCCCTGGCCCTCAGACCAGATCTCCCTCTGTGCCGCTCTCTACCCAGCCGTCGGTCGGGTGTTCCGTGTCCCCATCAGGGGTGAGTGAGTGCCCCGCCTTGAGCCCTCCCTGAGCACACAGCAGCACTGACGCTCTCCTAACGGTGTGTTCCTTCTTGCCAAGATGAGGAGATGGGCCTGGAGCTGACCGATGGCTGTTTCCCCCTTGGTCCGGCCCTCCAGGGCATGTGCACAGGCACAGGGGACTTTGAGCCCCATCCCAGTCCCCTCAGTCCCCTTTCTTTTCCCTTGTGCTCCTCCACTTGTCTCTGTCTGCACTGGCGGTGGGAGGGGGGGCGCAGCAGCCACAGCTGCCACAGCCATGTTTCCATGTGACTGCTCTGGTCTTGGGAGTTGCAAGGCTCCCCAGGCCTCCCTAAAGCTGTGTCAGGTCCCAGGACTCTTGGGTGCCCAGGGCATGGACTCCATCATGTGGGAGGGTCTGACCTTAACCTGCTCCCCTAGCCCACTGAGGCATATCCTTGCCTAGTGGTGCCAGGCATGATGCCTGCCTTTAGCCTTCAACAAGAATGCACTAAATGAACCCTTGGGGACCTTCATTTCCCTTTCGGTAAAACCACTGAGACCAGAGTCAAGCTGTCTCTGTCTCTCTGGCTGCCCCTGGAGCCCTAAGTCCTGCCCTTGGGATGGCGATGGTGTCCTGGCACCTGGGATCGCTTGGCCACCTTCTCCCTGCCCAGCCTCTCCTGGGATGGTGGGCTGGGTGGGGGGGAGTGAGTGGAAGTCTACACCCCCCCAGCCTCTGTCTCACCTCTTGTCCTTGCAGACATCCGGGACAGTGGAGCCAAGCCAGTCATGGTCTACATCCACGGGGGCTCCTACATGGAGGGCACCGGCAACATGATCGATGGCAGCGTCCTCGCCAGCTATGGCAATGTGATTGTCATCACCCTCAACTACCGGGTTGGGGTGCTAGGTATGGTTGGTGGGCCAACATCCCCTCAGAGGGTATCCTGCCCTCTCAAAGCTTGCTTCCTTCTGGGATGTTTCTCTGTTCATTCTATGCGTTTGCTCATTCATTTGTCCACTCCCTGCCTCTGATGGCGACTGCTGTGGTTCCCAGGGCTGAAGGAGGTCGTGTCTAAGCACAGCCACGCAGCCCCTAGTTGTGGGAGCTCTCTGGGCCTGGTTCTCCAGGGCTGGGCCTGCCTCTGGGCAGAAGGACAGAGAGCACCTTTGTTCATTTCAGCACCTGGTTCATTACTTTGCTAGTCCCAGGCCTGTGTGGGACTCTGGTGCACATGTCCCTGGGCCCATGACATGAACTCTTGATTTGGTGGGATGAGGAATCCTGTATCACTGACTGGCTGGGGCACGTGGAAGAGTACCATGCTCCACCCAAACCCAGGGGCCACAAGAGGAGCATTCTGCTGGCCCCAGCAGCCCAAGGGCATGGGAGCTCCCTGGGGTGGGAGGGCATCCCTAGGCCTGTGGTCTTGTTGAGTACCTTGAGGGGCTACTGACCTCTTGGAAAGACCCCAGGGAAGCCTCACTTCTCTCTCTCATGGCTTCGCTTCTTCCTGAGAAAATGGAAAGTGCCAACTTTTCTGGCTTCTCCATTGGAATCAGCAACTTCATTTAGTGAAGGTTGTCTTGGGAAATAGAACAGACACTTCCAGCCTCAACCCCATGTTCCATATTCTAGCCAGTTGAGTTGGGGAAAGAGATGAGGAGGAGAGGGAAAGTGAGGGGATTCAAGTGTTACAAGCAGACAGGACCTTAAGGGGCCCAGCCCAGGAGGCTAAGCCTTGGCTTGGAATGGACCTTAGGGGTCATCTGCTCTATTCCTCTCCCTCCTTTATCCAGCTTAGAAAATTGAGGAAAGAGAAGGCAGGAATAAGGGCAGGCCAAAGCCTGAAGCCTGTCTGAGATCTGGGCCCATTTAGCTCTGTCCTTGGAAGTGCTGCTTCTTCCCCTTGATGGCTTAGAGCACTTTCTCTGAACTGGGGAAGGTTCTGTGAGCGGGTACTTGAAGGAGTGGGCCTCAAGGCATAGGCCAAATTGGTTTGTCAGAAGGCATTGCTTTTGCCAAGTCAGGGCCTTTGGTAGAAACAATTCTGTGGATTCCTGTCACACTGGTTTAGAGACTCCTTTCTCGAGTGGGATAGTCTGATCAACCCACTAGGGGGAGAAGTTTCTGCATCAGCTGTAACCAGAAACAATCTTTCCCTGAGGACTGGAGAAAATCCGGCCAAGGGCTGGATCTGGGCCCACAGTCAGAGGCTCCCCCTGCCGCCATTGCCACCACCACCACAACCGCCTACTCTGTCCCCTTGGGTCCCTACTCTGGTTTGAGCCTGAACTGTGGGGAAAAGCGTGGCCAGGATCTTTGGAACCCCAGGGCCGTCTAGGCGGGCAACACTGGAACAAGAAAGCTCTGAACATAAGGGGTCGTCTGACCTTGGCAAGGGAGACTCACTGCCTAGCCTGCTGAGGAACAGCTCAACCTGTTAGGAAGCCTTGCTCCCTGCAGCCCCTCATCCCTCTCATCCTGGCCAGTGTCTTTGATCCCACAAAGCCAGTCATTAGGTAGCATCACTGGCACTGGAGGAGGGGGGCAGGGAGCACAGAGCCTGGGTCAGTCCTTGGTCTCCTCAGGCCTTGGACACAGTGAGGGGTCATGGGCAGGGTGAAGTGAAGACAGCCTACAGCTACCCAAATAAGAAGGTGGGTGGAGGGCATGGGGCTCCCTAAAGCTGAGAGAAGGGCACTCTGAGGAGCATTTGTTCAGGACCTCAGTTGAACATTCTCCTCTCCCTGCTTCAGCTTACTTGAGCCAAACTTCGGCCAGAAAAGAAAACCTCCAAAACTGGGTGTTACACGGGCACACCAGCACCTCGTGTTGATGTGCTACCCATGACTGGCTGTGCCCACTACCTTAAGGCTGCAGCCTTGGGCTAGGGTAGTTGGCTGTGAACGGCAGAGTCAGACAGCACTTGCCATTTGCCCTCATCCCCGAGGCCTTGCTGATTCAGCTCCAATCCCTAGAATGCTAGTGGAGTGGCCTCTGGCCCCATGCTGGGGGACTTTTGTCCTGGGCTGCAGGTTTCCTTGCTTGCGTTCCCACCATTCTTTCATGAGTCCTTATCAGCTCTTTCCCTTAGAAGCTGTTGTATGTGAGCCAATGGGACATCAGCCAGAGGGCGGAAATACTCCCATCAACAGGCCTTCAGCTCTGTTGTTGGTTTAGTTCTGGGTCCTTCGAGGTCCTGAGGCAAGCTCCCCTAACTCATTAGGGCAGTCTTGGCTGATGCCAGCCAAGGCTGCTACTGCCCAAATCAAAGAAAGGGGAGAGGGAGTACAGGATGGCAGAAGTGAGCAGACGGAGAGACAGAGAGGGAGAGGGAGGGAGAGACAGAAGCACTCCAGGATTTGCACTGGAAGAGCCAAGGGTGTAGTCAACTGCAGGGTAAGGCAAAGACTAAGGTCCCCATTTTGGCCTTGCTTCAACTTTCTCTTCTTTCCCAGAATTCCCTTTTCTCCCTGTCTCCAACTTGGAGCTGAATGTAGCCTCTCTGTAGCTGCTTGGGCCCTTTTAGGAACAGATATGGGGACTCAAGGAGTGCTTTGGGGTCTAGAGACCATCCCAACGTGGCCTCCCATCAAATGGGTTCCAGGTGGTATGTTCTGTGACTCAAGGTTAGGGACAGGTAGAGGTACCCACCGTTCGTTCTGGTTACCCAGTAGGCAATTCTCTGAAGGACGACCGGATCCTCAGTGGCAGGGGAGACAGGGAGTAGGATAGGTAGGCCCTTTCTAAGAGATAGCCAGCAGGTAGGTGGGAAGGGCATTGCCATGGCAATGTGGCTCCTCAGCAGCAAATCCCAGCAGGTGGGTGGGAAGGTGGTCTCCATGGTAACATGTCTCCTCAGCAGCAAATCCCAGTGGGTGGGTGGGAAGAACTGTTTCTATGGTAACATTCCTAAAGCAGTGCCACTTTCCTTCCTCTGCCAGACCAAGAGGGTTTAAACCCAATCCCTTGGGATGGGGTCCATACTGGGAGCACAGAAGTGGAAGGTCCTGGGACCATGCAGGCCTCCTGAGGGCTCTGCTGAGACCAAAGGAGAGAGGGGTGGGGGTGGGGGACCCCAAGGAGGGGTTGCCTCTGCTGCTATTAACAGGAGCTTGGAGGTTGTTAGCCCTTAAGAGTCTCAGAGTCCTTTGCCCTGAGCAGGGTTGGCGGTTGATGCACTCTCTGGGCCTGGAAAAGGGGGGGGTGGGTACCTGACATGAGGTAGATATTTCAGGTGGGAGATGTGAGCCCATGCTTTCCTGGAATGGTGCCAATCCTTGAGAAAAGGGAGCTAATGCTCTGGGCATCAGTGAGGAAAAGGGAGCTCGACATGGTCCTTGTCTAGCTCTCCCAGCCAACAGCTTCTGCTCTTCTCACCCATTTTGTTGGGCCTAGGTTTCCTGAGCACTGGGGACCAAGCTGCCAAGGGAAACTATGGTCTGCTGGACCAGATTCAGGCCCTACGCTGGGTGAGCGAGAACATTGCCTTCTTTGGTGGAGATCCTCGCCGTATCACGGTCTTTGGTTCTGGCATTGGGGCCTCCTGTGTCAGCCTCCTTACGCTATCCCATCACTCTGAGGGTGAGTAATTCCTCAGGGGTATGGTATATGTGGGGATCAGGGGAAGGGCCTGACTTTTCCTGGTTGCCCCATTAGCCTGCCAGACTCTGGAGTGCCCACTGGGAACATGTTTGCACTGCCCCTCAAAGAGAAGAGAGGCCTTTCTCTCTAGGGAAAAGACCTTTGCCATGCCATTGGCATCTATCTCATTGGGCTGGGCAGGGAGGAGGCCCCTTCCTTCTTCTTCTGGAGGGAACAAATCTCAGGTTGGGGTGAAGGGGCCTTCCTTTGAACTGTAAGAAACATTCTCTCTGAAGGGGAAAGGTCCTTTAGGTCTGAAGTGAGTCTCCTTGTGGGATGTGTCATTGGAGCCTACCTTCTCTTGAGCTGAGGGAGACCATGTTTCAGGCTCTATCTGGCTGAGGAGGAAGAGTCAGGTGGGGTTTGTGACTCTTCCTGTCTGCCCCCCCCCCATTCTCTCTGACCTTCCTGGCACTGGTTTATGGCCTGAGACATGGCTTTGGGATGAGATCTGCATCAGAGTCGCATCAGCTGCTAGTGACCTGGGAGTCCTGGGCTAGGGTGCTAAGAGGGGGAAAAGCAGCCACCTCCTGAGGCAAGAGGGCATACGAAGATGTGATAATGCAGTTGATAAGGGACAACATTGAGGTGACCTCAGGACCTCAGGCCTACCAGGCTCTCCTGGAACCTCCCCTGGTATGTGGGACTTCTCTTCCAGCCCTTGTTTCTGGCCTCTCAGGAGAAAGGTCCCTTTGTCATACAAGAGTGAGTGCCCTGGTGGTGCTTTGGCATAGAGCTGGGCCCAGCTGGGCAGGAAGCAAGTAAGGAAGCCAAGGAGGGGAGTGCAGAGAGACAGAGACAGTCAGAGACGCAAGACACAAACAGATAGAGACACAGACAGACACAGACAGAGAGACAGACACAGACACAGACATAGACACAGACAGAGCCAGAGACAGACACAGACACCCAGAATCAGATAGACACAGACACAGTCAGCCAGACAGAGACACAGAGACAGATACAGACAGCAAGAGACAGAAAGACAGTCAGATAGAGACACAGAGACATAGACAGCCAGAGACAGATAGACATAGATGACAGCCAAAGACACAGACAGCCAGAGAACAGAGGGGAGGAGAGAAAAGCAGACAAACACACGAGGCTAAGTGTTCATTATGTGCCCTTACTGCTTAAGCACTGCCTGGGATGGCAGATAAAGCAGTGGCTTTGGAGTCAGGATGATCTCGGTTTAGGTTCCTTCTCTGTGACTAATGTCATGTGACTTGAGCAAAGAAAACTGGAAGACAGAGAGGAGGCGCTGCTCTGTATCAGTGAAATCCCATCCAAGGGCAGGCTTCCTTGGGTCCCCAGCACAGAAAGACCCAGAATGGATCTAATAACTAACTGCATGAGAAACCTGATGCCATCTGCACACTGGGGTCAGGAAGGGAGTTCTAGGTGGGCTGACAACCCTGTCTGGGAGGCTCTAGGAAAAGGGTAGAGCCTTGGTGGTTTGGGCTGGTATATTGGGGAGCTCTGACTGGGTGCTGCCTGTCCCCTGCAGGGCTCTTCCAGAGGGCCATCATCCAAAGTGGCTCAGCCCTGTCCAGCTGGGCAGTGAACTACCAGCCAGTTAAGTACACTAGCTTGCTAGCAGACAAAGTGGGGTGCAATGTGCTGGATACAGTGGACATGGTGGATTGCCTACGTCAGAAGAGTGCCAAAGAGCTGGTGGAACAGGACATCCAACCAGCTCGTTACCACGTGGCCTTTGGTCCTGTGATCGATGGGGACGTGATCCCTGATGACCCTGAGATCCTCATGGAGCAGGGCGAGTTCCTCAACTATGACATCATGCTTGGCGTCAACCAGGGAGAGGGACTCAAGTTTGTGGAGGCTGTGGTGGACCCTGAGGATGGAGTTTCAGGTACTGACTTTGACTACTCGGTCTCCAACTTTGTGGATAACCTGTATGGCTATCCAGAGGGCAAGGACACCCTTCGGGAGACCATCAAATTCATGTACACAGACTGGGCAGACCGGGACAACCCTGAGACCCGCCGCAAAACTCTGGTGGCCCTTTTCACTGACCACCAATGGGTAGAGCCTTCCGTGGTGACAGCTGACCTGCATGCCCGCTATGGTTCACCCACTTATTTCTACGCCTTCTACCACCACTGCCAGAGCCTCATGAAGCCAGCTTGGTCTGACGCAGCCCATGGGGATGAGGTGCCCTATGTCTTTGGCATCCCCATGGTGGGCCCCACTGACCTCTTCCCCTGCAACTTTTCCAAGAATGATGTCATGCTCAGTGCTGTTGTCATGACCTACTGGACCAACTTTGCCAAGACTGGGTGAGGAGATGTCCATGTCCCTGCCACTTTAGGACCCCGGCATGCCTTCCCCTCTAGCCAAACCCCATCCATCACCTATCTCCTCTTACCCCCAAGTTACTCTCCTGCCTACCATCCATCCCTCTCATTCTGGGTCATTTCTTTTTTGACAAAAACTCTCGTGGGGTTTGGGGGGAAGCAACTCTGACTTGGGGAAGCAAGAGGGATCGGGATGGTGGGGAGGGGAATAGCCTGGCAGAACTGGGGTAAGGAGATTAGAGAGCTTTTGAAGTGGGAATATCTGGGGATGGCCAGAGCACGACCCGATGCTATCCCATTCATGCATGGGGAAAAGCAAAGCAACGTCTCTCCAGAATCTCTGAACATGAGTCAGGACTAGGGCTATCCAGGGCTGCAGCTAGAAGGGTCAAGGGTAACCGAGTCCAAGATCTGGGGAAATAAGAGGTTGAGGAGAAGATAGAGAGGGGTGGGTGTTGGAAGGAGATGGAGAAACTGTGAGGGGGATGTGAGGACATTGGACTCTGCCAAGCCCCCTTCCTCCGCCATCCCCACCCCCAGGGCAGGGTGCTGACCCCACATTTCCATATGGCATTTCAGGGATCCCAACAAGCCCGTCCCCCAGGACACCAAATTCATCCACACCAAGGCCAACCGCTTCGAGGAGGTGGCCTGGTCCAAGTATAACCCCCGGGACCAGCTGTACCTTCACATCGGGCTGAAACCCCGGGTCCGTGACCACTACCGAGCCACCAAGGTGGCCTTCTGGAAGCACCTGGTGCCCCACCTGTACAACCTGCACGACATGTTCCACTACACGTCCACTACCACCAAAGTGCCGCCCCCGGACACCACCCATAGCTCCCACATCACCCGGCGCCCCAATGGCAAGGCCTGGAGCACCAAGCGGCCAGCCATTTCTCCAGCCTACAGCAATGAAAATGTCCAGGGCACCTGGAATGGGGACCAGGATGCCGGGCCTCTTCTGGTGGAGAACCCTCGGGACTATTCCACAGAGCTGAGTGTCACCATTGCTGTTGGGGCCTCCCTCCTGTTTCTCAATGTGCTAGCCTTTGCTGCCCTCTACTACCGCAAGGACAAGAGGCGGCAGGAACCCCTGCGGCAACCCAGTCCCCAGCGTGGTCCCGGGGGCCCTGGGGAAATGGGAGCAGCCCCTGAGGAGGAGCTGGCAGCCCTCCAGTTAGGTCCCTCGCATCATGAGTGTGAAGGCCCCCCTCCCCACGACCCACTCCGCCTCAGTGCCCTCCCTGACTATACCCTGACATTGCGACGTTCTCCTGATGACATCCCCCTCATGACCCCTAATACCATCACCATGATACCCAACTCCCTGGTGGGGCTGCAGACGCTGCACCCCTATAACACCTTTGCCTCTGGCTTCAACAGCACTGGCTTGCCCCATTCACACTCCACCACACGGGTATAGCTCTTACCCAGAGCCTTTGCCCAGTCAGGCCCTGCTTCCCCCTCTCCTCCTGCACCCATCTGTGCACACCCATACACCCAAGCCCACAGACACATGCACAGAGCAGACCCCCTCCCCCATGTACAAACACATACCCTGAGTGAAACACGAATGGACTCTTCAAAGAAGAAAGCCCCTAGCAGTCCCAGGGAGTCAGCACCCCTGGGGCAGCAGGAAGCAACAGGTACCTCTCCCTGGTGCTGGCCAGCCTTTGGCCCTGCCCCCCACCCCCACCCCCGCCAACCCTCACACTGGGGCTGTTCTGGATCTCAGTTTGGCTTTTTAATTTTTGAATAAGTGCTTTCTTCTCCCCAGGAAAGGCAGAGAGGGGAAGGAAAGGCCCCTTCCGCCCAATCTCCCATTGCTCACGCAGTCAGAGACCAGGGAGCAGAACGTGACCCAAGGAAGAACATGGGCTGGCAAGAGGGAGGGGAGGGGGCTGCCAGCTGCCTGGCCCCTCCTCACCTAGGCTTGCCTGGGGGCCGCTGAGAGATGACACTGAGGGCCCTCTGCGCACCCTTGGGCTACTGCTGTTAGGAGCTTGCCGCCTTTTTCTTTTCAGAGTCTCTTTTGTGTCATTTCTCTTTCAAAAGGACTTTTTAAAAAAAAGAAAAAAAAGAAAAAAGAAAAGAAATTAGTTCTTAAAACACTAATGGAAACCCCTGGAGTTTGTCCTTTGTACAGATTTTAAACACAGTGTCTTGATATAAAAATAAAAACTCCAGTTAGTGCTCCCAGCCTGTGTCCCTTGTACAGCAGCATCCCCACCAAAGCCCAGGGCTGGGCCTTCTGTGCCCTTCCTGCTGCGCTACTCGATCCCCAGTGATGCTGCTGTTTCCTCAGCTCTCCCAGTGTCCTGGAGCTGAGACCGCCTACTCTAAGGACCTGACTTGGTGAAAATGAACAATCCCCTTGGCAGAGGCAGGCCAACTGCTTAGCTTCCTCCCTGACAGATACTTTGGCTTTCCCTCAGGTTTACTTCAATCCATAGTTACATCAGAATGCCCATGGATCTCCAAACATGATGACACATTCTCCTAGGGAGACTAGACAGGACAGGACCATTGGCTTCCAGAGAGACATGTCCCCTAGTCCAGAAAACTGAATTGGAGAAGGTTTGGGAGTCCTGGGAGTAATCTTCAAAACAGGCTTAGCCCTGGGGAATGGGTGGAGCAGGACTCATCTCAGGGACACATGTGCCTTTTCCTATTCCCAGTGACTTGGTGGGTTCACTTGACATATTGCCAGAGCTGTGACAGCAGCTTTTGCATGTGAGGCAAGCTTCTGAAAGGTTCCCAAGACAGGGGCAAGTGACACAAAAAAGCATCCTCAAATCATTGCTGGCAGATACTCAGTTGACCATGAGAGATACCTCAAGCTGTCCCTGGCACATGTGTGTGCATGTGTGGGAGGGAAGCATCCCTGGGCTACATTCTATCCCAGCTAGCAGCTTTTCATATGAATGAATTGCTCTTGCTCCCTTGGTACTGAGCCGCCTTGTTTCGAGGTTCCTGCTGGAGCATTAGCTCTATTGGTGTCCATAGATCGTGGCACCCCAAGGCCCAGCTGCAGATGGCCCTTCCTAGTTAGGAATACTTCAGAGACCCTGACTGTGCTCTGATACTGTGTCAAATGACTAAGAAATCTGAGGAATGGACCTACAGACCCAAGCTCTGTAAAAACAGAAGGTGGGAAATAAGCCAAGGACCCAAACCTGAAACAGTTTCCCAGGCAGGGCTGGAAGAATGACAATGGCAGGCTTGGAATCGGGCAATCAAGAAAGACCTACTCTGCACCAGGCACCATGCTAAGTGCTGCATTCAGATTTGTTGTTAGCACAGAATGAGCCACGTGGTGAAGGTGCTGATAGTGATTGTCTAGGACTTTATTAAAACAGGGATATCACATAGCTGTTGGGTTAAAGGGAGAAGACTATGACACAGGAGAGCCAATAAGGACCTGTTGTCAGAATGATGTCAGAATTCAAAGGGATCTTGGGAGATCAGCTAGTCCAATCCCCATTGGGTTTTTAAAAGTATGGTTTTTCCTGCCTTTGGGTTTTACATCAGTCATTTCTGGACACACCCTCTTCCCCCATCAGAATCAAGCTTTCTCTTCTAACAAAGGAAAACCTTAAAGGACAATTATTTGCCATGGAGAGCTCCTCTTCTGGCAATGTATAGGATGTTCCAGCCCAGTGGTGTCCATCCACCTCCTGCTGAAAGGAATTATGTTTTGCTGCCTGTGCTCTCAGACACCCGCATTTTCTGGAGAAGGAAACTGAATCCCTAGCAGGGAAGGCATTGCATTCAGCTGCTGAGTATGAGAGTTGAGACATGGGCCTCATGACATTAGAGGCCAGTGTCCTATACAACTCAGTCAGCCATGTCTGATGCTATCTTTGTACTTTTAAGTGTTCCATCCACCCTTGATCATCTCATTTTAAGAAAGACATGAAGAAAGGAGGGTGTGGAAAAGAGGAGGATTAGACTCTAGAACCTAAGGAAAAGAGACATAGAATTTCATTAACCCCTCCTGTTCATTCTGCTTCCCTGATCAGAACTGAGGGGTTAGCCTTCATTCTCTCAGAGGCCACGTGGAAGCTGGGGAGATTTGAAACAGAACGAAAAGCATTTGCTGATGGTGAGAGGGATGAGTTATTGGGATAGACCAAAAAGAAAGGCTATGGGGTTTACTTGCCTGGAAGCAGAGGGATGGCCCATGTGACTGTTCAACATCACTTTTGATGTGGCAATACGGATCTTCCCAACAGAATGCATGATGGCCTAGGCCAAGTCTGTCACCCCAGGATTCATTTGATGCTGTGAGACACTGGGCACAGCCATGCTAGCATCAGAATTGGAGGCCAGGACTCTGAAAAGGACTGATTTATATGATGCTCCAGGTGCTGAGAACCTTATCCAGCCAAGGAGATTGTGTGAATGTAAGGCCACTAGCTGTTACGTTGGGGGGGTGTGTGTGTATGTGTGTGTGTGTGTGTGTTATTGAGCCTCAGTTCCCTAATCTATAAATTAGGGTTAACAGTACTTGCCCTACCAATGTCACAGGGCTGTCGTTCCAAGAAAAGCAGCTTGGAATTCATAGGATCATCACAGGATGGTAGAACCTGAGTTGGAAAAGTCCTTGGCCACATCTAGCCATCCTAGAATCGAATTAAACAATCAGTTTAGTTCAAATCAGTGGAGAGAAAAGAGGTAGCATGCCAAGTTAGGGAGACAGCATGAGCAAAGACATGGAGGAAACAGTGTCATGGCCTACCTACCTGCTCTCATTGAGAGTGGAGGGTTTGTGTTTTAGAATAGTAAGGGATAAGCCTGTAAAGGAAATGGAGCCCAGACTACAGTAGGCCTTGAATATCATGTTAAGGAATCCAGGTTTCATCTAGTGAATGTGGCATGGAAGGGGAGGGAGGATAAGAAAACAAGCACTTACTAAGCACCTATTATGTGCCAGGTACTGTGCTATACAATTTACAAATGTTCTCTCATTTGATCAAACCCTTGCTTTGTTTAGGAAGGCTGTTCTGATGTAGCTTGGCTCTGGTAGAAATTGGAGCCAGAACCTAATGAGGAGGGTTCACTCTGGGCACTCCAGTTATCTATCACCACACTCCTCGTCCATCCTTCTTGCAGACCAAGGGGGTTAGGAAATAGGACTTATTTGGAGAGAATTCTGCAGTCCTCATGTTACTGTGACCAAAACCAGGTTTTTCTCAGAGACTATTTCTCCCCCAAAGACTACACAGATGGGTGAGAAGAGGGAGTTGCAGCTTCTTCTTGTCAAACTCCCATGAATTCATCATTGCCTACTGAGCAAAGTCTAGAGAGACCAATAGGATCCAATGTCTTCATTTTCCAGGTGAGGAGCTTGATGACTATGCTAGGAAGCAGGGAAGAAGTAAAGGCTCATGGAGCTAGAGTTGGAAAGGCCCTCGGAGGAGGGGTCTACCATCTTGTTCCAACATGTGACTCCTTCACTTTATAGATAAGGCTCAAGTTGGTTATAGACCTTGCCCAAAGGCCCACAACATGAGTGGCAAAGCTGGGATTTGAACCCAATACCCCAGGACCTCCAGCGCCAAGGTCAGCGTTCCCTTCACTACACTCTGCTGCCTCCCTCTGGCTGGTTCCTTGTTTGCAAAGCAGCTGGAAAGCCTTCTTCTGTAGACCATTTCTGGGATATGGAAAAGAAGACTGGGATCAGCCAGTGCTCTCACCTGCAGAGTTCAGAGAAGGCAATCAAACATGAAGTGCTAGCAACAAAGAGGGGTACAAAGATGCAGATAGGCTCCCTGCCTTCAGAGAATTTATAGTCTAGGAGAGATTGGCTGGGGGAGGAGAATGCCAAACCCACAGACGACAATAACACCAAATTGAATGTGCACTGGGAAAAGGGAGAGCTCACTTCTGGTCCAAGGCATCAGGGAAGATTTTGTGGACCTTAAACCATAAGGCAGATTTCCGAGTTGGGAGAGACCCAGAGTCCAGTGAGCAGTGCAGGGATATGGTTTGGAGGTGTAGGCCGTGAAGCCTGATGAGAACAACTCCAGCTCAGTTTGGCCATGGTCTTTGCTGGCACTGCATCCTTCTGTAGTGACCCAGGACAGGGCCTCCCCAGGCTGGCACTTCCAGAACATGTTCCTAGGGGTGCAAGGGACTGACAACTTGAGTCAAGTTCAATCTGGGAAGCCTTTAACACCCCCAACCATCCGACCAACAGCTCCCCGAATGCCAGGCATTCGTGTCTCAGGGCCATGTCTCAGAGCATCATGGAAGAGCAGATGCCAGGCCTGGCCTGTCAATGTAGGATTCCTTCGACCCCTAGGGTCTAGGTAGGCCAGGTCTGCTGTCGAGGGAGAGGGAAGGAGGGGAGAATTGGAGGAGTTCAAGGGCTCCCAGGGATGATTTTCTCTTTCCCTCTGTTAACTGTGGACAGGGTCTAGTGTCATCTTGTGGTAGAATTGGAAACTAGCAAGTCTGTGCTGCCATGCCTCAGAGCTGGGGGTGGAGCCTGCTTTCCTCTCCAGGCCCAGGCTCTGAGTGATGTTAGTATAGGGAGAGGGTGGGGCCAGGCCTGTCTTTCCCCAAGGCTCCCAGCTTTAGCATTCCCTGACACCCTCTCCCTTCCAGCTACATACACATACACAGACACACACACACACACACACACACACACACACACACACACAGCAGGTATGAACTGGTACAGGACCACTATTCAGCAGCTCTCTGAGCCCTGGAGTGGATAGAGGTGGCAGATACTTGACAAAATCCCTGAGAAGTTGTTGACAACAAAGTGACCATCCAATCTCTGCTTCTAGATGCCAGTGAGAGGGGCTCCTTCTCTCCTAAGGCAGCCCAGTTTGTTTGGAGATAACTTTCACTGCCGGAAAGCTTTTCCTTCCACCTACCCAAATCTGCTACATGACAACCTCGATCCCTCATTCCGGTGGCCTCTGAGGCCAAGCAGAACATGTCTAATTCCTCTTCCACATGACCCTTCAAAGACTTAATCAGATCACATCCCCACCCCCTATCAACCTTTTTTTCTCCAGGCTAAACATCCCTGGTTCTTTGAACCCTTTCTCATATGACACAGTTTCCAGTCCCCTCATTATACTAGCTGACCTTCTCCAGTTTGTCAATTTTCTTCCCAAAATATGGCACCCAGAGCAGGACACGACACCCCAAATGGCCACAGCCTCTAGTGTGTAGTCAATGATCTTCCAGAGTTCTTATCCAATTCCCAGCAGTCTAGGATCCTGCAATTGGATGAGCAGAGGAGCTGTCACTTCACTAGTTCTGAATGCTCAGCTGAGCCTGAGATGAAGTGAGCTTGTCATCCACAAAGCCTCCCCGGTCTTTTTCAGACATGGTGCATCCTGTCTGTTCATACTTCCCCCATCTTCTGCTTGTGAAGTTCAGTTTTTGAACCCAAAGTGTAATGCTTTTTTGTTTATCCTGATTCAACTTCACTTCATTAGCTGTAGGCCTACGTTGTTCAAGCCTGTCAAGGCCTGTGTGACCCTCAACAAGTTCCTTAAGCTCTCTGAGTCTCAGTTCCCTTCCAACTTTGGAGCCTTCATCCCTGGGCCACTGAGGAAAACAGTTGAACAGAATGAGGCCAAAACAAACATGGAACCCCTGGGCTACACGCAGAATCATAGCTGTAGGGCTGAGGGATACCTTAGGGGCCATTTAGTCCAACCCCTCCATTTTACAGAGGGGAAATCTGAGGCTCAGAGAGCTTAAGGAGAGCCTAGTAATTAGAAGAGATGGAATTTGAAACTAGATCCTCTGATTCCCAAAGCCAGTATTCCTTTCTCTATGCTGCACCCCCTCCAGCTTGACATGGCTATGTTATTCTTTGACAGAGTCATTCCATTCAGAATCTTCCTAATCTGTATCTCTCCATCTTGTCCTCAAGGATACTGGGAGGCACTCAGTCAAATGCCTTACTTGGAATCTAGGTATAATTTGGTCACTCTGGGAACAAGGGAAATAAGGTCACCAGTTCCCAAACTCTTAGATCCATGGCTAGAAAGGAGAGATGAGGCCCAAGCAACTCAACCAAAGCCAATGAGGTAGTGACTTCCAAGGAAGTCTGGAAATGTCAGTTCTTGAAGACCCCATGAAGATTTGTAGGTAACACTTTTTCTTTTTTTTATGATTTTCTTACTTGCTTTTCATTTTCAACCTTCTCTTCTATAAGATTTTGAATTCTGAATTTTCTCCCCCTCCCTCCACTCCCCACTCTTCGAGACAGCAGGCAATCTGATATAGGCTCTACATGTACAATCATGTTAAACGTATTTCCACATTAGCCCTAAGTAACCTTTTTTATATGCTTGCAAGCCATTCCTTTACTAAAGTACCCTTGAGTTTTGACAGGAATCCAGGCTAAGCTATTGGCCTCCATTTTCTTCCCCTTTCTGAAAAGTAGGCTCACCTTTGCTCCTCTCCAGTCACACCACAGGTGTGCACCATAATTTTTCTGAGATTCTCTCGTATCACAATTGAGCACATTGTTTCATTATTCTGGGATATGGCTCTTTTGGACTCAGTGACTCGAACTTATTGAAGGTATCTAGCTGCTTCCTTACTGTCTCCTCTCATAGATTGAGTTTGAATTCCCCGTTAAAACACTCTTTATTCTATCTCCACATAAAACTCATTATTCTTGGGGGAAAACAAAGGAGCAAAATGCAGTTGGAATAGTCGGACTTCTGTTGGGTACCTGTTATCCTTGTCCTATTGATTGAAACATGAAATTATCATTGAGCAAACCAAGAATTTATCAGCTGCTCTGGGTGGTTTCAGTGCTACCATGCCAGTTCGGTGAACTGTTTCTAAAAGTTATCATCTATTTTCTTCTTCTGATCAGGTGATATGTAGTATTCTGTCACCACAGCATCATCTTTTCCTTCACTCCAGTGTTTTCCCCAATTCTCTGCTGTGGTTCAGGTATATTTTCCTAATGCGTGCCCCTCCATTTCCCCTTGTACTATCATCTGGCCCTTTTCGATTAGACCCATTGCCATGTTCTGGTCATGAGTCATCTTGACTCTTGTTCTGCCCCTGGACTTCAGTGACTCTGGAAGAAAGTGAGGCTTTGTACAACTCTGCCTCACTTGAATCCGATTCATGCTCCAGTCAAAACATCACCCTGTGATATCAAAAAGGAAAGACAAACAGCCACAAAATCACGTTTGGAGGATTTATGGGAAGACATAGACAAGAATCATGTGTGCCAAAGTGTGGGTGACCCATGCTGGACATCATTGGCAACTTCTGTAAATGGATTTGAGGGCCTAGAACCACAGCTGGAAAGACAGCTTGGAAGGCTACTATAGCAATCCGGGGGGATGGGATGAGGACCTAAACTACATGGGTGACACTGAGAAAGGGAAGTGAAGGAAGGACTGAAAAAGACCAGATAGCCAATTGTCTGGGTGGGGAGAGAGAGATGCAATTAAGGCAGTCTGGAGGGGGAGCTGGTCTGGGGACGATGATGTTGAGTTGGAAGGGCCGTCAGGTGGCTGTCTCTGTCCAACAGACAGCTTCAAAGGTGGGACTTACATTGAAGAGAGAAGTCAGGGCTGGAGGTGGCACTTTGGGAAGGTTTCCCCATAGGAGCAAGAGCTGAAGCTTTGAGAATGAATGAACTCTCTGAGGGTGAGGGCATAAAAAGGGAAGGATGAAGATAGAGCCTTTGTGAATGCCCCCATTTAGGGGTCAGGGCAGCACTCTCAGTTAGAAAGATCGGGGTCATGAGGTATCCAGCATTTGATGAATCAAGGCACACACAGACTCTACTCTGTGCCAGGCCCTGGGGATGCAGAGCCAAAAGTAAATCAGTCCCTGCCTTCAAGGATCTCATACTGTGTTGGGCAGGGGCCATGGCTGCGTGCCAAATCAAATTATGACAACAAGTTCATTGGGAAGGAGGAGGTGCCAAACAACTAGGAGGGCTGGTTGGACCTCCTGTAGAAGGGGGCACTTGAAGTAGGTTTTATAGGATATTGAAGCTTCTGACAGGTGAAGGGAAAAGCAAAAGAGGAACATAAAGAAGGTACGAGGGTGCCATGTGTTAACTGGATTGAAAGGGGGCTTGGAGGCAGGTTGGAGAGCATTAAAAATGGGATCCAGGAGACTCTGGATTTTATCTTAGTTGGCCTAGGGAGCCACTGGAGTTTACGGAGAGAGGGAGAGACTTCATCTTCCCTGCATTTTCAGAAAATTGTTTTGGCAGCTGAGGGAAGGATGCAGTGGGGTGGGCCCATGGGGTGGCTCTGTTCCGCTCTTCTCTCCCAGCTCCAGCCCCATGCCTGCTACAAGCTGCCCCAGCATAGGGCCTCCCAGAGAGAAGGCCCTCGATAAATATTTGTAGAATGACTAAAGGAAGGGTAGCTAGGTGGAGCAGCTCCCAGGTTTCCATGATCCCACAGGTGGCCTCCTACAAATCCTTTCAAGAGCAATCTTACTCTGCTGGCCACTCTCTCCAGTTTAGGCCCTTATCACCTCTAGCTCTTTCCCCCTTCTGATCCATCCTGAACTTTGTTCACTTGCCTCACCCCAAAGGGCCCTCAGAGGCCTGGAGGTCCACCTGGGCCTGAATAGGAATGACGTCCTTGATAACATCCTCAAGTGCTCCTTTCACCTTTTCTTGCAGACCTCCAATGAAGGGGAGCTTACTACCTGTCAAGGTCCCCCATTGCACTTTGGGATTGCTCTCCTTGCTAACAAGTTTTTCCTCTTCTTCAGCAGGATCTCCCCAAGCTTCTAGTTTGGCCCCTAATCCCTCTCCTTGCCAAATATTTAAAGATGGCTCTCATGGTGTGAGTGGAGGTAGGGAGAGGGCTGGCTAAAGGTCTCTGGGTCCTCCTGTGAGTCCTTACATGGCAAGAATTCAGTGGCTGACCTTGGGACTCTCTCTAGCTTATCTATGACCTTCCTAAAATGTGGTGTGCCATATTCTTCATGATCCTCCAGCTGTGGCTTAACCAGGGTAGAGGGCAGAGGGGCATTCTCCCCATTCTCATATGCCATGCCTCTCTTAGTGCATGTTGGGTTTGGGACCTGCCATGGCTCCCTGTTGATCCATATGGAACTTGCTGCACATTGGATGGGGATGCTATCTTTGTCTTTACCCAAGTCAATGATAAAAATGTGGTCAAACACAGATCGCTGGGGCTCTCCGCTAGAGAGCACTCTTAGTTAGTATGAGCAGGTCTATTTCAGTAATTCCAACGCCATTTAGTTGCACTGTCAGACAGCCCCAACATTTCCATGTTGGCCAGCAGGATTTCATGAGATTATTTATCAAATAGGTATGGATGAACCAGGGAAGGGAAGTCCCTCTACAGATGCAGCCTGGCACCTTCTCTACAATTTTGAATCTCGCAGAGTTCTGAAGTATTCAAGGACTGACTTGCCCAGGGTTCCACAGACAGGATGTCAGAGATGGGACTTGAACCTGGGACTGCTTGCTTTTAAAGCTGGCTCTCTAGCTACCAACTCACTTTGCCTTTCTTTCCAAAATGCTTTGCTAAAATCTAGGTAACGCATATTTACAGCTTTGTCCCTGGTCTACTAGGTAGTAACTCTGTCAAAAAAGGAAATGAGGTAAGTCAAGTGGGACTCGCTCTTATTTAAAAAATAAAGGTAATTGACGCCTTTTGTTTATATCAGGGTCACTTCTGTTCTTGATGGAACTAGGTTGTCTCCTATTGTCTGGAGGGTAAATAAAGTCCAAGTTTCCTAGTCTACCATTCTAAATCCTCTCTAGTCTAGCCTCAACTTACCTTTCCAGCCTTATTTTCCACTCCTCCCCAAAAGAAACCTCCTAATTTAGGAAAACTGTTTTACTTCCCCATGGTTCCCATGGTACAGGGGACAGGGTATGGGATTTGGAGTCAGAGGACCTGAGTTCAAATTCTGTCCCTGCTAATTACTTCCTGAGTGACATTGGGCAAGTCCTTGATGCCTTAGAGCTTTGTGGCTCCATCCTTTGGCTCATGCTCTCCCTTCTGCCCACAAGGTCCTCATCCTACCTATTGAAACTTCACCCATTCTTTGAGGATCCCATCCTTCCTTAAAACCTTCCCAGCTTGTCCAGCCCCCCAGTAATCTCTCTTTTTTGTGAAAGAAGAGATCACATTTTTCAAATGAGATTACAGATGGAGCACTTTTCAAACCTTTAAGTGCCATAGAAATGCTAGTGGCTATTATCAAATTTAATTCTATCAATACATTTTAGAATCTCTACATATAATATGTAACATATTGTTTGCTATTCATTCAAGAAAGCAAGAAAATAAGCCAGAAAGAAAGAAAAAAGAAAGGAAGTAGAAGGAAGGAAGAAAAAGAAGAAAGGTGGAAGGAGGCGTCATTTCTGGGGATCCATGGGTCTTGTCCTTGAGGGGTTGTTAGGGAGTGGAGCAGGTGAGAGGAGCACCCAAATCTATACTATCTAACTATATTTTCAAGTTAGATTATGGTGTACAGATAAGGAGAGACATAAAGGGAGAAGAAGTGGAAGAGGGAAAGTAGGGTAGGTTTCATGGAAGAGGTGGCCTTGAGCTGAGCCTTGAAAGAAGAGGAAAATTTCAGCAGAGAAAGATCTAGAAGGGAGCCTAGGGTAGGTCCCAGTTCTGACCAGGGACAGTACGTGCAAATCCGTGCAGGCAGGAGAGGGCAAGCCAAGATGGAAGAGCAGCAGTCTGGTCTAGTCTGGGGCCTAGAGTTCTGAGACCGAGCAGTGTGAAGTGAATCTAGAAAGGTAGGTTGCTGGGTGAAAGTGGAGGGCCTCGAGCACCAGCTGTTCCAATTTGGTTCTGTAGGAATCTCAGCCAACAGGTGACAGAACACTTTCTGACATTGGCTCACCATCCCATTGGTGGGGGTGGGCGGTGAGTGGGGTGCACTCTAGGTGGTGTCATGCTTTGACAAGCGAACTGAGGCTCAGCCAAGGAGGGACTTGGTCTGGGTCACCTGGCCAGTACTGGTCTGCAGGCTGCTCTCTTGGAGAATGAGGGGCTTGGGCAAAGAAGAGTGGGAGGACAGCTCCCTCAGGACTCCCAGTGGCCTGTTGCTTCCTGAGGATCAGTTGTTTGTGGGAGACAGTCTCCTCCCCCCCCATTTATCCTGGATCCAGATCCCTGAGCCTCTCACCTCCATGGTCCATGCTTATGAGGGGCCAGTATCATGTCTCCAAGAAGATCTCTGACCCCTTGCTTTTCTCTTGTACCTTTCATGGCCCAGCTGAGCCCTGGCCTATACACACATGGAGTTGGATGAGGGCATGATGACAACCTCCGCTCAGCCACACACACACACTCACTGTGGGCTCCTACCCAAGTCACTTTGGAGCTTCCTTGCTCCTCTACCTTGCAGTTCTGCTTCCTTAGGGGTGGGGTTGGGGGGAGAGCAGGGCTGGGAGGTAGCTAGATCCAGGGCAGTCACTGGCCAGGTTCCATGCTTTCTGCAGCCCACTTTTAAATTCTGCTCTGCACCTGAATTGGACCCATAGAGGGCCAGGTCACAAAACCGGCCAGGCCACAAGTCCAGCCCCAAAGTGAGCCTGACCTGGACCAGAGAGTGAATGCCAGAGGACTAAGTCTAAAGTTCCAGTTTCCCTGGTTACGAGTTGGAATGGCCCTGGTGTCTTTGGGGGCTTCAGCCTGTACCCTCAGCCGCAGGAGCTCGGATCTCAGCTAAGTAGTCAGTTAATGGTTGACAGTCTGTGGCGCTGTTCACAGCATTCTTTTCAGTCCAACCCCCACCTCCTAGGCCCTTGGACCCTTGACCCAGGCCCCTGAATGAAGGCCCCTAGGGCCCAAGTCACAGGCTTCTGAATTCAGACCCCCAGGACCCAGACTTCAGGCCCTAGGCACCCAGACTCAGGGCAATTCCAGGGGAGGCTCAATGGTTCTATACTCAGGGATGCCCAGAAAACAAGCAAGTTGGCAAGGACAATGGTCCTACTCACTGTCCTCCCACTCTTCTTTGCCCAAGCCCCTCATTCTCCAAGAGAGCAGCCTGCAGACCAGTACTGCTTGAATTCAAGTAGGGCAGATAGTCAAGCTCAGAGGGGAAGCTGAGTGAGTGTGGCAAGATAGGGTAAGTGTGGCCATATGGGTGACAGCAATGTTGCCCCAGTATGGCAGGAGGGGGCAGGGGCTCTCATCAATGACTCTGTCCTGATGAAGGATTGCCTGCACAGGAGGTGGGGCTAGTTAATATTTGTCCGGTTCCTCCTGGGCTGTGGGCCATATCTGTCACTGGCCCTGGACTCTGTCGTCCCTCCCCTAAGCTGGGCTGGGCCAGGCTGGAAGCATTGAGTGGCACCAGGCAGATACCCCTGAGGAAGGGCACCAGCAGCCACGGTGTCACTGTGCCAGGGAGGTGAGGAGGGTGGGGAGGGGGTGGATGTGGTTGGGGAACTATGTATGGAGGTGGGGGAGGGGGCAGCACCTTGGTCCTGTCCCTTGGCCTCAGGGTGAAGCCAACCAGATCGCTTCCTTTACCCAGAAGTGAGGTGAGTCCCCTGCCAGGCTCGGGGTTCACTCGGTCTGCCTCCTCCCAGGCCCCTTAATCTCATGCCCCCTCCCCAGTCACAGAGGTGTTCATCTTTTGAGACTTGGACACCCCTACCCCCAAACTGAAGGCTCCTGGGACTCATTCTCCTTGCCCACCTGAGCAGGTTCCTCCTGGACTTGGGCTCAGTGTGACAGCTGAGACCTGCCAGGGGCTATTTGCCTGCTGGCTTCTAAGGCAAACAAGGCAGCTAGACTGCATGGGAGGGGTGGGGGGAAGGGAGGCTCCTTCTAGAGCCTGGAATAGGGGTGGGGGAGGTGGGAGCCAAGGAGATCCAGGCCAAGCTTGGACAGACAGTTTGGGCCTTGGAGTTCGAAGGAGCTGAGGCTTGCCCAGCTGTTCCAGGAGCTGGCAGAGACACAGGAGAAAGCAGGGATTTTGAGATCCGGAGACCGCAGAAGCAAGAGAGATGAGATCAGTCAGGAAAGTGAGCAAGGGTGTTATTTCCTCCGATCAAACTACATACTCTGTGAGAGCAGGAGCTGGGCTTCATTTGGTTCTGTGAAACAGGCCCAACACACAGGGTTTGTCTGCTTGAATGGAACTGAGGCCTGGGGAAGCCCCAGACTCATGTGTACCAGAGAAGTTCTGGGCTCTGGGCTCTGGGCTCTGGGCTCCAAACAGGAGGGAAGGCATAGAACCCTGGGAAAGGCCACATGTGGGATGGGGGAAACCAGGCCTGACTAAAGCTAGGGGAGGTCAAAGAGAGAAACCCTGATTTCAGAGATTCAATAGAAAGCCTCAGTTGGGCGGAGAGAGTCGGAAAAGAAGGAGGTATCTAATCAGTGAGGCATTAGTAACTGAATTACTTCTCAATATGGCAGCGACAAGGAGCAGTGAGGACATCTTTGCCTTCACCACATCAGGGCTGAGGAACAGGGAAGGAGATGTGCAAAGGGAAAGAGAAAAGCAGGTCTCAGCTTTCCCTGAGTGGAGTTTGTGATACTTGTGGAGGAAGTCATAACCAGGACACCAGGATGGGGTGATAGAGCTTTGCTCCAGGGCAGCAAAATTTAAAGGGCTCAAATTTTTCAAGTAACCATTTTAAAAGATGATGGTATTTTAAAATGCATCGCACTCACATTTTGATAACATCGTCATTCCTTCAGTAGCATAAAATGTGGAGTTAGCAACAATAATTAGAAAAATTAAAAAGAAATCAGGTCATTGCACTTTCTCCTTCCCAGCAGCCACATGCCCTGGTTGATCCCACTTGTTTCTCCCCCAACAGCAGCTTCTCAGCAGTCCTCTGAGTATCCCAGGGCCTCTTCTTCCACAGGGCCAGTGTCTCTGTTTTCCCCTTCCAGGGTTGATTTGAGGGCAAATTTCCTCTAATTGCCGGTGGTGAGGACTCTATCCACAGTGAAAAATTAATGAACCCGGAGAAGCAATAAGGGCAGGAAAAGGGGGAGGAAATGGGGTGAGTGAGCCCTAAGCCAAAGGGGAGTCCAAATGAACTGCCCTCTGCCCCCTTCATATGCTGCACAGGTGGAATGGTTGGTATTGAGTGTTTGTATGGAGCTGCCAGGGCTAGAGGAAAAGCTGGGAGACAAGGAAGGCCTCAGCACGTTCTGATACTAACTAGCTGGACCCCTCCCCCTCTTCTGTCAGATAAGGTCCTCTTTGCTCCCATTCTCTGACTCTCAGGATGTCAGGGAAGGCAGTAGGGGACACAGGGTTTTGGCTCTGGGTAGGCGTGTTGCAACTCAACTAGATTTTAAGTACCTCAAAGGCAGCCCTATGTCTCCAGCATGTTCTGAATGGAGATCCTTCTGCTCCACCTGCCATCCCATTTGATTGCCAACTGGGGCCAGACCTGAGGGGAGGGGTCTTGTTGGATTCCTCCAGTGACAGCCTCAGTGTACTGGCTTTTCTCTTGTCCCCCCTCCCCCTGCTGGAAGCAATGCAAAAACAGATCGGTAGCTGGACTTTAAACAAATGTCACTCCACCACTCTGGATTTCAAAACCAAGTCCCTCCCCCTGAAGGCTTGGAAGTTGCCAGACTCCCAAAGGACAAGTTGAAGAGCTGGTGGTGAGGGGCCTGGACAGGTGGCACTGGCATCTTAGACAGAGGGCATAGTCAGAGACGCTCCCCTTCTGCCTCCCAAGACCTGAGGGAACTAAAGGAGGGAGGGGGTCAGCGTTGCACAGCTCCAAGATAAGCATTCGGGGGGGCTCATTTGCTGCAGGTATAAGAGTCAAAAAACCGGTCTGACTTTACTTCCCTCTGAGATAGACGAAAGAAAGGCAGGTCCAATCAGGGAGAAAGATAAGTCCAGGCGCACAGGTTTATAAAGGCTGACACTTGATAGAATGCGGGGGTGGGGGGAAGGGATGGGACAATGGGAGTTGAGATCAGAAAAGAGAAGTCAAATGAGCCTCCTCCCCCCTTTCCTTAAAGGCTTCCAAGGAAGGCCATTTCAGCAGGTGCTCCTGAAGCTACCCCAGCCCCCCTCCCACCCCCCCCCCCACCCCCGGCCTTTCAAGGAAGTTCTTGCAGCTGCTCCATTGCTGAGCTCCCAGTAGGTGCTCAAGACATTTGACTGCTGAATTCCATGACTGACTCCAGGGCTCCTAGGAAGGTACTTGACCAGGCAGTGTGGGCTCCTAGGAAGAGCTCTGTGTCCCAAATCTCTGCTCTGCCCCTTACCCTCGCCATTAAGGTCAGAGGATCAGAGACTGCCAGAGCTGGAAAGGAACTCAGCAATTCTCTAGAGTTTACAGAGGGGCCGCTAAGCCAACCCAACTTGTACAAACTCACCGATTCACAGATTTAGTAGATGGTTCAGTGCCTATTAACCTGTAATCCCTGCCTGAATAAGAGACTCTTTGCTTGAGGGTCTCCAGAGAAAGGGAAGCTACCACCCATGTCTTAGGGAGGGGAAGGCAGCCCACATGAGAGGCAGCTAGGTGACCCAGTGAATCTAAAATCAAGAAGACTTAAGTTCCAATCCTGCCTTGGACACTTAGCGGTTATGCGACTGTGGGCAAATCACTTCACTTCTGTTTACCTCATTTTGCTTTTCTTTAAAATTGGTATTTGTAATATTTGTAAAGTGTTTTGCTTTCTAAATGGCTACTGTCATTACAATTCGGCTATTTGGAAGTGCCTGGAAAAGCCACAGGCTGAGACACTTAAAACCCCCAACACAAAACCAGGGATTCCCAGCTCCACTTCAGGTCTCGCTTTTCTCCTTCTTGCTTTATGACTGGGGTCCTCTGGTTCCAACTGTAGCAAGACGCTCTCTCCCAACTGGCCCACCTTCCCCACGTGGCAGGAAGGAGAAACTGAACCATGATGTCAAAAAGTTGGATCAATTTCTGTTACCAAGGCAGAAAGCACACAAGTAATTGAAAAGTATATGCTTAGACTTCAGTCATACTAGGCAAACTGTACTAACCATGATGATGATGATGGTGGTGATGCTGTAAGGGAGGAGGTCTGGACCTGTGAGTCCTGTCTGCGTGGGGAGAACTCAAGGTGGAAATTCTCTCCACTAATGTGGACAAGCAATTTGTTTGTGACTTACGTCACCTTGAGAGGGTCACACAACTACTGTGTGTCCAAGGTAGAATTTGAGTTTCAATCTTCCTGAAGCCAAGGCCATCCTTTACCAACAATGTCTTCCAAGTGGCTCATAATGTAAATGAAAAAAAAACCAAACTCATACAAAGCTAGAAAATTATTTATAGAGAAGTGCCTGGTAGTAAAGTTAGGCGATGTGTATCATTGATTGGGACTGATCGTTTTTTTTGTCTGAAACTTGGGGGTTGGGTGGGCGGTGAGGGGAGTGTGGTGTTGAGAGTTGCCCCGTCCAAGGTCATACAGCTAGGATATACTGGAGACAGGACTTGAACCCACCTCTGAGGTCAGTTCTCTATGGTCTCTAAGTAATGGTTACACAGCTTGGATGTGACAGTTGGAACCAGGATTTGGGCCCAGGTCCTCTGAGTTCACTCCTCGGCTAAATGAGCCTAACTTCTTTCCCCAGGGATCTGAGGCCTCCCCTTGAGCACTTCTCTGATTGTAGAGACCAGAACCTGGCAAAGGTCCCTACTGAGGGCCTGATGGGAGTTGGGGGAAGTTTATTTTCTAGTGGTCCTCACCCCAATTTCTGGCTTACCCAGAACCCTCAGCTGCTGACTCACACTAACAGTAAAGGGAGGGGATGAACAGAACTCATGGCAGGGGCCTGTGGGAGTCTATGCCCTCCAGATGCTGACCTGAGGTTGCACCAGACAGGTAGGGACCCAAAAGACTGTTTTTTAATGTAGGGCAGACATTTCAGATCAAGAAGCTGATTGAGAGTACAGGCTGGGTATTCCCAAGCTACTCAAGAGTCTGCTCGCCTCCACAGGTTTGGGGGTGGGAAGGGGGCAGAAGAGAGGAGACAGAGGGAGAAGGGAGCTGCACTTTTTGCCCTCTGCCTGCCCCAGGCAGCTCTTCAGAGGTGAGAGTGGTTCCACTTTGGGCTCTGCCACTACCTATCACACTGAATGCCTGTGGCCTTAGTTTCTCCATCTGTAAAATAAGAGCCACATCTGTGGTGCTGGGACCCTGGAGGCTCAGTATGGGGCTGTGGGGCTTCCTGGAGAGAAGGGGAGAAAGAGAACTTTGGGGGTCCCAGGGATCTACCAGAGAGGGAGAAGACCCAACTTTTCCCTGCCCAGAGTTGCCCAAGGCAGCCACTGGGGCAAGTCCCCATGAGTTGGGCCCTAAGGGGATCCTGGAGGGGTTCCTGCCTTCCCTATTCATTCCCCCGCCCAGCCTCTGTCTCTGACCCAAGGTCTTCTGGTTCCTCTTCCCCTCCCCCCTCCCCTCCCATTCTTCTGGCTTCATGGCGGGTGCGGGGATGGACCGGGCGGGCACAGAACAGGTGGGTGCAGGCTGGGTGTCCGGCGCTGGGACACAAGTGCTCTGTGTCCAGGGTGGGCGGAAGTCAGGGCGTTTGATCTGAATTCTAAAGGGCGTTGTTCAGAGCCCCACAAAGCTTCTATTGTGTACGAGCTGGGTATAAGGCAGCATATGACTCCCGAGCACCGGGCAGTGAGGAATTGGGACGCAGGCGCCGACCCAGGGATCACTTCCCCAGCACGGGTATGAAACCATAGGGGACCTGTCCGGTGGCCTCCGGGATAGGCACTCCCCAAGGTAATATGTGGTGTGGATGGAGATCAGAGACCTGTCGGGAAAGGGGGAATGGCACCGAGGGAGAGGGGCTGCCCTCGGGGGATGGAGCCTAGGGAACGAAATAGAGATCAGAACGGGGGAAGGGGAGAGAGAGGAAGGAGGGACATGGGAAATGAGAGAAAGGAGATGAAATGATGGGAAGGTTTGGGGGGAACCTCACTTTTCCCTACAGCCTCTGGCTCCTTGCTGAGCGCAGAGATGAGGCGATAGAACCTTCGAGGATTTTAAGCTGGCAGAGGGGTCTCGGAGGTCATCTAACCCAACAGCCTCCTCGCTCAGCAGAGGAGGAAACTGAGGCAACCCAGATAGGGAAAGTGAGTGGCTCAGGCTGTTGTTGGGGTAAGGGCTGGCAGGGCTCACAGCCCCACTATGGCTGCTGTCTTTCCAGGTGCAAGTGAGGCAAGATGAACTGGACAGGCCTGTACGCCTTACTCAGTGGCGTGAACCGGCACTCCACGGCCATTGGGCGCGTCTGGCTCTCGGTCATCTTCATCTTCCGCATCATGGTGCTGGTGGTGGCTGCCGAGAGCGTGTGGGGCGACGAGAAGTCTTCCTTCATCTGCAACACCTTGCAGCCGGGCTGCAACAGCGTGTGCTACGACCATTTCTTCCCCATTTCCCACGTGCGCCTGTGGGCCCTGCAGCTCATCCTGGTGTCCACACCGGCCCTGCTTGTGGCCATGCATGTGGCCCATCAGCAGCACATGGAGAAGAAGCTACTGCGGCTGGAGGGCCACGGGGACCCGCTGCACCTGGAGGAGGTCAAACGGCACAAGGTGCACATCTCGGGCACCCTCTGGTGGACGTACGTCATCAGCGTGCTCTTCCGCCTGCTCTTTGAGGCCGTGTTCATGTATGTCTTCTACCTGCTCTACCCAGGCTATGCCATGGTGCGGCTGGTCAAGTGCGACAGCTACCCATGCCCCAACGTGGTGGACTGCTTCGTGTCCCGGCCCACCGAGAAGACCGTCTTCACAGTCTTCATGCTGGCGGCCTCAGGGATCTGTATCGTGCTCAACGTGGCCGAGGTCGTGTACCTCATTATCCGGGCCTGCGCCCGGCGTGCCCAGCGTCGCTCCAACCCTCCCTCCCGCAAGGGCTCAGGATTCGGCCACCGACTGTCCCATGAAAGCAAACAGAACGAGGTCAACAAGCTACTGAGTGACCAAGACGGCTCCCTGAAAGACATCCTGCGGCGCAGCCCTGGCACTGGGCCTGGCCTGACCGAGAAGAGCGACCGCTGCTCCGCCTGCTGAGGGCACAGGCGGTACCGCACCCACCGGCAACCCTAGCTTTCAGTCACTCTTCGTGCCCTAGGCCACAGCCCAAGCACTCACCCTTGGCCCCCTGCAGTGGGTAGGGAAGGAGGAGGCAGGTGGGGGTGGGGTGGTATGGAACAGATCTCACCCCCTCCTCCCCAAGCTTCAGGGAGCAAAGGAGGGTGGAGTTCTTGCTGTCTCCCCCGCTTTCTGATTTCTGCTCCCCTCCCTGGGACCACTGGGTACTTCTGGGGTGGGGTTGGGGGGCTTTGCCAACATTCCACTGATGACACTAACCTTAACCCTGACAACAGTGGGGTGGGGGCTGGCACCTGGAAAGGGCTTGGGTGACTGGAAAGAACAAGGCTCTAATTCCATCTGATCAGCTGGGGGTGGGGATTGGTCAGCACTACTTTTGACTCTAGGACCTGGTGCCTGAGCCTGCAATGTTACACATTAAACAGGATTTTACAGTAAATGTGGCTGTTACGTGTATCTGTCATGTTCTTTCCCCTGCGACCTCTGACTTCCCCCAGCTGAGCCGGCTTTGCCTTGGCCTTTGCCTCGTTTTGAAGAGGAATGGAAAGAAGCTGCCAACGTGGTTCTTTAAGCTGTAAAGAACCTCTCCAGCTGCTGCAGAACCCCGAGGGCATCCCGCTTGCCTTTGGAGACTCAGAAAATGGCATTCTGGTCTGGAGACATCTGCCAAGCCAGACAGCTGATTCTTTGGGAAGGCTGGTCCTTGGACAGTCCTCTGGCCAACCAGCCTTCCCAGACTTTCCTTAGCTCAGGTCCCCCACGCCTCACCTTGTCCCCTGAAGCAGCAGTTCTGACTGAGCCAGTCCCTGCAGAGATGTAGCTACCCCCTGTTCAAGGTGCAACCCCCACACCTGGCAGACTGTCCTGCTCCACTCCAGATTCTAGCTGGCTGTCTCTTCTTCCATTCTCAACATACCTCCTTCACACTTTCATCCTCAAAGCCTCAGGTAACTAGAGGAAGCCTTGTCCAGGGATGAGGTCTGTGGATCTTGACTCTAGAGTTGGAAGAGACCTCAGAGGACAGCTAGGCTGATATGTCCCCATCCCCCTCATTTTACAGATGACCAGACTGAGCCCCAAGGAGGTGAGTGATTTGCCCCAAAGAACACAGGTAGTAAGTGGCAAAATCAGAATTTGAAACCAGGACCTTTCCCTCCAAATGGAAGACTCTCTTGCCTTCCGAGTAAAGTTTGGGAGAGATTTCAAACCTCAATTTGTATTCTTTAGCATTCTAAAGGTAAGGAAAAAAGGTAAGGACACTCCTCACCGGCACTTAGGTAGCACAGTGAGTGGATAGAGTCAAGAAAACTAGAGTTCAAATCTGACCACAGATGACTATGAGCAGTATAACCCTGGGCAATTCACCTCACTTGTTTGCCTCAGGTTCCTCCTCTGGAAAATGGGGATAATAGGACCTGCCTCCCGGGTTTGTTGGGAGATGATAATTATAAAGTGGCTGGCATACAGTAGGTGCTTAATAAATGTTTGTTTCCTTCCTCTTCCAACAAGGAAGACTCCTTGTGTGTATATATGTGTGTACGTGTGTGTGTATGTGTGGGTGTTTTGTTTTGGTTTTTTTTGTACTGTTCACAGATTTTCCTCCTCCTCAAGGTAATTGGATTTTACTGGTAGGAGAGATCCCAAAGAGCAGGCACCGAGGGCACCTAGGTGGTAGGCAGCTGGACCAGGATTGTAAACCAAGGCTTCTAACTCTATGTGGTGGTGGTGGTGGGGTGTCTTCAGACCTTGGGTAGGATGGGAAACTGTCATTGATGAATAAAGACCTACATTCTACTAACCTAGTTTATGGGTGGCCTTGCTTAACTCACCATGGTGAACCTTCATTCACTAATTAGATTATCAACAGCTCTCTGAGCTTCCTCTACAGCATGACAGGGGTCCCTCCTAATCCCTTCTCAGGGACCTCCTCTAGACCCTTTTGGGGTCCTGCTCACAGAAATCTCTCCAGAATTCCAAGAGCTCAGTGTTCAGGAACCTCAGGGATGACTTGACTCTTCGATGCCATAAAGAAATACTCTTTACCCCTTTTATTAAACTCCTAGATATCCTCAGGGTAAGGGTTTGTCCTATCAGCTGAAACAAGGGGATTTGGGAAAGATCATCCACCTTCAGAGAGTCCCTCCTTCCTTTTTTCTACACTGTCTCCAAGGGGAGGCCATAGGAGAACCCATCTCTCAGAGAGAAAGTATAGGATTCTTTAAGTATTTAAGCCTCTCCATCAGAAAAGCATGTGTCCAATCTGTTCCCAGAGCAGGAGTGGAAATTCCCTTTCTCTTCCAGGAGACCAATCCCATAGCTCTGATTAGAAGACTGACAAGAAGGCTTTTGGACTGGGAGTACTTCCCATTCTGCAATGGCACATACATGTGTGGGGGGTGTGGGGGGTATGGGTGTGATATACTTAGTCTTGTGCCATCTGACCATAAAGTTCCTACAGAAGTAGGAACAGGCCGGAGGAGGAATGGGGAGGGTGGTTGGCGTAATAGCAGGAAATGGGTGAAGTGCCATTGTTTGTGGCAGAGAATGTGAGTGCTGGTCACCCAGCTTAGGGAAAGTAGTTTTTTCTCTACTGAAAAACAAGGAGCTCAATTATGAACCAGTAAATAGCCAGCATCACCTTGGCCAAGTCATTTCCCTTCTCAGGCTTCAGTTTCCTCCTCTTTAAATCAAGTTGGACTTGATGGTCTCTGTTAATATAAAATCTATGACATTATAATGGGTAAGAAATCTTCCCTCATCTTAGAAACAAATCCCCATCCCCAAGAGAGCTGAGACCACTTTGGGTTGCTAGTTTTCCCATAGCCCTCTCATTGTCCTCCACCCCCATCCACAGGAAGGGAGATCAGTCCCACCTTTGACTCCAGTGGAAACATTTCCTCACCTGAGGGCTTCTTACCATAGAAAAAAGCCCCAAAGCAGAACTAATGGCTACAGATGACTAGGCCTTTCTGGCCTCCTAATCCTTCACTGGCCCTCTAGGATCAGCTATTAAGCTTGGGGCCTTCAATGGGATGCTCTCCCTGGTCTGACTCTCAGCTCCCTTTCTAGCCATTACTCCCCTTGGCATTTCTCATGATCTAGCCCAAACAAGCTATTTTCTGTTCTCTGATCCTATGCTGCCCTCTCCAGCCTCCCTGGAAAGGCATTATTCCCACAAGGCTGCCAGGGCTGCCACCCATGTTCCTCTCTTGGTGCCTTCTGAGAAGACTCAGCTCAGGCCCAAGGGGTTCTGGGAAGCCTGCTCTGAGCTGCTGCTCCCATCCAAGGACGTGTTGGTCCCTCTCACTATGGGGGTCCCTGTTGTACTTCCCTTCTATTCTACTGATGAGGGCAGGGGAAGAGGGAGAGGCCTGTGCTCTGCCTTCCCTCAGAGACAGCAGCACCAAGAAAATAGAGACCACCTATCACCTGTCATATTTCTGTCCCAAGTTAGGGAGTCAACAAACATTTATTAAACACCTACTATGTGCAGGTACTGTTTTAAATGCTAGAGACACACAAAAGGCAAAAAAACAGCCCCTGCTTCCAGGGGGCTCACAATCTAATTGAGGGAGAGAATATCCAAAGAAGCCTTGTACAGGATAATTTGGAGGTCCTCTGCAGAGCAAAGGCAGTTGCATTAAGGGGGATCAGGAAAGGCTTCCGGTTGAAGGTGGGATTTTAGCTGGGTCTCAAAGGAAGCCAGAGAGGCCAGGAGGCCCAGGGGAGGAGGGAGAACATTCTGGGCCTGGGACCAGCCGGAGAGAATTCGAGGTGGAGGGGAGAGGTGCAGGGGCTTGTCAGCCAATAAACTTTTATTAAGCACTTGCTATCACCCTGGAGACACAGAAAGAGGCCAACGGATGGGCCGGCCTGCAAAGAGCTCCTAATCTAACCAGGGAGACAATACAAACAGGTAGCAAACTGGCTCTGTCCAGGATAAATAAGAAACAATGGCCAGAGGGGAGGCCCTGGAAGAAGTGGAGGGGCAGGCTTTGGGACCGAAAGGAAGCTGGGGAGGTCAGTAGTCAAGAGCTAACAAGGGAAAGTGTTTCAGGCCTGGGGGATGGCAGGAGAGAAGGCCCAGAGCAGAGAGACAGAGGGGCTTGTGGAGGAACAGCCAGGATTGGGGTGAGGAATGGGTGCTGGCTTGAAGAGTATATGGTGGGGAAGTAAGGTTAGAAGTGGGGTGGGGCAGGCTTCGGGGGAAGGACTTTGAATGCCAAACAAAACATTTTGTATTTGACCCTGCAGGTGATAGGGAGCCAGTGGAATCATCATTGGAGCTATGCTTTAGGAAAATCACTTTGGTGGTTGGATGGAAGATGGGTTGGAGTGGAAAGAGACTGGAGGCAGGCAGACTCTCCAGCAGGCTATGACCATAGTCCAGGCACGAGGTCATGAGGGTCTGTGCCACAGGGGTGTGAGAAGGGGGAATTTTCAAAAGATGTTATGAAGGTAAAATTAATAGGCCTGGGGGCGGGGGAGGGGGGAGTGTGAGAGAAAGTTAAGAGTCCAGAATGACACTGAGAGGTTGGGAGGATGACCACAGAAGTTGGAGGTGGGGTTTGGGGGAAAGATAATGAGGTCAGTTTTGGACATATTGAATTTAAGATATCTACTGGACATGCAGTTCAAGATGCCTAAAAGTTATTGGGACATGCAGGAATGGAGGTCAGCAGAGAGGTTAGAGCAGGATAGGTGATTTTGAGAATCATCAGCTTAGGTAATTAAGTCCATGGGGGCTGAAGACATCACTCAGTGAAGTAGTATGGAAAGAGACCAGTCCTGGGTCCAGGGCAGAACCCCCAAGGATACCTTAGAGGACATGATCTGGAGGAGAATCCAGCAAAAGAGACAGAGGGGGAGTGGTCAGAGAGTAAGGAGGGGAGCCAGGAGAGAGGGTCCTGAAAACCTAGAGAGAAGAGAGAATCAAGGGGGGGAGAGTGATCCACAGTGTCAAAGGCCACAGAGAGAAGCTAAGGAGAATGAGGACTCAGAAAAGACCACTGGATTTGGCAACTAAGGGATCATTAGTAATTTCAGAGAGAAAAGTTTTGGTGGAATGATGCATTCTGAAGCCAGATGATAAAGGGTTAAGAAAACAGTGAGGGGAGAGAAAATATAAGCACTTACTGTAGTTTAGCTCCAAAGGGCAGAAGAGGTATAGGATGATACTTAATGGGAGTGGAGAGATCAAGTGAGAGTCTTCTGAGGATAGAAGAGACATGGACATGTTTGGAGGTGGCAGGGAAAGAGCCAGTAGATAGGGAGAGATTGAAAAGAAATGATAAAGTGGGAATGACAGAGACAGCCATCTGCTAGAGGAGCCAGGAAGGAATGGGATCACTTGAACAGTTGGTCTTGATAAAGAGTAAGGCCACTTACACTTTTGAGATGGGGGAAGGGGGGGTTGGTAGCAGAAGGAGCCTGAGTGGTGGGAGACGAGGAAGGGGGGAGAAGAGGGAGCTCATGATGAGTGGGTTGATAGAAGAGAGGGAAGGAGTGCTATAAGAGGTCTGAGGAGGGATGAAAAGGTGTGGAAGAGCCTTTATGGAGAGTGAGTTGAGGTAGAGTAAGATTGCCTAGCAGCAGTGAGGGCATGGGTGAGGTTGCAAAAGAGAAATCTGTAGAACGGTTGAGTGATTTTATCCACCTTTCAGTGGCATGTGTGTGTCCGCATATACATAAGACAGAAAGCTTAATGGAAGTGATTCAAGGCTAAGGCTTGGCAGAGTGCCATTGGTGGTGAAATGATAAGAGGGCTGGGGACTCAAAAGGAAAAAGTGAAATTGGTTCACCAAAGGAAAAAGGAGAGAGTGAGTAGTACAGGGCAGATGACCTAGAAGAGAACTGAAGGCTCAGGAGACTGGAGATCATGGTGTGGAAGGAGAGTAAGATTTGGTAAGGGAAGGCAGAAAGAGAGAGGCAAAATGCCAATAGATTATGGTCAAATAAAGGGATTGTGTGATTCTTGAACGTAGAGGTGGTATATTTGTGGGTGATGGCACTGGTATGGAGCTGAGGTGAAGTGGAGGAGTGGGTCATGGGACATGAGGAACCTGAGGAACTGAACGTGTAGGATATTTGAAGGAGAGTTAGTGTGTATGTTGAAGCCTGCATATGAGGGCAGGAGTTAGGGAAAAGAGAAAAATGGTGAGCCAGGTACTGAACTCATTGAGGAAGGAAGGGGAGTGACCTGGAGGTCTGCGGACAACAGCTCCCAGGATTCTGATTGGGTGGTAGAAATGAAGGGCATGAACCTCAAGGGAGGGGAGGTCAGCGAGTGATGGAGGTAGGAGGAGAACCAGTGGAATGAACCATGGTAAGCAAAGAGAATTCCAAGTCCTCCATCTGGACCAGTGAAGGAGCATTTAGGGTTAGTACTGGCAAGGGTGGCTGTGTTATGTGTGTGTGTGTGTGTGTGTGTGTGTGTGTGTGTGTGTGTGTGTGTGGGTGGGGGAGCCAAGTTTCAGTAATAGCCAGTAGATGGAAGGAGTGGGAGAGGAAAAGATTTAGGATGAGGGTAAGTTTGCTACCTATGGAACAGGCATTCCAGAGGACACAGTGGAAGGGCTGGGTAGAATTAGGTTGAAACTTTGGGGTGGGAGAGTTGAGTTGGATAGGGGTGAGGAATTGGGTAGTGAAGATGGGGAACAGGGTTTGGATTTTGAGCTGCAGAGGTTCAGAATCACTGGAATGAAGTAGGGTATGACCAGGTATGAGAATGTACATCATTGAGTAGAAGGTGCCATGCCTGTGTGGAGATCAGGTGGGAGACAAGTGCAATACAAAACGCAAGGTACAGTGTGATGATCACCTTGCCTGCCTTGTTTCACTACTCTCTGAAGACTGGAGATGAGGCAGGAGATGAAAGTCTCCTTGCCTGCCTTGCCTGCCTTGTTTCTGAAGACTGGAGATGAGGCAGGAGATGAAAGTCAAACCTACATGGCAGGTGAAGGAAGTCCTACTCCCCACCGACTTTTCCCTTTCTCTTTCTTCAAGGGACTCTCAAAGTAAGAAATGGAAGACCTGAGGTCAAAGGCCTAGTTCTCCACATCTCAGTCAGGAGGTTGAGTTGGTAGCAGGAGGTGAGAGTTGCCTTGTACTGGCATAGATGACAGTTGGCCCCACCTGGTCTCCTTAGAGAAAGCAGAGACACAGAAGGTGTAAGACTGGAAAGCTGATGGTGGGCAGATTATGAAGGGCTCCAAATGCCAAACATGATTTTCTATTTGGTCCCAGAAGTGAGAGGGAGTCCCTGGAGTTTACTGGGTGACATGGTCAGACCCGTGTTTTAGGAAGATCATTTTGAGAGCTGAGGGGAGGAGGGACTGGATTGGGGAGAGATCTGTGGCAGGCAAACCACCCACAGCAGCTATTGCAGCAGCCCAGATGTCTTAGTACTAGAGAGGGGGCATCGTCAGAGGAGAGGAAGGGGCCTATAGGAGACATGCCATAAAGGTAGCATCAGTAGGACTTGGCAAGGTTAAAAGGGGGAGGGGGTAGGTGAGAGATGGTAAGGAATTGAGCGTGATAGATATCTAAGTTGGGAGCCTGGGTGATTGGGTGCTCTCAGCAGTAACAGAGAAGTGAGGAAGACGGAAGGGTTTGAGAGAAAGATAATGTTCAGTTTGGGACATATTGAGCTTAAGATATCCATGGGACATCCAATTCAAGATGTCCAGTAGGCAGTTGGGGATGTAAGCCTGGGCTGGGCACAGGGTGTTGGTCAGAGTAGGTATGGTTGGGTAGTATTTGAATTGAATCAACTGGGGGGCTCTGGGTGGAAATTAAAGGGATGGGGGTGCAGCTTAGGTCAACATAATTATGTAGGCCCTTCCTAAGAAATTGTTACCGTTCAGTCATGTCCGACTCTTCAGAATCCTGTTTGGGGTTTTCTTGGCAAAGATAGTAGAGTAGTTTGCCATTGCCTTCTGAGGCAAACAGGGTAAGTGACTGAGGTCAGATTTGAACTCAGAAAGATGAGTGTTCCAAGCCCTGCAGCGCCACCTGGCTGCCCTTCTCTTGAGTAGAGCTGTCCAAAGCTGCATACTGTTGTATGATTGCAGGCCTTGAAGTGGAGGCTGGATGTTGCGGGGTGGGGCTAGCTGGATAAGAGCTCTGAGGGAGTAGCCCCACCAGTCAGCCATTCCATCAAGCTGGGCCAGAACGAGATTGCTTAATAGTCATCTAACTCTTAAATGGAATCATGCCTGTCTACACGCTCAGCACGTGTGGCCCACCATGGCGGCAGGTACAGTCCCATTCTCTTCTCTTCATCACTGGTTTGGGGTCCTTCTATTCAACTATACTACATTATTAAGATAGTGTCATTCCCACTTTATCATTTCTTTTCAATCTCTCCCTGTCTACTGGCTCTTTCCCTGCCACCTCCAAACATGCCCAGTGGTAATCCTCCATTCAGAATTCCTGGAGTAAACATGTGCAATGTAAGAGCCTTCTGGAGACAATAAACCCATATTTGGTCTTCTTCCACTGACAGAAATCTGGTGGTGGCAAAAGCAATTGTACTTGGGAGTCAGAGGAGCTGGATGCAAATCCTAACTTTGCTCATTGCTACCTGTGTGACCTTGAGGAAGTCAGTGATCCTATCTAGACCACCTGTGTCTTACCTGTAAAAGGAAGGGGTTCTAGCTTGAAATGTCCATGCCTACATGAGCCTGCTAGTCACCACCTGGTGGTCAGGGGGCTGCTGTTGAGCCTAACTGCTCCTCCAGACAAGAGACACCAAGTGGCACTGGGCCTCTCAGCATGATGGGACAGCTGGAGGTTTAGAGCCTTCAAGACCCCATGGGCTAGGCATGTGGCCATGAGACCAGACTAGAAGGTAGTTCCTATACCACCTAAGGAGGGGCCCTTTCTTTCATCTGAGCTAGTGAAAACCGGGGCCAATCAAGTCAGGAACAGCATGCTACCCACGAGAGAAGCCCTAAATGGAACAGGCTGCCTCAGGAGGTTCAGTGGAGGCAGGTGAAGCTGCATGGCCCGCTTGGGCCTTTTCCAGATAGGATTCCAGTTCAGGTAGTGGTTGGACTTGATGCCCTTCCAACTCTCAAGATTCAAAGATGAATTTGATAATAAAACTACATAAAGCATTACTGAAGAGGTGGGTACAGAATCTCCTTGTAAACTTTCCTCCTCCCCAAGGTCCCTGACCCCAGTGTCATGAGCAGTAGTGACACCAAACCTAGACACAAGGCCTGTGTCCAAGTCCTGTTCTCACACGACTCGCGGCATGCTCCCTCGCCTGCTGGGGCTGATGCACAGGGCTGCTGACAATGAAACGAGCTGGCCCCACACGTGAAGTAAAGAAGGAGCATCACTCCAGGGGCACAGGGAGAAGAAAGGCAACATGCCACCTGGTCTGGGCCTGGTTGGTGCTGGATGGGCAGGGAGGGGGACAGGAGGGATATGGGCAGCTACCAGAGGTCAACAGGTCCCCAGGAGCTAAAGCCCATCTCTCCTGTGGCACCCCACCCCCACTGGCCTAAATGAACCCCATCTCACCTTCCAAGTCTGCCTTTTGGCAGCTCCCACCCCTTGGATCTTCCCATACCTGCTGTTTGTGGAAGCCCCAAACCCAGGTTGAACTGTGGCTGAGCCTTTCTGCCTCAATTAGAGCTAAAAAGGCAAGCCAACATCAGTTACTAAGCCTGTGACTCAGTGCAGCCTGGGCAGGGCTAACTTCAGGGAAAGGCCCCCACCCAAAAGCCCACTTGAGGGCCCAGGAGGCTGAGCTAGCTGTCTCGCTCCCTTCCACTGGCTGGAACCTCAGCCAAGTAGACAAGGCAGCTAGCGTCCCGCTTCCCACAATCTTCCCAGCTTTAGGAGGGAAGGGGAAGATCCTGCCTGCTGCTCAGGCCTTGACCCCCCTATCCTCCCACCCCTGTCCCCAGCCAGGGGCTTCACTCCCCCAGGTAGGACCCTGCCTCCTGCTGCTTACCTGGCCATGCCCTCACTTTACCTCCTTAGCCAGCTGCCCTATGGATTCTGTCCCCCACCTCTTTCCCCCTTCTCAGGCAGGGAGCTACACCCCGGGTTCTGACCTCCCCAAAAAGGGGAAGTAGCAGTACTTTTGAATCTTTATTTGAAACGAACAGTTCCAGGGACAGAAGGTTAGTTGTGACAATGGCTTGTCTCACTACAACACGAGGGCGTCAGCATCACTGCGGGGACAGGCGAGGCACCTCACAACAATATATACAATTGAAACAGCGGCTAAACCGATAACAGTTATAAAAACACAGAAATGGGGCCAGGGACGAGCAAAGCCTTTGGGAGAGCTGGGCGCCCCTTTCCTGACCCTATTTAGCTAACCTGGAACAAGGCAATGAGGGGAAAGAAGAAAAACAAGGCAACGGGGGAGGAGGTGCCTCCCGACTCAGCTTCCCCAGGAAGATCTTGTTAACAGATGCCACCCAAACTGTCAAGAGGCCCCCACAGGCTCAGCCTGGTTCTTCAATGGGGGTAGGACAGGAGTGGGGAATCAAACCCCGTGCCAGGAGGGGGCATGGTTATTGCTGTGGGAACTGCCCACCGAGCTCAAGGGGGAGCAGGCAGGAGGCCATGAAAAAAGGGGAAGCCCGGCAATGCCATGGCTGGCTGAGTCAAATGGACACACAGATACAGGGAGCAGAAGCCTGCATCCTGCACTCAAGAGTCATTCTCTGCCTGTGGCAGAGAGGGAAAAAGCACTGGGAAAAATCACTAAACTCATAGCACAAGGCCCTGGTGCCTGGGAGGGAGGAGTCCAGCAGTGAGGGGAGGCCTGGCACAGGAAATAGTGGCTAAACCCTGGAGGGCACTGTGCTTCAGGGTCAATGGTCCTCTCCCCCTCCCCCCTGTCCTGGGGAACTTTCATGGTGAGGGCCCTAGAGTGGCACCTTTAGGGAAGGGAAAGGGAAGGCACCAGGGGTCTTTCCCAAACCTGGCAACCCACAAGGTACACCAGGGCACTGACTTCCCTTGCCTGGGTCTGCTGACCCACGATCTTCTACCCCCCCCCCCCACCTCCCACCCCAATCTGACCCAAGGGGGAAGAGTGTTGCTCTGAGGCACAGGGGAGAGAGCCCCCAGTGGGGCCTAGCACTGGGAGAAGAGCCCCTGAGCAAAGGAACAAGTGGTATGGAAGAAGACGGAAAGCCAGGTGCTCCCAGGGCAGGCCTCGGGAGAAGGAGTGGGGAGGGATGGGCAGGGCCCTTCAAAATGAGCAGCATTGGCGCCCGGGCCAACCCCTCTCAAGGGCAGGGGTGGGCCACAGGCCAGACATTGGTGTGGAGAATGCAGGCGCATGGCACACTCAGTCCAGGTCCTCCTCGCCAGGACGACCTGGGTCTTCATAGATTTCCCGAACGGCCAAGATGCGGTTCAACATGCTTTCCAGCATGCTCCGGTCCATGGGGATCACCGAGTACCAGAGTGGAGACTCGGCAATACAAGAGCGCTCTGGCTGCAGGTAGAACACATCATTCCGACTCCGCAGGCTCTCGGGGCTGCAGGAGAAAAGCAGGCCGGTGAGCAGAAGGGACCCGAGGGCACCCCAGCAGCTCGTGGCCTAGTCCCACTCTCTTATCACCAACCGCCTCGGCCTTCCCACTCACCATTTGGAGAGATAGAATTCATAGAACTTGACAGGACAGCGCAAAGGGTTCATGCGGTTCTCGCGTTGTTCCAAGACAGGAAGATCCTCCTCCCTCTTCCGCTTCCCTGAACTGGTGTCTGGAGAGGGATTGCAAGTCAGCTCAGGGCAGGGTTTTTCAACGTGGGCTCTTAGAACTTCAAGAACAAATTCTGATGGCTCTATTTTAATAGAATTGCTTTCTTTTGTAACCTTGTGTGTTTTACTCTTAGAATTTCAAGACAGGAATTGGAGAATGGGCCCAGAGGCTTCAGCAGATGGATGCCCAAGGGTGGCCACCACACAAAACAGGTGAAGAGCCCCTGGCTTACATGGTCTCCAACGTCCCTTCCAGCTCCCATGTTTTATGAATAATATCGAACAGGGCTTGTTAATGGAGAGATTTCAAAGGGTCCATGAACTTGCCTTTCTTAATATTTTGATAACCATTTCAATAGAACCAAGTTCCTTTGTAATTGTATGTAGTTTGTTTTAGGCCTCTAAACATGTTATTTTGAGAATGGATCCACGGGTTTCCTTAGACTGCCAAAAAGGTCCCAAACACTTAAAACCAAGGGGTGAAGGCCCCTGGTTTTGGAAACTCCAGGAGGGGGAGGGTGGCCCACAGTGATCATCGGGCCTGGAACGCCACAGACCCACAGACATAAGAGAGCCCACTGCAGTCTGGGTCACCTCATAGCTTCAGGCCAAGAGGCCCATGAGATTTAGGGAAAAAGCCAGGCATCCAGAGCCCCTGCTGGAGAGAGACCCTCAAGAGTCCTCCCAAAGAGATAATCCCTAACCACTTGCCATCTTGTGAGCCAGTGTGAACACCACTGCCTGCCTGTCTGCCTTTCCCACATCAGCCCAGCTACCTGGGCAGCCACACACGCAAGCATGTGTGCCAAGGGCAGCCTCATTTAGCAATAAAGTCCATGGCAACCTTAGCCCTCATTCAGAAGACACAAAGATTCAGGTTAACGGGAAACATGAGAGCCAAGGGGCAACGGGAAATTGAGGAAAACCTCTTTCTCCCCTGCTCTCCTTCCCTCCCAAACCCATACCCACCGACCCTGGTCCATGTCACAAAGTAGAAAAGGAATGTCATCTGACTTGGGAGAGGTTCACTGGTCACACAGAAACCCCTGCCTCCCCATTCGGCTGCACTACCTTGGGCCCACACACAGAGAAGTAGGAGGGTGGCAGACTGACAGGGAGTGGTGTGGATGCTGCTCCTACCTCGACTCTTGCGTTGGCGGGCAGGTGCATAGTAGCGGATGCTCACTACCTTGGTGGTGCCCCGAGCAGTGGTACACTTGCGTGACTGGCGCACCACGTTAGTGAAGGACAGCTGCATGTGTTCCTCGGCTGTCTGTAGGCCGAAGAACTTGGTATTGAAGAACATGAGGGTGTTGAGCAGGACAAAGGGAGAGTAGACGCCCAGCTGCTTGCACTCCCAGAGGTGCTCCTCCTCTACCCGGGAGAACACTGTGTCTGGGTGCAGAGGGACAGGAGCACAGGGTCAGGGGCAGCCAGCATGGCCACGGCGGCAACCCTGACCCCGCTGAGTGAGACCACACAAGGGATGTGGGTTTTTGTTTTCATTTACGCTTGATGTAGAAACTGTTATTTGGGATGATTTGCATCAATTTGTATCCTTACGGGGAAAGGGGCAGAAGTAACAGGAACCTCCCCAGATAATCAACGCGAGGTGTTAAGCCTCAAAGCTGCTCCAGCTTCTCCCTCCCACAAAAGGGTTCTCCGCTGCATCTGGAGTAGCCCCTTCTCCTTCCTCCAGGCCTGAGCCACCTCCCTTCTTTCCCTCCTTGCTCAGATGCTTAGTGGGTGCTAGACACTGGGGGAGACAATGTGTAGATCAGGTGCTCTCTGCTCTTGTAAGATGCCAGTCCCACTGCCTCCCCTGCCCGCCCTGCTCTTTAGATAGTGTGGACACCAGGCTTCCTCAGGAGCTCAGTCACTGGCCAAGGCCCCAAGCCCACTCCCAGTTGTAGGTGTCTTGGCCTGAGCCTTCTAAATTCTGAAATAGCCACTTCCCCACCAATTTCAGCTGCATTCCTGCTTCAGGAAGAGCACAGATCAGAGGATTGTTAGAACTAGGGAGGAGGGGCAGGGAGCCACCATTCCTTACTGTTGGGGAGGATTGTGGGTTGCCAACTGCTCAGGGCCTTGTTGAGCTCTTGAACGAAGGTCAGGTAGTAAAGGTCCGTGAAAATGTTCACCATTCGGTTGTTTTCCAGTAGGTACTGTGGGAGAACAGTGGCAGCCATGAAGCCTGCCCCCTCCACTGCCCCCACCCTCCCGCTGGATGACCAGGCTGCCCTGGTGCCTGCTCTGGGGAGATATAAGCCCTCATGGCAATCTGACTCTAAGGGGCAGGAGCAGCTAGAGCCAGTGGGAGACAGCAGCCCAGGCCAGGCAGCCAGCCTGCAGGTAATGCTAGGAATTGAGGTCACTTGGTGATAGCTCTTTAAGAAAAAAAAGTCTCCCATCTCCCCCTCTCTAGACTCTGTTTTTTGCATGGAAACACCCAAATCCTCCCACTCACAGATCAAACAGATCCCACCTTATCCCTACGTCCAGAGGGGATAAAACGGAGACTCAACACAGAGTGTGGCTACTACCTGGGCCATAGTCAGAGAGGACTGCTGGGTATCTTGCCTGCCCTGGAGTGCTTGGGGGAGGGGATGTCAAAGACAAGAGAGTCCCTCTCAGGGCTAAGTGGGTGGGCTACAGGGGGTACCTGTTGGATGCCAAGACACAGATAGTAGATGCTGTCAGGCTCGTATCGTTCGCCATTGGGCCGTGTTATCTCCCTTACAAACTGGGCCAAGCCATAGTTGAGTTCAGCTGCTGTGCAGGCCAGGATATCCTCTTTGATCCTCATGGGCTTGGCTGTAGGGAAGGATAGTGAGCGGAGGTGGGTAGGGAAAGGGGGATGCCCTAAAAGACAGGTCTTGGGACTGGTCCTCCAGAAAGAGGTCCCCCCACTCAGGCCAAAGAAAGAAGGGACTGGAGTTTGGAAGGGGAAACAAAGAAAGGGATGGGCAAATACACAAGCCCAAGCCAAAGGATAAGGTGCTGTATTTTTGTTTTACAAAATGTCCACCGGATCTGGCAGAGCCCTTGGCTTTGGAGCCCCGATAACTGACTGAGTGTCTTCGTCAGCCAGACCCCCTCGGAATGCAGAAGTCCTTCGCTCCTCAGGACTGCCTCAGCCAAGGTACAGCCCAGTGCCCTCTCTGCCCCCCTCCTTGTCACTCACGACCAAAGCGCAGCTCCTCAGCCTTGCTAGACTCGCCACCTGCATACTTTGACTGAACCCAGCATTTCCAAGCATTGACACCGTAGGAGTAGTTAAGGGCTGTACAGCTGGGCTGGCTGCTCATGGAATCCCGGGAACAGCTTTCAGAAAGTGCTAGTCGTTTTTGACCCTGTATGGAGAAGGAAGGGACCAGGGCTGCAGACCAAAGGTGAGGCCACCCAGGGCAGTCAGGCAGGAGGGCAGCAATGCTCCTCAGGGCAGTTTCAGGCAAGATTCCAAAGGTCACAAAGTCACAAATCACAGCCTGTTCTTGCAGCCTGGGCAATGGTGGGGGTTAGTTGACTTGGGTCAGCTTGTGGGAGTGCACAGTAGTCAGTGACCAAATGGCTCCTCCTCCTAGGAGAGCAGCAGACACAGTCTTGCCTCACCTTTCGGATGGCTCGGGGCAGGTCCTGCTCAGTGGAGACATCATCTGGTCCCACCAGGCCACAGTCAAAGAGGAAGTCCACGCTGGGGTTAATGTCCAAGGGATCTGGGGGAGGGCCAGCAGGCAGTTAGCCCTTTTGAGGTCATCATAGCTTCCTAAGTGGGAGGGCTCTGAGATGTCAACTAGCCCAACCTCTTCATTTTACAGAGGAGGAAACTAAAGCAAACTTGCAGAAGTTAACTGGGTAGAACCTGCATTTTAATGCGCTCAGTCCTTTCCTGTTGGTGCAATGTTGGTCCTACTTCCCCTCCCCTGGGCCATGCCACTGCAGCCCTTGGCAACCATTTCTTATCCAAGTTTATTTGGCTACATGGCCTTACTAGAGATGCTTGGCCTTCTGTGGTGCCTCTGAACTAGATTATCGGAAGGCCTGAAGAGAAAACCCTCTGGAGATGAAGAAATTCTGAGAATGGTCAGGACCAGTCCCAATCTTTGGCCCTGTTTCCCTCTACCTGATGCCAGCTGACTCTCTGGGGAATCACTGGGAGCGACCTGCTAGCTTCTTTCCAGTTCTGTGGGGCAACACTCACTCTTCGGGAAGTCAGCTTCTAGGTCCTGCCCTGGCTCATCCAGGACATTGGCCATCTTCACCGCCATGGCGAGGACATCATCTCTTGCTGGTCCAAACAGGTCACAGTCTTCTAGCAGCCCCTCTGTGCTCTGGTTACTTACTAGGTCTGGGGGCAGGAGGGCACATGGGTTTGGTTACTGTACCTCCCCCTCCCCCCAGCTCTCCCTTTCTAGGTATGCACTCTTGCCAGTGATGTACACTACATGGCTACTAGAAACCCTCTGCCCTTCCCTTTCTCTGGAATACCACAGAGATCAGATGAGGCCTTGTCCAATTCCTCAGCTTCTGCTATCATTTCCGCCATGGCCAGGATATCAGCCTCCAAAGGATTGGATGGAATTTTCACCTTCAGTTCCTCAATAGTCTCCACAATCTTGTCTGTGCTCTCCAGAGTTGTGGGCAGGAACATGGGCACAGGTACCTGGGGGCATTGGGCAGTTAGACAGTGGACGGTTGCTGGCTATGGGGCTGTGTTTCAGTCCTTGGAAGGGCATAGTGACTTACTGGGATAGGCAGTGACAAAGGCACTGGGACTTTCTGGCTGTACAGATGCATAGGCACTGGGACAAAGATGGGCACTGGGATGGGCAGGACGATCACCTGTGGCTTCCAGTCTTGCTCTGAGGAGATAGTAGCCAAGGGCCCTCCTGCATTTGGGTTCCTGGGCTCCCTGCCCTGCAAACCCTCTGCTCAGAAAGGTAGTGGCCAAAGGCCTCCTGAGCAGTTCATCCTCAAGTCCAGGCCTCTACCTCCCTCTGGCCACCAGGCCCAGGCCTCCCTCTGGCTGCTTCTCACCTGTCTGACACCCTTTGGACCTCATGTCCACCTTGCAGGATACGCCCCGATTCTGCATCAGTGGCTTGCACATGGCAGCTTTGTTCTTTCGGGGCATTGAAGGTGGTGGGGGAGGTGTGGGATCAGCTGGGACTGAGCGGCTTTTAGTAGTAGTAGCCTGCAGGAACAGAGATGTATGGACAGTTAAGGGTGTGGATCTCCCTCCCTGTCCCCAGCATGAGCTTGTCCCACCTGGGCTCTCACCACTGTGGCACTACTGGTCACTTTGGGCTGCGAGGGTGCAGAGGGTTTGGGCTCTGGAGACTGACCTGAAAATAAAAAGGAGAGTTCTTTAGTCTAATGACTGCTTCAGGGAAAACAAATGGGAATTCCAGTCACGAGGTGACAGAATAGGAGATTTGGGGGGATATTGAGAAAGGTTACGGGACAAAGAGAAGCAACAACTTCTCTCTCCTGTGTGGAAAAGGGTGTGGCACCAATATGGCTTCCCCTTGAGGGAAAGTGAGGCTATACCACGGAGGCCCCTTCCCTGGGGAGTGGGAAACAGAGGGCCCAGTGGCTTCAGGTCTCTGACATCACTCACTGTTAAGAAGGCTCTCAGGCCCACTTTGGGTGTCCAGATTGGGCTGGTTCTGCTGGCTATAGAAGCGGAGCAGACACTGCTGGTTGCAGAAGTGCCGGATCTGTCCCCGCCAGTGGATTGTCTCCAACAGCTTCCCTTGGCGCTTGCAGGCATGGCAGCGGGCAGCCTGGGGATACCAGCGGACTCTCAGCCCTCAGCCTTACCAAAGATACCTCTCCCTCCTCACCCCCTCCCTCCCCAGGCCCTCTTCCCCTCACCTTCCGGTACCACAGCAGGTACTTGCTCTTACAATCCTCGCTACAAAAGTCCCAAGTGCTGCCATCCAGCTGCTCAGTGACCACACGTTGGCAGGTCTGGGAGCAGTAGGTGCAGGTGATGCAGCATAGGCCCAGCTTCTTGGTGAAGTCCTGTTTGTAGAGCAGCACACAGCCTGCGAGGAAGGGGTAGCACCCTCAGGGCCAGCCCAGGCAGAGTTGGGCAGGGCCAGCTCAGACACAAGTGAGGTTCATCAGCTATCTTTGCCACTCACCAGGGGTACCTTGGGCAAACTGCCTCAGTTTCCTCATTTCTAACACAGGGAGGAGATAAACTGCATCCCCTACCTCCCAGGGATTGTAGTGTAGAAAGCAACTGCATCACTACCCCCCCACCCCCAACAACAGGACTAGGACCAGCAGAACAGGCCGTGTGTGAGACCCAGCACCTTGAACGTTTGGATGCTTCCTAAGAGACCTCTCTAGATGCCCCTCGCTGTCCAATCCGATCCAGCATTTACTGAACAAGCACAAGGCCAGGGAGCACTGGGGTGGAAGGAGCTCAGGCCCTCGCTTCCCTCCCCTGCCCCCTCCACAAGCAGGCCCAACCTTCACTGCAGAAGCTTTTCTCCACCCCACTGAAGCGCAGTTTCTCATGAAGCAACTTCTCCTGCCTGCAGTGCTCACACTGGGACACCACACCCCGAAGCCTTTTGAAGTCCTCACAGCAGTCACGGCAACAAAACTGGAACACTTGGTCCTGGAGTGAGGCAGAAAGGGTCCCCCCCGGGGGAAGTGGGCAGGAGGAAGGAGGCAGGCAGTCGGGCCAGAGCTGGCACACTTGCTTTTGTGGAGGGAGAAGTAGCCAGCCAGATACCGGGGCCCATTCTAGGCCTCACCTGCCAATCCAGGATCTCAGGCTTGCCACTGAACAGGCTGTGACAATAGTGACAACTCAGATGGATGCCCCCCTCTGGGTTTGTGCGCTGTGGAGACAAAACGGCTGGTCAGAGTACGCTGGGCTCCACCTGAGGGACACTGCCCCAGCCCATCCCAGGGCCCTGAGGCAAGGGTACCTGGAACTTGGTCCAGCAGCTGGGGCTGCAGAACTGGTAGACTGTGCGATCCGTCTTGTTGTAGTAACAGGGCTCAGAAAGACTTCGACGGCAGAAGCTGCAGGGGCGAGGAGGGCCTGGAAAGAGAAGAAAGAGCAAGGATGAGAGCCGCAGACAAAGCTTTTGGAAATAGAAGGGCCAGGTGTGCCACACAGCAGTCTGAGCAGGGCAGGGCAGGCAGAAAGGATGCTGCTAGGCCTGAAGATGGGAGGCAGGCCCAGTACACCTCAGCACAGGCCCCATCTCCCTCTTACCAGCCAGCCCAGCCTGCTTCACTTTGTGGGAGGTGGTACAGCACAAAGAGCAGAAGAGGCCTGTCTTGCCATTCCGGTCCACGTGGGACAGCATCTCAAAGTTCTTGCACAGCGTCTTGCACCAGACGCATGGGTACACTCTGGTATTTTTCTAGGGTGACAGGAAAAGGGATGCTGAATTCCCATTCCTGGTACAGCCCGGCCCCTCCTTCCTCTCTCTATCCCCCTGTGGCTGCCCTCCCTCCAGGCCCCTGCCCAGCCCCACCTTCTTGTAACCCCCCAAGCAGGCTGTGCTGCAGAAGCGTTTCTGCTGGCCCTCATGGAAAAGCAATTCAGGGGGAGGGGCCCCGCCCCCCCCCTTGCTGTAGATGTAGGCTCCACACTGGTCACAACAGTTGGTCTTTAGTCCCTTGTTGGCACGGAACTTGGTGAAACATGAGTCGCTGCAGAGTCTGTGCACAACACTACCATTGCTGACCTCATGGAGGACCTGCCACACCAAGACCCTGCCTTAGCCAGGCCCTCCTGATAGGCCTCAGCACCACCCAAGTGCACCCCTCAGCATGCCAAAGCTCCAGCAGGCCTGGCACCCTCAGGCCTGCAAGAGAGCTTAGCTTCATCCACAAGGGGACCACCAGATGGGAACCTCCCTCTCACCTCTCCAGATTTCTGACAAATGCTGCAGCGAGTGGCATCCGATGCATCAACTGCTGGGGGCACCGGCCGCTGCTGGGCCTCATACAGGGAGAGGCAGACAGAGGTACAGAACTCATGGAATGAACCTCCTGACCCAGTCTGGGCCACGACTGAGTCCTTCGTGTTCCAGATCTCCCTAAAGGTGGGACAGGTTCCAGAGTGGGCAGTAGCAGCGGTGTCCTTTCACACCTCCCACGGCCCACCACAATGCCCCTCCCTCCCCTAGTCCCTCAACACACTTTTTGCAGAAGGTGCAGGTTTTCTTGCCCAGAGGTTTCTTGGAGAATGTGGTGAGACAAGTAGAGGAGCAAAAGAGTTGGGGGAGCCCTTTGCGCTGGTAGGCAGTCTGACCCTTTTGCAGGGGGGTCCGACAGTGGGCACAGGTCATTTTGGTGCCCGCCGAGCGGGAGGCCCGAGGTGCCAAGTTGGTTCGCAGGGACATCCGGGGAGAGCGCCTTGGCCGGAAGGGCACAAAGTCCTCATCATTGGGGTCATCCACCATAGCATCCGAGTCCTCATCTGATACTGGGACTGTTGAAGGAGGAAGTGATGAGGTGATAGCCCAGGGCCCCCATTGGCCCTCTGGGGGTCCAGGAGAGCTAAACCCTCGGCCCCTCCCCTAAGGCTTTCCTGGCCCTCTAACTGGATTTTCCCACAAACTCCTTCGAGGAGGGTCTAAGAAAGAAAAAGACAGCTCACACAGAGGCACTCGAAGGATTTTTCTCATCTGCATGAGGAAAGAAAAACTCAGAAAGGTTAAGTGTCCTGCCCTCAGGCAGACAGTGGTGCCCGGTGGGCAGAAAGGAGGTCCAATCTCACCTCAAACACTCACAGGTCAATCATCAAACCTCTGCCTGCCTCCATTTCCCTAGCTGTCAAATGGAAATCACCACAGCCCCCACCTCTCAGGGCTGTCATGAGGATCCAAGGAGATCACCTTTGTAAAAAGCCCAGGGCCTGGAACATAGGTGTTTAGAGTTGGAGGGTTAGTCCTGTCCCTCTCCTCAAGGGGGACTAGCTCCAGAGGCAAGGGCTGGTCACCACCCCCATGCTGCTCAGGGCTGGGCATGGCCCAGATAAGATGGATGGCTGCCCATCATGAATGCCCTTGGCCCAGATCCCCCACTACTAGCCTTGTTCCCCATGCCAAGCTACATGTGGCAGGAGACTGGAGAACCTAGAAGCCACAAGCCAAAACCTAGCTGCCCACTTTCTCAGCTACCCCCAAAGGCCGAAACCTTCTTGAAACGAACTCACTACTCTCTGAGGAGTCCACTGTCTCCGGTTTGGGGGCCTCCACTCTCCGAGCGCGCTCACTTCTCTTCTGTTCCTGGCAGAGAGAGGAGAGAAGAGGAGAGCTGATATCAAAGGTGCGCTGGCCAGTCAGCCAGTCTCAGGAGCCCAGGCCTGTGGGGGGTGGGGGTGGGGGATGACTGTCAGGTGAGTCTGAAGGGGAAGAAGGTAGGTAAGTGAGGCCAGGAGAACATGTGTATTCCTCAGGAGGCTCCCACGGGGAGGTCTCCCCCCCACCCACCCCGGCTGCAGGGGAGCAAGGCTCCTTTGGTCACCCTCCCCAGCTCACCTTCTCAGGAGGCTGCTCGCTCTTTTTCTCAGTCTGGCCATCCCCTGCAAAGAAAGAAAATGCAGCCTGAGCCTGCAACTGCCCCCGCCCCCTATTCCTGGGCCACTTCCTCAAAAGTGAAAGGGAAAACTCCAGGGTCTGTGGACACACGGGGCCCTGCTCAGGGCTCCCTGGGCCTCAATTTCTGGCCCACTGACCCCAGGAGGCCTTGATGCCCCCAGTCTCTGGGGACTGACTTAACGTGCTTCATACCCCTTGTCCTACAAAACCAAAAATTTCCCCAACAAGAAGGAATGCAGCTACCTAAGGACATAGGAAAAGGGAATACACAAATGTGGGGACATGGGCTGCTATCTAAGCAGGCCCCCATTTCCTCCTCTATGCCCTTGTCCCAGCAGGGTAGGCCAGAGAACCTTTCCTCTCCTCTCTGACAAAGACTTAAGCCTAGGCCATGATCCTGCATTCCTACTGTGTGATGCTGGCAGCCTCTAGCCTCCAGTACCCTCCAGAAGTGAGGCGGGTCTCAGGCCACTAAGAAAGAACCTTGTCGCCAGAAGCCAGCTGGGGCAGAAGAGACTCAAAAGCAAAGCCCTCCCCGCCCCAGGTCAGGAGCCCCGCAGTTTCCATCCAGATCAGAGCAACCTACCTGGCAAGGAGGGGTGTGCTGGGGGGCTGGGCTGGGTCTTGGAGCTGCTCTCCCCCTGAGCTTCCCCCACAGAGGGGCTTGGGGGGACATTTGGGCTTGGGGGCTGCCCCTGCAGAAGCTCTTCCTCCTGCCCAGGGGGGACCTTTCTTCGCCCAGTTGTGCAGGGGGTCTCTTCTTCCAGGTTGATAAGTGAATCCGGAGCCAAGGGCTCCAGGAGCCCCTCAGTCAAGGCAGAGCTTGTCCCAACCCCAGGATCAGGCGTTGCTACTTCAGGGGCCTGCCCTCTGGGGGCAGATTCGAGGGGCTGATCCCCTGAAGCCCAGCCCAGTGTACCCTCAGGACTGTGTTCAACCTCTTGAGGAGAGGGTGCTTTGTAGAGAAGCCCCCCAAGTCCTAGGAGGTCAGTGGCTCCATCTAGAACACCCGAATCTTTTTCCAGGCCAGCAGGGGCATCCAGCAAGTCTAGGGCTTCAGTGGTTGGTGGTGGACCAGGAGGAGTCCAGCCCTGGCTAGGGGCAGTCTGGGAAGCCAGCAGATCCTCTCCAAACTCCATGTCCACTGGAAGGTCTCCTGCCAGGGGCTTCTCTGGCAGAGCCAGGGAGTCAAATGAACTGGAGAAATCGCTGGGGTCCATGGATGACTGGATTTGGGCTGTGGGTCAGAAGTGGGATGGTTGGAGCCAGGCCCCCTCCCTAAATTGCCTCTGAGACACACCCCATTTTCTACTTGGGTTTCCTCTGGACACCCCCCTTCCTCGACATGCATTCCCACAAGTCTCGCCTGGCTGACCACTCCTCCACTGCGTAGCGCCCCCTGTGGGACAAGCGGGTCCCCACCCTGGACCCGTGCCCGCTCCTGCCTGATCTCCCAGACCCGAACCCGGATCCGACCTCCCCCCCACTCCCCACCGCCTCCAGCTCGAAGTTCCCCTCCTCTCGCCCCTGCCTCCACCCTGACCCGGCTGTGAGCCCCGCGGGGGCGGCTCCTACCCCCCCCACCCCACCCGCCTTCTTCCTTGCTCCCTCCCCCACTCCGGTCCCGATTTCCCCCTAGGATCCCCCACCCTTGAAAAGCCCCAGCTAGTCCCTCCCTGCCCCCCTTGCATGGTCCCCAGCCCCCCCCCCCCCGTCCTTTCTGGCCCCTCCCCTCTCCTCACGGGCGGCCCCTCCCCCGGGCCCCCTATTGCCCCCCCACCTTCTCCCCCCACCTCCCCCCAACCCCGGGCATTTCTAGGAAGACATTTTGGACCTGCGCTCCTTCCCCAGTTCCCCTGGGGCGAACAGCAAAACCCCTCTCGGCCCCTCCTCGCCTCCGCCCGGCCCGGCCCTGCCCCTACCTGCGGCGGGGCTAGTGTGGCTAGGGTGGCGACTACCAGCCAGGGGCTGCAGACAGCGACGGCCCCGAGCTCCTCCTCCTCCCTCCCTCCCCAGCAGCCGGGACGGGGGTCGCGGCCCCTTTAAATGGCAGCGCCGCTCGCAGCGCCCAGAGCTCTGCACCAGGCGGGCGGGCGGCGCCAGCAACCAAGCCCATTGGCTGGCGCGGGGAGGGGGCTCGCGAGACAGCGCCGGCCCCCGGCGCGAGACTCCCAGCCCCGCGGCCGCCTGCAAATCGCGGAGCGGAGCAGCGCGACGGCCGGAGCCGGAGCCGGAGCCGGAGCCGGAGCCCCCGCCCGCCAGCCCGGGGCCCCGTCAAGCGGAGCGCGGAGGCGGGGCGGGGCGCTGCGCCTGGACAAGCCGAGGCCCGCTGGGAGGGCCCCGCACTCGGGCCCCCGCGAGTCTGCACCTGCCCCCCCACCCCCAAGTTGCTGTGCGGGTGGGGCTCGGACGCCTGACACCCCCCCGGGCCCACGTGGCCCCCACCCCGCAAGGGGCCCCCCGCAGAGCTGCAGCTTTGGGGGCGGCCACCCCCGCCCGCCCGATCTTTGAGGAGGGAGTTAGAGGGGGCAGCCAGACCCCCCCGCTCTCACGTGTACACAAACACACACACACACAGCCAGACCCCCCGCGCTCACGTACACACGCACACACACACGCACACACGCACACACTCACATACACGCGCGCCCACCCTACCTCACTGCCTGCCTGCTCGGGCTCAGCACACACACGCACACATGCACACACACACACGTGCCCACCTACCTCACTGCCTGCGGGTTACAGGCACGGGCTCAGCGCACACACACACGCACACACACACACACACACGGGCTCAGCACGCGCGCGCGCGCGCGCACACACACACACACACACTCTCACATTCACTAACACTCGCGCGCGCCCACCCTACCTCACTACCCGCGGGCCTGAGGGTTCCAGGCACCGGCTCTGCGGCCCTCGGCCGGCGCCGCTGAGGGGAGACCGGGCTGGGGCCCTCGGGCGGCCTCTGGGCGCGCGGGGATAGGGTACGACTAGGGGCTTTTCAAATGTGTGCGAGCTTTTAGGCTCCTGCACCAGCGGGTCACTGCCAGTACTTCAATTCAAATGCCCCGGGGCGGGAGAAAGGGGGAGAGAGGTGGGGCCCTACAGGAGCGGAGGAGCTTCCCGTTCAAGTTCAAAATCCGAGCCGGAGCCAGCCTTTGGCTCCCCAGCGCTGAGCGCACACACAGCGCTCCGCAAACCAAGTCGAGGCTTCTGGGCTTGCCTTGATGCAAAGGGCCCTAAAAAAGCCGGGGAGCGAGGAGGGGGCTCTAATCTCTCCTTCTCGCTCCACGCTCTCGCCTTCCGGCCTCTTCCGAGGCACGGCCTCCTCCCTCCCGAGCCTCCGAGGCCCAGCATGGCCTTGGGGCTTATCGTCTTTCTCCCCATAACAAAGGGTCACACCGAGTCTTTTCCCTGCCCCGTGCCCATGTAAGTGACCCCGTCACTTGCAGCCACAATAATGGCTATTAATAATAGAATATTAATAGCGGCTCCCACTTAGAGACTGGCCAACATTATCTCACGTGAGGCCTTGTCTACAGCATGGCAGAAAGCTAGGGTTGGAAAGACCTGGGAGGCCCTTGGTCCAGGGGTTCATTCCCCGCAATGCCCTCTGATAAGATTACAATAAATACTCGAGATTACAAAGGAAACAAGTCTATGGCAATGGTTATCATGATATTTTAAAAGTAAACTCAGAGATCCTAGGTTAAGAACCCTGCAGTCCACCTCTCCCTTGGCAGATGAGGAAACTGAGGCCCAACTTAACTAAAGGCACCACGATAATAGCTTCCATTTCGACGGCATTTTAGGGACAAGGTACTCGCTGTGGTAGCTCCTTTGCCACCAGAGAATAAAGAAGGACTTCGAAGATTTGCAAAGTCCTTTACTGATATTATCTCACTGATATCCTACAGCTCAGTGGTGTTACTATTACCATCCTCCTTTTCCAGATGAGGAAACCGAGGCTAACAAAGGTTTTTACTTGCATAGCAAGATTCGAACTCAAGTCTTGGACAACAAATACAGCACTCGGTTATGCCACTGAATGGTCTCACTGTCCCTGGGGACCTCAGTTTCTTCATTTATAAAACAAGGAGGCTGAACTAGATGTATGGCAGAGTGTTGCTGGTCTGGTCAAATCCCAGCTCTCTGGCCTTGCTCTCTGAGGTTGTGGGAAAGTCACTGAACCTTTCCAAATGGGATCTGTTTCTTCCCTCATCATAAAATGAGAGGTTTCACTCCGTTCTAAACCGATGCCCCTCAAACATTCAGCCACTCCAAATCTGAAGCAAGCCTGGAGACACAAAATGCCCCATCCTCTGGGGGCCAGCAATTTAGAGGGAACACAGTGCCCCAGGCTTGTACTGGGCATATGCCTTCTGGCATTCCTTTGGTGTTCAAATGCCAATCATGCACCTGCGCTTGACCTCACTGCTTTACTTCGGGGAAGGGAGGAAAGTAAAGAGATGCCAGATCATTATCTTTGAAGTTAAGGGAAGAGTCATTAAAGTAAATAGTCTCTTGAACCCATTTAAACCCAAGAAAGCTGCTTCCTAGAAAGAAAGAAAGAAAGAAAGAAAGAAAGAAAGAAAGAAAGAAAGAAAGAAAGAAAGAAAGAAAGAAAGAAAGAAAGAAGTAACAGCTATTATCTCTGACTAAGGTTTATGAAAATCTCACAAGTCCAAGAAAATCTGTTACCCTGTAGCTCCCCTGGTTGGGCTTTATTTTGTCTGTGATAAGCCTAAACCTCTATTTTGTTGGATTCTGGAAGAGGCAGAAAGGACTGGAACCATCTCTGATCAGGCCAGAAAATAAAGGTGTTTTTTGAATTCAATAATTTCTATAAACACCTACAGAAAAAGCTTTCAGGATCTTAACTGAGAAAGAAGGCAAACTGCACATTCTTAGATGGTGGCTTGTTTAGGATGGGGCTGGCCCTCAGCTCCTGGGCACTCAAACTACAGCCTGGAGGACAAGTTGGATGCTAATGCAATCAACTCACTGGATGCTTAAGGTGCTCTGGAATAGAGAGATTGGAAAGGTTGTGTGCCTGGCCAGGTGGATCCTAGGACAATGCTAGGTTTAAGCACCATGGAAGCTCAGCTAGGCTACTCTGCAGCTTCCCTGGATCCCCAAGACCCCTCAATCTTAAGTCTCAGGATTCCCTGGCCAGTTTGGCCTTCCTAACATGATTTCTCTCTTGCCTACTCACTATTAAGCACGTACTTCCACTCATTTGTTAGCTGAATGATTTTGCCTTTCGGGGACTGGATCCCATCCCATCATGCTAGACAGGATGTGGAAGGAAGGAGCTGTGCTTGTCAATCTCACGCCTTTTCCCCAGGATGTCCTCAGAATCCCAGGACCTTTGAAGTCATCTAGTTCAGACCAGCACTAACCAAGGAAGAAGGCAGGGCTAAACAGCAGAATGAGAGGCCCAGGATTCTTGGCTCTGTCATGTCCTCAGTTTCTTCATCTGTAAAATGAAGGGACTAGACCAGGTGACTTCTAAGGCCCCTTCCACTTAAATATCAAACTCCTCATTCCATCCCATTGTTTCCTCTGTGCACTGTACCTTTTAAAACCCCACCCATAACAGTGTCTCCTGCCTGATGGGATGGCCAAAAAATGTCCCCAAGTCCTGACAGAGTTCATCATGGGCAGAGTAGTCTGGATTGGTGAATGAGTGAGGGCAAATTCAGCAAGCTAGCCCCATTACCACACTGCCATGCCTCACCTACCCCCTCCCCCGCCCCCCATCCTTTTTTACCTCTTTCTTTGGGCTCAGTTATCAAATCAACACTACAATACACTGTTCCTGGAAAATGCCTGGCAACAGACAGAAGGGAATGAGTGGTTTATTAAGCACTACTGTGTGCCAGGCACTTTGCAAATTTGATCTCATAGCTATTATTTTATCCATCTTACAGTTAAGGAAACTGAGGCAGCTTTACCTCAAGTTAAGTGACTTGCCTGGGGTCACACAGTTAAAGTGTCTGAGATATGGAATATGAAGTCAGGTTTTCCTGTCTCCAGACCAATACCACCTGGCTGCCCTTATGACTCAACCCTGAGACTCTCCAAACACACTCTTCCCTGACCACCACTCAGGTAGACATTATCTCCCCTATTAGTTTCTACTAGTGGTGGATAGAGTCATGAAGATATGAGTTCAAATCCAGCTTCACATGCTTCTTCTCAGCTGGGTGACCCTAGGCAAGTCACTTCACGTCTATCTGCTTCGGTTTCACCATCTGTCAAATGGGGGTAATACTGAGTTGTGAGCCAGAAATGCTAGCTATCATGATTATTAGAGGAGAGGCACTGTTCTCACTTTTGATTTGCATTCACAGTTCTTAGCACAACTTCTACAGGAAACACTGAACAAAAACTCACAAGAGGTCAGCTGGTATAACCCATGGCTGACCAAAAAACCTTTCTGTCATGTCTATGACAAGCAGTCCTCAACTTCTACTTGAAGAAACACTGGGAGGGAAGATTTCCCCTTTAAGGGGGCCCATTACATTGCTGGCCAGTTGTCATTGGTGAGAAGGTTTTCTTTATATCAAGCCCAACTCTGCCTGTGCAATTTCCACTCATAGTTCAATTCAACAAGAACCAATGAAGCGCTTATGGTATGTAAGCAGTGCTGGGAAGGCAATGATAAAGTGAAACACTGAGGGAAGGGCACCTATTGTTCAGTTCCCACACATTCTATAAAGCCCCAATGGAATGCCTGCTCCTCCAGGAAGCCTTCCCCATCTCTTTGGGTTGCCATGTAATTCCCCTGGAAATTCCTAAAGGCCACTTGGTTTTAAAACTCTCCAAAGCTTTCAATTTGTGATACAGAAGTATGAGAGTCACCCACTCTGGTGACTTATCCCCCTGCTTGTGTCAAGTCCACAAGGAGAGGGATCGTGTCTGGTCTTGCCTAGCACCTGGCTCAACACACAACATGGGACATTGGTATTCTGACAGCACAGTGCCCAGAGAGGCGTTGGAGGCCTCAAGGACAAAGAAAACAAAACCAGGAAAAGCAGGGGAACTCCGTCCCACCTCCAGGAAGTGGGTGCTGGGGACTACACAATTTTGAGGGCTGTAAAGAACTGATTCTCATTGTAGATGAAGGAGGGGAATCCACCCAAAGTGATGGAAAGAAAGAACAGTTAACATTTAGATGACAGCTGGCACTATGCTAAGCACTTTGCCAATATTATCTCATTGGATTCTAACATCAGCCCAGGGAGGGAGGTGCCATTGTTATTCCCATTTAATAGATAAGAAAACTCAAGGAGACAGAGGTGAAGTGACTTGTCCAGCAGTTACTAGTAATTATCTGCGGCTAGATTTGAAACTCAGGTCTTCTTGACTATCCATTGCACTACCAGTGGCTTCCTAAAATCTCAGCCCTTACTATGACCAAGAGAATCTCAATAACTAATGATCTAAATAATGACTTTCCCATTTATGGAAAATCATGAGAATAACCTACATATACATGGAGGCCACCCAAGATGAGGCTATTAGAAGCTAACAGGCTGCCTTTGTGCAAGTGATCATGGGAGCCACTATCTTTTTCTTCATGCGATTGACTAAAACAAAACAACACAATGGAGATCCTTCTGTACTTTTTCTTTGTTGACCATAAAAAAGTATCTGACTTGGGAGAAAGCAAAATACATCCCCAAAAAAGTACTTTTCCAAGAAGTTGTCTCCCATCCAGAAAGATGCAACAACAAAGATACCATTTTTAAAGACCTGCTAATTAAAAACTGGGAAATGGATACTCTGAATGAAATAAGCACTTACTACCTGTTTGTTGAATGAATTATATAATTGATAACACTGGAAGATTGTATTGTAAATCTAATCTTTCTAAGCTCTAGCCCACACTTGTCCATGAGAATAGTATGGAGATGTGGTCTAGTTTCTCAAATTCTGAGCAAGTCGTTCTGGTAAAAAGTGTGCTCTGGAAACTTATATTTAAGACATCACTTCGTTTCAGATAAGCTAGAGTGAGTGATTTTTGTTCTGTCAAGTCTAAAAAAAAAAATGACAGGTTTTTGATCATGGGAAGATGATGCTTACCTCTTATTCCTTGGAAGGTGGTGAGATAGATAGAGTGCTGGGCCTGGAGTCAGGAAGACCTGAGTGCTAATCTGTTATCAGATACCTACTAGCTGGGTGACCATGGGTAAATCAGTTAACCTCTGTTTGCCTCAGTTTCCTCAACTATAGTAACAGATAATATGACAGTATAATCCGACAACGACCTCAAAATGTTGTCCTATCATGGTTGTAAAAAACTGTTTAGCCCAGTGTCTGGATCATAATATGTGGTATATAAAGGCTTATTCCCCTTCTTCCCCCTCCCCTCTTTCTAGAGAAGAGTGTAAAGCAAAAGAATGGAGAAAAGAACTTTTCTAATGACAAAACTGGGCTGGAGTGAGCTAGTTTGAACAGTTCTCACTCGTCCCAGAAGATTCCAACCCAGATCCACAGCTGCCCCCTACTGTATGAGAGGAGCATTCACCCCTGAGAAAAAACTTGGAATCAGGGTTTCTCCCCCTTCACTTATTCACTTTTGCTCCCATCCTAGGCCTAGGGCAAAGGTGTATGTCACTAAGCAATAAAAGTTACACACCAAATGGGTAAGAGTTAGGAGAACTTGTATGTTAAGCACATGTAAACCTTATATAGTAGCTATTAAAATTCTCTACCAGTTCCACTTGGGGGATAGACAGTCAGCTCCAATCTCAATCTGTTTTGGGAGCCCAATATCAGCAGAGTAACACAGAAGACATAGTATGGATTGCGCTTCAAGATAATCATGGAAACAGTGCTTATCAATTGGGATTCCCTGAACCCAGTGATCCAACAGAAGCTTCAATTAGACTTTTGTACAGCTATGAACCCAGGAAGCCTCTGTAAAAGGGGAAGGGAACAGGCACCTACTATATGCAAGGTGCATTACAAAAACCTCATTTGATTCTCGCAACCCTGGTACTGTTCTGATCCTCATTTTACAGATGAGGAACCTGAGGCAGACAGAGGTGAAGCAGCTTGCCTAGGGTCACTCAGTCAGAAAGTGGCTGAGGCTGAATTTGCATTTAGGTCCTCCTGACTCTAGGTTCAGGCTGGCCTCTACCCCAACGTGCCTCTAGGTGCTCTGTATAATCACAGAAATGATGCTACTGATCAGGCCTTTTGGAACACAATGTTACTGGAACCTCCTACTGAGCCTGAAAATCAGTCAGCACACTTTGTGATGTGATAACTTTTGGGTTCCTGTGTGGATCACACAAATGAGCGCTGTGATAAGGCTCAGAAGTCACAGAAATGGTATAGCCTGAAACTAAGAAGTCCATTAGGTTCCCAGAGCTCCAGGGGCCCTCAGGGATCCTTGGGTGCAAGCCCTCAGGGAGCATCACCAGTCTGAGGCCAAGGCACTGACTTGGGGGAATCGTCAGGTCTTTGAAGCCTTTTCCTGAGGTACAGAAGGGACAGGAAGTGGAGCCCCCTTAAAAGGGTGGCCAGCGCCGCAGCTCCACAATCCGTGACGCACTGGAGCCATCGGCCTGCCGGCGGCCTCCCCGACGCAACTGAACTATAATACCTTTTTCTTGTTTCTAGCGCCACACTTGAAGCCTGCTTTGTCTCTGTTTTAGGAGTGAGAAGCCTTAGGTGTACATGCTTCTAGAAGAAGGTGTGAAAACGCTTCACTGCAGCTCGACGCCCAAGAGAAGCCGGCCTCTTCCCGAGCCGCGCAACGTCCACCAGCAAAGCGCCAAACGTCACAGGACTCCAGGCGCAGGCGCAGTGCGCCAGTGGCGGGAAGGTCCGAGCCCTCACGCGCCTCACTCGGCGCAGGCGCAATGAGCCCCGTAGGCCTGCTCTTTGTCCCCCGTGCGCGGATCAGGCGAACTTGCTGAGCAGCAACGTCTGTGGGCGGTGCGCAGGCCCCGAAGAGCCAATTGCTGGGAGGCCCTGGGCGAAGGATGGCTCCTACCCTAGCACGATACATGATTGGCAGAACGGTCAGCTAGTAAGAGTCTCAGCTCTGAGAGCCCAGGGTGGTGCCGAACTAGGTTGAGTGATTTCCGGCGGCCGCGCGCTCTTTTCTTGAGGCGCTAGAGGCGGCGGAAGGCTGCCGCTACTCGGGGAGAAAAGGCTTTGCATCAGGTGAGTCGCGGTCGGACCGGGCCGGGTGAGGCGGAACGTGGACCTTCTGGTGGGGCAGAGCGAGGAGGGAGACGGAGAGAGGCGGCCTTGCGTTGAGCGGTCGCGGTAGCAGCACGGCGCGGCACGAGACAGTGTGGTGGCTGAGGCTAGCGGGAGAACGAGCAGCAGGAGCGGGGGACGCGCCGGCCTCAGCCTCGGTCGGGCTCGGCGCGCTCCTCCCCCTCTCTCCTCCCCCCTCCCCTGCCCCGCGGCCGCCCTGGTCTCGAGGGTGCGGGGCGCGCGCATCGGCCCCGCTCGGAGCAGAGCTAGGCCGCGGCAGCTCGGGGCGTCGCCTGCTGCGCCCCCCGGCCTTTCTTCTTTGTGCTCCGCGGGGGTGGGGGGGGAGTAGGGGCGGCCTAAGGCCCGCTCCAGGGTCCTCGTGGGCCGCCCCTGGGGCGATGGAAGGAGGCACTGGGGGCCCCTGCCACGTTTTGGCCCTCGGATCCCGCGCTGCCCCGGGAGGGTCGAGATGGGGCCCAGGCCCTTTCGGGATGTTGACACCTATCCCGTGGCCCCGGGGCCGTTTAAATCACTGCCAGCAGCCTCCTCCACCGTTAACATTTTGAACATAAAAATCCTGCCCCAGGGCTGAAAAAGCTCTCCCTCCTATGTGACGTTGTCTTTTGGGGTTGATCTCTAGTTGAGACTCGGACCGTTGACACTTGCAGACTCTTACTTTCCCTGTCTGGAAGAGGAGAACCTTAATACCTTAGGTATCTTAGAAGCTTTGGGGGATATGAAATCAAATTAATCGAATGGTATAGAGTCAAATTGGCAATCTACGAAGCACTTTCCAAGACTCAGAAGCAGTACTTACTGCTGGCTGAAGGATTGGGAACCTCAAAATAACTTGCACTCTATTTTAACGGCTTCAAGGGATGTGGGGAAAAGGAGAGGGAATGGCCATTAACTTGTATTTAAGTACAGACTCTTAGGAGGAATCTAGATCTTGGTTTAAAGTTTTCCTGGTAGAAGACACTGATGTCCATAGTGGCCAGAATTTAGTATGCGGCTTGTAGGATCCTAGATGGAGGAGCGGACAGTACCTTGTAGATGTTGGAGTCCAGCCTGCCCCCTTTACATAACAGATGGCAGAAGCCCAGAGGATGTAAAGGATGGGTGCCACTGGTGTCCTGGTGCCGCAATACAACGGTTACCTGTTTGAACAATTGTTTTACTCTGGGGATTTTGTTCTTCTTGTTGATGCTCTAAAATAGCTGCTTGTTCCACCACAGGAATCTGGGAGTGAAGGTGGGAGGCTGTCTGGCAGGATGCGTAGTTCTTTCTAGTATTCCTTCCTTAAGCCCATCATTCTCCACCCACCCACCTCCTCCCCCACTGGACAGAGATTCTAGATATATTTGTTCTGCCTCCAGTCATCTAAGGGTTGGATGAAATACCTTGGGTGAAATGGTGGGGAATGGGTCTAAGCTCAAAAAAAAAAATAAGAGTGTCTTCAGTTTGGCCAGGCCACATCTAACAATACCTGAATACAATACAACTGATCCTCCGCTTGGAGAGAGGTTTAGAAATGTAGAGCATCTCAGAATTCCTCCTTGGTATATGAAATACTCTGAGGCATTTGCTTGTGGAGGTTGTCTCGAAATGGCTTCCTTTACGTTGAGTGTATTTCTGTGTGAAGGCTTAGAGTTCTAAATACTGAATGGAAGTCTACGGGGTTGCCTTTAACATGCAAATGTGGATTGTGGATTTCTGAATAGGGACATTGTCCAGGAGGAACTGGGATATTCTCCACAGCACTAGTGATACTGGTCCATGGAAGGGCCTATGTTCTAGACCAGAGAGGTAAGGAAGAAATCAGGGTCCTGAGGGATGGTGCTACCTGAGTTGTTGAGGGAGATAACAAAACAAGCTATTTAAATTTGGAGCCAGTATGTGCTTGGGGTCTTAATGGAAAGGATCTGATCCTTTGAGTGGGCTAGCCAAAAAAGTCTAGTCCTAAGGGTCAAGGCTCAAAAGAGAGGCCTGTGACTGTAAACAACCAATAGTGACAGACCTCCTGGACTCAATTGGTATTTAATCCTGTGCCAAGAACCCAGAGCTCTGTCCAAGTTTGCTATTGCTGTATCTCCTGTTTTACGGATGGGTCTTTCCCTTGAGCTGTGTGTGGGAGGGAGGGAGGGAGGAGGAGATGGTATCACAAAAGGGCACTATGAGAAAAGCTTATAGAAAACAACTTGGGGCCTAGAAATAGGACCTTTGGAAAAATTGCCCTAAGTGATGACATTAGTTAACTCCACCAGTAAACATTACTCTGTTTTGTGTGTCATCACAAAAGAGTATGTAAACTTGGCTATTCTGAGGATTTTGTATAATTTCTTAATTTGAGGATTGTCCTGTAAAACTGGAACTGGAACTAGTCCTTCAGTTGCCATAGGAAGCCAGTGACCCAGCCCTTCTACAACGGGAGTTCCACTTGGGCATTTAAAGATTTCCATCCCAGTCTTTGTAATGCCTAGGACAGGTGCTTCAACTAAGAAATGGAAATTTGACCTTGTCCTTTGGAGGTGTATGCACCCAGAGGCATTTCAGCTGGCATCTTAGGTAGACATCTGTGACCCATTGATACTGGTCTCCTTGCTGATCCTCCCACAGGAAACTCACTCCCATCTTCCAAGTCCAGGTGTCCCCCATTCTTGGAGCTCTTTCCTTCCTCATCTACCTCTTGGCTTCTCTGGTTTCCTTCAAAGTCCCACCTTTGGCAAGACACCTTTCCCAGACCTCTTTAATCTTAGTGCCTTCCCTCTGAGACCGCCCCCAACTTTTCTTGTCTGGAGCTCATTTGTATAGAGTTACTGGCCTGTTTTCTTCCCCATTTGACAGGGAGTTCCTGGATAGCAGGACTTGTTGGTGTGTTATCTTTCTTTGTATCCCCAAAACATAATAAGTGTTTACTAAATGTGGACTGATTGTCATCTCATGGGCAGTCAGTCCATTTAACTGCTCTTAAGTGATGAGGTGGTAATTTTGTATCTTTTTGTGTCAACTTTTGTATCTTTTTGTGTCAACTTTGTATCTTTTTGTGTCAACTTCTATGAAGATCACTTTGTAAACCTCAAAGCCCTGTATAACTCAAATAGTATTCATCATGTCAAAAGTAACTTTTTGGCAAAGTTGTCTTGAACTCTTCTAGTGCTGTTAAGTCTAAGGTTTGGCTAGGGATGCTAGTGCTCTCCAAAGTTAAAAAGAAAAATTTTTGGTGTGATATAAGTCATGTTTTGTGAGAACCTCATGTTCTTCAGCTGAATCATGACTTTGGGGGCCTTTGTATGGGATTGACTCCACCTCTGTCTTGTTTCATACGGAACTAGTGCTGAAATGAAAGAAAAGCACTCAACTGGATATTTGCTGATTAGAAATGGGTGCTTTGCTTGAAAGAGCTGATGGTCTCATTCCTGGAGACTGAAAGTTAAAATCAGTGGCTAAGCTAGCTCATCAGAGTCATCATGGACCTGCCATTGACAGAGGCCAGCAAAGTATTGTTTAGAGCCTCTTGTTGGAGTAGGTTTGAACTTAAAAAGTAGCCAAACTGACTCGGAAATCAAGTCCCTGCTGTCACTTTCCTCTGTTACATGTTGTGTTCATCTCATGCTGTGTTCTGTGTATAATTTAATTCTTTATGTCATGTAGAAGTTTTGGGTCTTGGATGTACTTAGAAACAGCTAGGTGGTACAGTAGGTGGCACTCTAGGAGTCTTGAAGACCTGAGTTCAAATCCAACCTCACATACAAGATGTGTGAGCCTGTTTCTTCAATTATGAAACAGAGACAATTATACCATCTACCTCCTAAGGTTCTTGTGAGAATCAAATGAAATACTTTTAAAATGCTTACTTGACAACAAAGCCCTGCACATAGTGAGTGCTTATTAAATGTCTGTTTCCTTAATGCGGTCTATCCCATATTTACAAGGAGGAACCTGTTAACCTGATTTGGGCAAAGTCCTCTATTTTCCAAAGGTGATGAAGAAAGATATCGAGGTCACGACTGACTGCTTTAATGTATGTATCTAAGGATACACTCTTTTCTGTTTTATTTTGTAGCGTGCAAAAATGCAGAGCAACAAAGGCTTTAGCCTGGATAAACAGAACCATACTCCAAGAAAGCAGCATCAGCACCAGCACCAGCACCAGCATCAGCAGCAGCAGCCTCCGCAGCCACCACCAATACCTGCAAATGGGCAGCAGGCCAACAGCCAGAGTGAGTGTTCTGGAATTTAGTGGGGAATAAATTCCTCTCTTCTCAGCAGTAATGTCTTGGTTTAGCTGGGTACCTGGAGAACAGGCCTTTCTTCCTCCTGGTGGGTGTTTTCCCTCCTCTTCCCAACCAGCTTAGCCTTGGGATGGCAGGCTGCCTCCTTAGCTACAGACATGTTCTAGGGCAACTCTGGGTGCGCTGTGGCCGAGTATCTGCCCTGCAGTACACCCTTCTTAGAGGTGCTTTCTGAGCCCTCCACCCAGGATCCCCCAGTCCCCCCCAAATTCTTCAGTAACAAGCCCAAGTAGTGCTGCTACAGCCTCTAGGTCAGGTGTGGCACATTCTTCCTGGCCCTCGACTTGACTAGACCTGAGACCTTGGCCAGGACAGGAGGAGCATGGTTCCTGCTGTCCCTTCAAGAATCTTGTAGCTAGGGCAGAGGTTCATAACCTGGAGCCCATGAGATTGTTTTTGAAATATTTTGACAACAGGATTTCAGTATTATTGGTTTCCTTTGTGATCTGAGGTATTGTCTGCCTTGACAAATATTATTTGGAGAAGTTCAGACTTCACAAGTCTGCCAAGAGGGGGAGTCCTTGACCCAGAAAAGGTGAAGTTCCACCTTCCAAGTTGCCATCTGTGTGCCAGGCTCCCATCAATGCCACCTCTCTGTGAGCCCTGGAGATGCATGACTCTCCATGTGGAGCTGTAGCTCAACGAGTTTGCAGGTGAAAGACCACTGAGTTCAAGCTACATTTGGGTGAGAAGCCTCCATTAGGTCCTTGACAAATGATTACTTGGCCTCTGCTTGAAGGGGAGAGAGAAAGTTCATTTCCCTTGGCACCCTGGCCAGTTTTCAGGCAGAGATGTAGAGTGGACATTCCTTCCTTTTGACTTCCATTCTGCCTCTTAATTGAGGGGGGTGTATTTTTGTGGTATGGCTTAATTACCGAAATAAAGCTTCTCCTAACCTGTAAGATTAGGCCCGGGCTACTAGGCGAGATATGCTTTAGTTTGGTTCACAGCATAACAGCAGGCCTGAGTCCCCTCAGATTCTACTAAAGGGACGGTACCTCCTGAGGACTTGCACTGAGATGTGGGCTCTGCCTTCAGCATAACAAATAATATGTAGTCTTGTGTTAGTGAGAATTTGGCTCATATTTTCTTCTTAACTCTTTCCTTGTCAGTAGGGAGAGTGATGAAAAGTAACCTGGCCTTGCAGTCTTTTCTGTATATACAGAATGCATGAGGCAGTTGGGAGTTTGCCTAGGAAAGAAAACAGTTCTCTTTGGGACTTGCTTGTCCCTATTCTCACAGTGTTCTTTGGTTAGAACTCTGGAATCTAGAGAGCGTCTGTGTATCTTGTTTTCTCCTCAGATGAAGGCCTGACTATTGATCTGAAGAATTTTCGGAAGCCAGGGGAGAAGACTTTCACCCAGCGCAGCCGCCTCTTTGTGGGCAATCTCCCTCCTGACATCACAGAAGAGGAGATGAGGAAATTGTTTGAGAAATATGGAAAGGCAGGCGAAGTGTTCATTCACAAGGACAAAGGCTTTGGTTTCATCCGCCTGGTGAGCTACTCTGGGGGAGCTGAGCTGGGGAAGGGGTAGGGGTGGAAGGGGGAACAACCTGCAGAAGAATCGAGGTTTGTCTGGATCAGAAAGGCCTGATGAAGCCCTGATAGCCCTATGCCCCACACCTTTCCTTGTCTCTGGTTGCCGGTTCCTGGGCTATGAGGAATTTGTGTACTCGGGTTGTTCATTTCTGTGTGGTCTGCGTGTCAGGCTGTAATGTCCTCTCTTCTGCCCTCTAGGAAACCCGCACCCTAGCTGAGATTGCTAAAGTGGAGCTGGACAACATGCCCTTACGTGGAAAGCAGTTGCGAGTGCGCTTTGCCTGCCATAGTGCATCCCTGACAGTTAGGAACCTGCCTCAATTCGTGTCCAATGAGCTGTTGGAGGAGGCTTTCTCTGTCTTTGGCCAGGTGGAGAGGGCTGTAGTGATTGTGGATGATCGAGGGAGGCCTTCAGGGAAAGGCATTGTGGAATTCTCAGGGAAACCAGCTGCCCGGAAAGCTCTGGACAGATGCAGTGAAGGGTCCTTTCTTCTGACCACGTAAGTGGAGGGAAGAGGGTGGGGTGGCCTTTAGGACAGCAGCCTCTTTACTTTGACATCTTGGGTCTCTTGAAAGTTCACTTGCCCTCCTTGGTGTGGGTCTGAAAGATGAGCCTGGAAGAGCCAGGTTCTTTGTTTCCCCCAGGCCTGCAGAGCTTAAGCTGATGAGGCTGATTCTACCTGGAGCAGCTTCACTGATGTGGTATTCCCACTGGAACACTCGTAGTCTTTTTTAGGGCTGGTAGAACAAAGGGTCTTCTCTACGTGTGGGTGAAAGCAGGAAAATAACAGATAATCCAGTCATTGAATGTTCAGCACCCAAGCCATTCTCTCCAAGTACAGCCGATGGTGCTGCAGCACCAGTTTAACATTGATGAAGATGGTGTAATGTTGGCTGCTTGACTTGGTTTCTAGAAAGGGTGCCCATGGATTGTCAGGCCATGTGAACATTCGAACCTCGGCCTGTTTTGAAGCATGGGCTCTTTTGGGTCAGTTATGGGAACGCTTCCTGTACTTGTGGGGGTTGTCCCAAGGTGCTTTGTAGAGTTCTTGGAATACCTCTGGACTCAGGATGGTGTATCTCTCTGCCTGCTGTGAATGGCTTCTTTGTAGTTGCACTTAGGTAACTGCAGGCTGATTATTTTTTGGATGTCAGCCCCAGATCCTCTGGGGTGCTCTCGCAAGGGGTGCAGATCCCTGGGACTAGGTGTGAAAGCATCTTATGACATCTCTTGGGTTGCTTTTCTCTAGTCAGTCCAGGCCTGAGCCCCAGCTCCAGTTGACCTTGTTAATGCTAAGTGGTTCCTTCTTGACTAACTCTAAAGACATTTTCCTGTCTCCCAGATTTCCTAGACCAGTGACTGTGGAGCCCATGGACCAGCTAGATGATGAAGAAGGGCTCCCGGAGAAGCTGGTCATCAAGAACCAACAGTTTCACAAGTATGTGACCCTGGGAAACCAGTCTTTTAGTGGTTGCTCGTTCATTTCTGAGAAAGAAGCGGGGAGAGCACCTTAGGTCTGTGTGTACATGAGAGACAGGCAGGCCAAGCTTTGGATTTTGTGCAGTTTGGGCTAGAAGAAATGGGTCAGGGGTTTTCTACTGCCTGCTACCAGTATCCAACATTATCTTGGCCTGCCGAGAGATTGTAGATGGCCTGGGATAGAAACTGACCCCAGGCCTTTTGTGTTACCAGGGAACGAGAGCAGCCACCTAGGTTTGCCCAACCTGGCTCCTTTGAATATGAGTATGCCATGCGCTGGAAGGCGCTGATTGAGATGGAGAAACAGCAACAGGACCAAGTGGACCGAAACATCAAGGAAGCCCGAGAGAAACTGGAGATGGAGATGGAGGCTGCTCGCCATGAGCACCAGGTCATGTTGATGAGGCAGGGTAAGTGAGGCCTGCAAGTGGAAGGCCCAGAGTAGACAGAAGGGGGTTCTGGAAGGGCAGACAGGAGCTTAGGAGAGAGAGGAGACTTGTTAATGTCTTGTCAATTCCCCCTCATTTGGGGTGCTGGTAGCCTCTGCAGAGTGAAGGCTTCCTATTAGGAATAGGGACTAGGACTCTTGACTTAGTCCTGGGTCCCAGTCCTGCGGCCTAGCTGCATGCAGTGAGCCAGCCTTCTGTGGAGTCACCTCTCTTCACTAGGCTTCAGTTTTCTCATTCTTAAAATGAGAGGATTAAACTTAGTTGGCTTCTGAGGTAGTAATCTTTCAGCCCTAAATCTGTGAGCCTCTGACATGGAAATGAATGTGGCTAGGGGAATGGGAACATTGGTTGTGAAAAATTCTCTGGGTGTCCTTTGCTGAATGTCTCCTAGATTTGATGAGACGCCAAGAAGAGCTTCGAAGGATGGAGGAACTGCATAACCAGGAGGTGCAGAAACGCAAGCAGATGGAGCTCAGGTACCTGTGTCACCTGAATGCACCTCACTGAATCGTGCCCAGCTAGATCAAGGCTGGGTGCTCTTTGGCCATGGTTTGGGGCAGTTTACTGGGGCCTTCACAAGGTGGGGCAGCAGGGTAGGAGCCCACGTGGGAGAGCAGCAATTTGGTGACCACCCGCCTCCCTCTGCTCCCTGTAGGCAGGAAGAGGAACGCAGGCGCCGCGAAGAGGAGATGAGGCGGCAGCAGGAGGAAATGATGCGGCGGCAGCAGGAAGGCTTCAAAGGAAACTTCCCTGATGCGGTACGGAGTGCCTTAGGCCCGGGCACCCCTGACGGGTTGCTCATTCATGGCATAACGCACCAACTAGAAACCAGTGCCTGGGACACTGCAGGACACTAGGACCAGCCCCTGCTCACTGAAAGAACCCTTTGGAAGAGAAATAGCACTAGGAGCCAGGCTTGGGTTTAGAGGGCTTATGCTAGCAGACAGAGTGGGGAGCTGGCCTGCTGCACTCATGTTATTTGTCAAACTGGGAGCATTCTCAAAGCAGGGAGAAACAGTTTAGATGAAGCCTAGTCTCGAGCTCAGTGTGCAAACTAGGGCCACTGTCCTTCCCTGTAGTTCTGGGTTAGAATCTAAGTTCTGTGGTGACAACACTGCTTTTCGTTCATTCCCTTGAAGTATTTTTGCCAGATTGTTAGTCAGGGATCCTGGGCAACAGTGATCCATATCCTGCATCCCTTTTCAACAGGAGAGCCCATAGCTTGTGTCTCAGCAGCTCTGGGGTGATCTTGACTCTCCCTCTGCTTGGCCCCCAGCACAGTATGCTGGCGGCCCTTTTCTGGCAGTTCTCTCCCTTAGCACCGTCCCCCAGGGATGGGGGTGGTGAGGACAACTTGGAGTAGATGGGCCTTAGAATAGAACCAGAGGTGGGTCTGATGAGGTTTTGGTGAACAGGCTGTGGTGAACTTTTGTGCCATTTTGTTTATTTTAGAGAGAGCAGGAGATGCGGATGGGCCAGATGGGTATAGGAGGTAAGGACTTTAAGGCTGCAGCCCCTGCAGTTGTTCCCCCTCCCTCTCACCTCTCCCAGATTCCAGTGGCTGCTTTGTTCAGGTAGTGTTATTGCCGGGGCTCAGTGTCGGGCCTAGGACTAAAGAAGAAAATCCAATTGGTGGCTGTGAGTTGATATGGGCCTAAGCGATCCGCTACCTGTGTGGCGTCCTGTTGTGCCAGTCACCTGGCTTGAGAGTTGGCCGCTTCTGCTGTCCTTCCTATCCCATGCCCTCCCCATGCTTGACTTGGCTCTGGTAATCAGAGGAGGGTGTGAGAGGCCACATGAGGCTTATACATCGAGCTTTGGGAGTGCGTGGAATATGAATGCCCACCCCCCCCAGCTACTTACATTGCTGTTTTTAGGTGCTATGGGCATAAACAACAGAGGATCCCTGGGAGGTGCTAATGTGCCAGCTGGTGCCCCAAGTGCTCCAGGGCCTGGTCCAATGATGCCAGATGGAACCATGGGAATGGTAATATATTTGCAGGGCTGGCCTTGTGGTACCTTGGACCAGCGGGGGAGGCAACACTTGTTTTCTGTGGGGTGTTCTTTCATAGGCCCCCTAACTAGAAGGGACCTCCCAGGCCAGCTAATCCCACCTCCTCACAAGAACCCAGGAGGTTAAAATAAATGACTTGGCCCAGAGTTCCTAGGGTGGTAAGTGCCAGAGTCAGCACTTTGGCCTTATTCCCTATGAGACAGACAGTATTTCAGACTGTGCAGCTTTACTTCCTGAGTTGGTGCACTAGGAGGTACTGTTTGGCCTTAGTGGAATACAATACCCGAGGAGCCGATTGTTCAGCTGCTTCCTGTGGGGGAGGGGGAAGCTCAGACAGCAAGGGAAAGGGTTGATTACTCTGGATAATCTGGAAACATGCTGCACACGTGGGCTCCCTGGACCAGTATTGGGCAGGCCCAAGTCTCTTAACGGCTGTGGCCTGGGCTGGGCCAGTTCAGTTTGTCTAGGCCGAAAGAAAGCTGAAGGAGTCCAGCATACACAAATCGAGAAGCTTGGTCAAAACAAGACCCATTTAGGGAGTTTAATAAATGGAACAGTGTCTGGATTTGTGTCAGCAGTGAGAAATTGGGATGAGCTCTCGGGAGGTGATGATGACAGCTGACAAGATATTGTCAGCCTTGGTCACCCTAAAGCTGAGAGGCCCTGTTAGCTTTGGCTCTGTTTTTGGTAGAGATGATCCTTTGTGCAGCCTTTTAGGGGAGAGGGACTTTGGGTAGTGGGGAGCTTGGGGTTAGGGGATGTGCTTTAACACGTCTCTCCCTTTCTCCTTTGGCACTGAAGACCCCACCACCCAGTGACCGCTTTGGCCAGGGTGGTACAATGGAAGGACTTGGGGCAATGGGTGGAAACCCTCCCGCATTCAACCGAGGAACTCCTGGAGGGGACTTTGGCCCAAACAAGCGTCGCAGATACTAATAGAATCACACAGTGTCAAGTTTCCCCTGACCCTGCAGACAAGGACCCTTTTTGGACTAGCCAGGATTCTACCTTAGAGGGCTGTTGGGGCTCCAATCCTCCTAGTTAGGCTTCCCCGCTTGAACTACTCTAGGTAGGAAATGTGCTGAGGGCAGAGAGGGGTTAGGGAGGGGCATTTAGTGAAGCAGTTCTATGTGGCGCATTCCTAAAACTTCAATGTGAAGGCTGCAGAGGGGGTGGAGGGGGGCCATGGCACAAGCAGACCCGGCTCTATCCCTGTTTCCCTTGACCATTCTACCTTTCTCCCCTCACTGCTCGCTCAGTAACTTAGACACAATCCTTATCCCCATTTCCTCTCTGGTTAGGACCTCAGGTATGTCCAGGAAGTTCAGGCAACCATACCACCAGTAGAAGACCTCTTCCCTCTTCCCAACCCAGTGTTCCTTTTATGTCCTAAGAAGAAGGTTTTGTTATCAGCTTTTAGGTTTCCATTATCGGTTTTGCTTTTGATTTTTAACTTCTGTTTCTTGGGTGGGGGGGAGGGCAGCCCAGAATGGAGGGACTTGGCCCCCCCTCTGGGAGGTGCTGGTGTGTCATTCTTAACACCCTTTCTTGTTGGTCCAAGTACAAGCTTGGAGGCAGGGGCTGCTGGGTGCTAGTGTTCTCTTGGCTTCCCGTCTTCCTGGAGCTGTGCTGTACAGCTTTCACTGCTGTAGGTGATACTGGGCCCTCTCACAGTCTGGAGTTTATTTGAGAAATGAGATAGGAATGCAGCAGCAACATTATTATTAAAAACAGATTTTAAGCCTTTTTCCACCTTCTGAGTTGTGTCTTTTGTTTGGGGGAGGGTAATATGAAGAGGTCTTTTCAAGGGTGGGGGGGGGGGGGGCGTGTCGTGACCAGAAATGTGTGTCTAGTGCATCGGGAAGGTTTGGGGAGGGAGTCACCTCACCACTACCTTGGAGTCTGCCTTGACCTTGAAAACAAATTCTGCCTCCCTCGCCAGCTGACAGGTGGTTATCTGACCTTTGCCTGAGGGGGCACCCACTTGACCCAAGACAGCTTGTTTCTTGTGATCAGAATCCCTTGCTATATAGAAAATGCCAGAATCAGAGGCACTTTGAAGGACTAGAACTGCTCCTGAGTGTCTGCCTCTTAAGGCTCTGAGGACTTGGTGGAGGTGGAGTCAAACTGGCCTACATCCAGTTCTCCCAAGAGCCTCTTCTCCCGGACTTGAGCCCTCCCCCATGACCAGTCCCACTGATATATCCGTTGAGTGACAAGGCCACCTGCAGATCTTTGCCCAAGTTAGGAGGTGCCTCCCTCCAAGCTAAAGATAGACATTGGGCCTTCCAGATGGCCATAACAGTTTAGTAAGAGGTACTTGTGTGTGAGGCTGCCAGGTCCTTGAAAAGACTTCTGCCACACTGTTACTCCCCATGTCCTTGCTGTGCTTTAATAAAGGCTGTGGGCAGCGCTTCGATCCGGATGCCAACCTCCCAGGTGAGTAGTGGCTTTGATGCTCCCTAAGCCATCTTTTGGGGAGGGAGATGGTGAGTTCAGTACACTGAAGGGAGTCGTGGGGAACCAGAAGTGTAGGCCTCTCCCTGCCCAATTATGATGAGTAAGTATGAAAACTAGAGCTCTGCGCATGCAGTTGTTTCCAGTGGAGGGTGCCAGGGTGGTGACTGGGCAGCACCTTCTCTTGCCCTCATCCAATCTTACCTTTTCCACAGATGGCTGTCGCCATCACCCTGGGGTGCCCATCTTCCATGATGCCCTCAAGGTGAGCCAGTGTGCTGGAAATGGCTTATTAGGATGTGATGGAGGAGGGGGCAAGCCAAGGAGTCCAGGTTGAACTGATCTTTCTTCTCAGGGTTGGTCCTGTTGCCCTAAGCGAACAACAGATTTCTCAGAATTCTTAAGCATCCAGGTAATCCCAGTACTGTGCCCCGATTGCTCACCCACTTCAATCCCTGGAGCCCAATCTGTCTGGTGCTCATTACTCCATTGCTACTAGGGCTGTACCTTGGGACCACACTGTGCTGGGGAACCTCTGGAGAGCCCTGGCACTCAAAGTGTCCTCCAGGGACCCAAGCATTTGGACACCATTCCGAAGTCAGCGGAGACACTTCGCCGGGAAAGGCCTAAGTGAGGGTGGGGATAGGGAAGGATTGGGGAGTGAAGTTGTGTGGGGGGGGGTGGTGAAGGTTTTTCTATTTTTTTATCCTCTTCCATAAGTTCTAGAGGCTGGGCAGTGGTGTCAGCCTCTGGTGTTTTCTGCGTCTCATCACATCCCACTGAGGGAGATGAAATGGGTAAGGCTGGGATTTGTTGAAGAGAGAAGATGTGACCACAACCTAGACTGAGGGTGGGGCCCTGGGGATGTTAGATGTGGGTGTTCGCTTTCAGAAAGCTGGGCTGAAGCTGAGCAGCTGAGGTGATGGCACCAGTGGGTGCCCACCTGGGCATGTGGGACAGTGAACTTTCTAATAGCATTTATATATCACTTTAAAGCTGGCATATGTTCACTCATTTGATCCTTACAGCAACCTTGTGAGGTGAGTGATATTCTTGTCCTCATTTTATAGCTAAGGAAACTGAGCCACGTAGAAAGTAAATGACTTACCTGGTCTAGTTGAAGAGTAAGAAGACCCAGGTTCAAGCAGTAGTTCTAACACTTCTTGTCACTGGACAAAGCCTTTATTCTGTGAGCCTCAGTTTCCTCTTTTTAAAAATGTGGATAAGAATGCTTGTGTTACGTAACTAGGGCTGTACTATGTAAGGAGAAGCTTCAGGAGTACCTAGTCATTACTTATGGAGCATGGGGGCTGTTGGCCATGGGATTCTGCAATGTGCTTCACAGAGAAGAACTGAACCTGGGGCTCCTGCCACTCAATGTATCTCATGCCCTGAAGACTGCTCTGGAACAGAAGGAACTTGCCCTAGAGGCCCCCAAGCCTAGAGCAGGTACACAAGTCATCCACCATTTGTTAAATGTCTCCCTCCTAGGGGCCAGGCCCCTGTGCAAAAGGCTGGCATCATAGAGAAAGGCCAGGCTGGACCTGTTCTCAAATTGCTCCCAGGCTAATGGAGATCAGATAGGCTAAGTGGAAGGGAATGTTGGGGAAGATGCTAGAGTTTTCATGAGGGTGGCCTTGAAAGGCTTCTAGCAGGAGGTGAGATTTCAGCTGACACCTGAGGAGGGAGAAGGTTCCCACCATGGGAGCTGACCAGCATACTTGCACAGTCTAAGTGACTGAGCACACTTCCATGAGACCTGGGTGGGCATGCTCCACCTCCAGGTAGCTGACTGTACACTGAAGTTGATTTTCACTTTGTGTACCTGGCTAATATGGGAATTTGTTTTGCATGACTATACATATTTGTAAGCAGGGAAAGGAGTTTTTCCCTTCTCATTGGGTGGGGTAATTTGGAACTCAAAATAAGTTAAAAAAATGGAAAAATGCCCAGTCCAAGATGGAGTATTTCATGGGAGGAGTGATGAGGACTTGGAACAGGGCAAGACCTGAAAGGTGGGAAATAGCTGGATTTTCTTTTTGATACTGGGAGCCACTGGAGTTTACTGAATGGTCGCACTTGGGCTTTAGGGAAAGCACGTTAGCAGCTGAATGGAGGTTGACCTGGTGAAGGAAAGCTTGGTGGCAGGGTTTCCCCCTCCCCCGCCACCCCAGCAGGCTACTGCAGTAGTCCAGGGGTGAGGCCATGAGGGTCTGCAACAGGGTGGGGGGGCAGGTGTCCCAGGAGAGGAGGAAGAGACCTATATGAGAGATGGGAAGGTAGAAGATTGGTGAGATTGATGATATCTAGTTTATTGGACATGGCAACTGAGTGAGGATGACCTCTAGACCTAGGTGACTGAGAGAGGTTGGTGCCTCAACAGTCATAACAAAGTTAGGAAGGAGAGGAGGGGTTTCAAAGGAAAGCTAAGGCCTTTCATTTTGCACATGCTGAGATTAAGCTGTCTAGGGGACATCCAACCTGAGAAGCAGGTAGAATTTCAAAGGTGAGAAGAACTGTCCTTGTTGATCTCCTGTGTTTAGGACTCCCCAACACTGTGGTCCATCCTGGCTCCATCTGCCAGAACACAGGATGTGGTGCTGTAAGTGAAACCTGGGGAGATTGGAGGTGGGATTGGGTATCACTGGGAAACTGGAAGTGGAGAGGCTCTCACATGTCCCCTTACTCCCTCCCTGCCTTTCTGCCTATTTCCCACTCCCTTCAAGGTGTTCCAAGGCTCTGAGAGTGATGCTAGCCCCTGCTGCTTCCATCCTGGAGGGCCTCGATTTCATGAGGGGTAAGGGAAGGGGCAGGGTGGAGCTGGAATTGTTCACAGGAAAAGAAGAGGGCAAGTTGAGATATGAGATGGGGCAAACTCACTTTGATGACCTTCTGACCGCAGGATGAAATCTTGGAGCTGCTGTGGCATCACAACCATGGATTTTAGCACGTTTCTGGCCCAGCCAGGATGCAGCCTTGGGAGACATGTCTGGCAGAAGCAGGTGAGCTTCCCACTTGCTTGACCTCTTGGCTGATGAGTTCTTCCTTTCTCCTTCCTTGCCCTGTCATAGTGACATCCTCCTCCTCAGCGTTCCAGAGGCTTTGGGATAGGAGGCAGGTTTCCTTGGGATTTCACCGGGTGTCTTGAGCATCATAACCTGTCATCCTGTTATGTGGCCCTCAGCAATGGGTCTCCTGCCGCCGTGACTGGCACCAGACGGCTTCTGTACTGGTAGTGACGGTGTATGGCCAGAGACCACTGCCTGCACTCAGCTGGGTGAAGGCCAGTCCGACCAGGGTGAGTGCAAGCTGCTAATTCTGGGGAGAACACAGCCAACGGATGAATTTGGGTCAGGCCCAAATTGGCTGCTGGACCGAGGGAGGACCTCCCCCCTCATCTGCCTTTGTATCCTCACCTATTTCTGTTCCTTTTCAGCTTCATATCCACATTGCTTTTGAGGGCAACCGGGTTTTCCAGGAACAAATGGAGCTCTGGGGGGTGAGTGCTGTGGGGGAGTGGGATGGAACCTCTCCGAGGTTGAGGCAGACATTGAGGCTCTGCCTGAGGAAGTCCAGGAGGCTTTCTCTGCCTGTTTTGATTTTTTCTCACTTCTCTCTTCCTTTCTCCCTGTTCATCTCTTCATACTGACTTTTGTGTCATTTCTTAGCCCTTGTACCCCTCTGTGTCTTTCTTTGCCTCCGCCTGTCCTCTTCTCCCAAGTTCTTCTGTCTTTCTCCTCCAGGTCATAGCTGTGGAGCAGAGCACTGTCTCCCTCATGCCATCCCGGGCTGAGATATCCCTGAGCAAGGCTGACCCAGGGCCTTGGGCCCAGTTGGAGCAGCTGGGCACAGGGATGTCAGCTGAGAAGGTTGGGGAGGGTGTTGGGCCTGGGATAATTGGAGAGGAATCTGAGAATTCAGATGATGATTTGAGCTGGACAGAGGAAGAGGAGGAAGTGGGTGAGGGAGAGTGACCACTATAGGACTCTGGAGTCAGGGGCATGGGCTCTAAAACAGGGAGGGGCCTTCCCATGCTGTTAGTCTGCTCAGACCAATCTTGTGGTCCTCAGATCACTGTTGCTGTCTCCTCAGTCCAAGAACAACATACGGAGGCTTCTCTCTGTCGGTCCCAAATTTCTAACAAGAAACGACAACCAAATAAAAAACAAACAAACCCACACCACTAGCCCTTGGTCTTTGACATAAATCTTGAATTTATTTAATGGAAGCCATGTGCCCAAACCTCTTCTAGCCTGGGTGGGGAGGGGAGAAATCAAGACTAGAAGCCTTGTCCCCTGGTTGTGGAGACAAGAGGTAGAACCATAGTGAATAGTCCCCAGAAAGCTTGTAAGTAACAGGGTTGAGAGGTGGGCTTTGGTAATCCAGGAATGCTTTGTTGACCAGGATTTGGGGCCCCTGGAGCCAGGCTTCTCCTGCTTCTGTATCACTGTGGCAAGAAATGGCAGAGCAGTTTTTATCTGGCTCTGGAGCTTGAAACCTGGAACCAAGTATTTGGGACAAGGGATGTTTCCTTACTACTTGAGGAGCTCAGGGATGGAGCCTGGCTCTTACTGGGTGCTGGGTGGGTTGGACTAAATTGAATTGTCATATAGTTCGTGGTCTTGACCCCATAGTTCTGTGTTTCCTGAGCCTTCCTACGGTCATACTTTCTCCTTGAATTGGAAGTCCAGAGAAACTTCTGGAGAGAGGCCCCAGTGTTCCCACGGTACAAGTGCGAGGGCTCAGCTAGGCTGGGGCTTTGGACCAGCGCTGTGTAAGTGCCTTATGCTGAGCTCTCTCCGTGGCTTTCTCCCACAGTTGCCTCTTCTCTTGGGTTGCATGGCGCTAATGTATTTTGGGCTGTCTTGTCATTTAACCCCTACAACCACCTTGAAAATCAGTACTCCAGGTATTTTCCCAGTCGTAGCGATGAGGCTGAAACAGGCGAGGTGATTTGCTGGTGGCCACATGGCTAATGTGGGAGATAGGGTGCAATGCCAGGTCTCTCCTGACTCCATGTACATTCAGCACTCAGCGACATCAGTCTGAGGAACGTGCGCTCAGGAGATGGGACGGGCAGGGCAGCAAGGCTGGGGGATGGAAGCTTGCCGATGACAGATCTTTTAAGGGGATTTGCGCTGTGAAGTTTAGATTCAGTCAAAAGGCTTCACTTGAGGACTTCAAGGGCCACACAGGTTCTCCATCCCTGACCGCTAGGATGTGGTGTAATGTTTAGGTGAAGGCCAAGGCCCGGTACCATCCATGTTTCTTACCCTGATTTGGCTCAGTTACAAGCTGAATCTAGCAAGGCCTTTCTTCTCCATGTTCTCCCTCCACAATAATGAAAAATAGCAGGAAAGGATGATACCTCAGGTACCCTGTCGTAAGTATAGAACAGAGGTGAGTGTGATAGGTCCAAAGAGAGGTCCCTGGAGACATCTACCCTTTCTCTCCCTACCTACTTTGAGTCCATGATTAGGCATGGAATGTTCTGGAATGTTCATTCTAAAGGGAGTGGTCAGAGACTGGCCTCCAGCCAGCAGCTTTACAAGTACATGGTTCGGGAGAGGTCTGATCATGACAGACCAGTCCAACTCAGGGCTCTCAGGCAATGCATGGTGTGACAGGGGCCAAATGAAGCTGTGCAACATTGGGTTCCATTCTGCTTGTTTTTAGTAAAAGGTTTCAGAAGGAGGATGTTTTAGCCTAATTTGCTCACATGGGCCTCTTTCCTGGTCCTGAAAACTGCCTTAAAATTCTCCACAACTCGGAGTGATTCCTGGGCCCTTAAACCTAGAGACTCTCCATCCCTACCTGCCCCCAAACTGCAATCCCACCCACCAACCTGGGAGTTTCCTCAATTCCCTGGGTGGGGTGGCTTAACTGAGGGATTCAGATCCGGACTAGGAGTTGGAATCTCTCATTGTAGACAGAGGCTGGCTGGCGTCATTAGGCACAGACTTCCTGTTTTCATTTGGGGGGGAGGGGGAGAGAGCTCCTGGGAGCAGGCTGGGATTGGATGGGTGTGCAGGATATGGTCGGTTCAGACTCTTTTCAGAAGAGTCTGGCTTTAGCTAGCTGGGCATTTGACCTTAGAGAGAAACTATTTCAATGTTGAACAAAGCTTAAGGTACCCTGCGGGCTTTGGAGACAGAATTACTGAGAGCACTGGGTTCACAAAAAGTCTTTAAGCTGCCCCCAGTGAGCAGCGGTGCACATTAGGGGACAGCTTCCCTGCCTGCCAGAGGAGGGGCTGGGTGGGGAGGTGGCGGGGGTTGGTCTTGGGTTTTGGTTACAAACGATCCGGCAACCCCTCCTCCTCCAGTCTCCCCAAGCACTGGCTGGCCAAACCACAGAAGGCTGACTTTCTGGGCTTCCGAATACTAGGTAGGTGGGCATTACTAATGGGAAGTGACTGCAAGGAGCGTGTGGAGCTGCTTGAGAGCGGGCGGCCAAGAGTGGAGACGGAGCTCAGTTTGGCCAGAGGTAGACCGGGAAGGAAGCAGGCCCTTTCAAGACGGCACCTTTCCTGGCCTCTGCGCTCCCAGGCTTCCAGGGAGTGGCCTTGCCCGAAGTTTTGGCCGGCGGGGCCGCAGGCAGAGTTGGGATATTTGGGCTGAAATGCTTTAGGAAGAATTTTGTAATTGTTTTCAGTCCAGGCCACCGATCTTGGCGTGGGCCCGTTCTGGCCCGCGGAAGACCTCCCTCTGTGATTCTCTGAGCGCCGGAGCTGGCGGGTGGAATAGCACGAAATGAAAAGTTGTCTCCATTTACAAGATGGGTAGGGGAGGCCCGGCCGGGCCGCCCTCGTGGGGAAAGCCGCTTAGAAGCGCACTCTGTTAGCTTGCTCTCGCTTTGTCTGCAGTGAAAGGTTACAGACTGGGAGAGTTGGGGGTGGAGCGGGGGTGGGCGCCGCTGTGCCAAATGGCAGCCCCTTTCCAAATCCGGACCGCCACCCACACGTTAGTAAATGGCCGGCGCCCCGGGGCCTCCGAGAGGCCTGCCTCTCTTGCCCGGGATCAGGCGGCCCGAGGTCATTCCGTGGGGCCGGTCTCACTAAGGTCCCAGGGAACGAACTGACACCGCTGCCTCGACTACCCTCCCCCAGGAAGGGGCCGGTCCCAGAGCTGGGGCAGCGGCGGCGCGAGCCACCCACTTGTCAGTTTCCGAGAGAACACTGGCGAGCCCTGGGATTCAGCGGGGGTGGGGCCGGTTAGGGCGGGGTGGGGTGGGGTGCGCCCCCCCCCCAGCTTTCCCAGGAGGTCACGGGGCCGCGGCTACGGGGAGGAGCCTCTGAAAGTTCCCGGATGTGCAGCTGGGGCGGCGGGCCGGCAGAGCCTGGGAAGCGGCCGCTAGAAGGGAGGCGGCGGCGGCCGGCGCGCCACGGGCCACGGTGAGGGGCCGCGGGTAAGGCGCCACGCACCGGGCCGTGCGGGGGCGGGCGCGGGCTGGCCGGCGCCCCCTCCCCTCCGTGGGTAGCCCGCGGGATGCCGAGGCCGATGCCCGCTCTCCGCTCGGCTGACATGGGGGGGGACCTAGCTTTCCGAACGCGGCGGCTCGCTGCGGAGCCCTCCCGGCCTGCCCCTCGGCGGGGTTTTCGGGTGCCGATGCCGGGCACCTCTCTCCGGGAAAGAACACGGGCTGCCAAGGTGGTGCCAAGGAGAAACAAGGGCCTGCCGAGACCGCCGCGCCATGAGGGGCTCTCCCGATGACAGGTTCCCAGGACCGTTTATTAAAGGCTTAACTCCGGCCCCAGGAGCTGCAGCTGCGCATACAAAAGTGAAAGCGCTCGCGGCCCCCCCCCCCGCCCCCCCCCCCGGAGCCCACTTTCCTCTGCTTCGGAGCTAGGGTGAGGAGAGGTCTGGAAACCCTCCCATGGCAGGCTTAGCCTTGAACGGAGGCCGGGAGCCCGAGGTTTGGAGAGGGAAGACCGTTCCAGGCATGAGGGCGGGGCGAACTTGTGCCAAACCTCTGGGGAAGTAGATGGCATGGCCGGAAGTTGACAGGAGCGAATAGGCCCGTTTGTCTCTCCCGAACTCCGAAGAGTTGTTACTGCAGGGCTTTAAATGCTCAACCTAGGAGCTCGTTTTTCGTTTTAGAAGCAAGAGGGAGCCCCTGAAGCTTCCTGAGAGGGAGAATGCCAGGCTCAAGCTCTGCTTAGGGAAGGTCGTTTTGGCAGCTGAGGCAAAGACAGATTTGACTCAAGCCTGCAGGCAGATCTGGGCTGTTGCAGTCAAGCTCATTTTTGAGGGACTCCCAGAAAGTGGTGTTTAAGGCAGGAGATGTTCTGGAGGTAGAGCACCAAGTCCAGGCTGCTCCCTTTACCCCTGGGTTGGATCCAGAGCAAGAACCAGCAGACAGAATAGGTCAGAGAGGTAGACAAATGAACCTGGCTAAGGCTGGACTTGTCCATTGGGCATATCGCCCATCAGCTGCCAGGTCTTAGTGGTTCTATGTCCACAACATCTCTCATCCCCTTTGCTACACTCAGAATTACCTTGCCCATGGACTATGCTGAAGTAGTCTCCTGGATTCCCTGCTCCCAGTCTCTCACCACCTTAATCCAGTTTTTCATGATCTTCCTGAAGTGAAGGTTTGACTGTGTCACTCCCCTGCTCAAGAAGTTTCAGGGGCTCCCTCTTGCCTTCTCAGCAAAGCCTTTACCACTTGGCCAGTTGACCTTGCCTAACTTGTTTGAACTCTCCATTATGACACCGCATTTCAGCCACATGGGCCTACTCGATGTTCTTTGAATTTGCACAGGTTCCTCTGGGGAGCATTTCTTCTCATTGCTGTACTTTGCCTCAAGGGATTTCATCTTACACATCCGCTGCTTTCCCGCTGTATGTCAACTCTCCCAAGGGACTGAGCTCCTTCTCTGCTCTTTACTTCTCTATGTGTTACTGAATGGCAACTTCCTGAGGTCATCAGGCTCTGGTTTCCTTGTCTCTTAAGCCCAAGTCTCCAAAGCACAGCCTTCCACATTGTAGGTGCTCAATAAACATTTGCTAACCAGAATGGACTTGGCTGAGAGGCTCCAGGTCACAGGAGGTTATCACCCAAGGAACTCACCCCACAAGTCTGATCAGTGATACTCAAGAAAGACTGCCCTCAGGGTGCTCCCAGTGTAGGGGGAGGAGGGGAGAAACAGCATTGACAACTCTGTACACACAGGCTGCTGGTAGGATAAGTGGGCAGATCAGGAAAGGCTTCTTGCAGAAGGTATAATTTGAGCCAAGACTTGAAGGCAGCCAGCATGGGGATCAGCCAGGAAGCCAGTGTCTCTAAATCTAGGAGTCTGTGTCAAGGAGTGACGAGGAGGAAGACTGTATGGCTTGGGGTAGGGGAGGCTGTGAAGGACTTTGAATGCCAAGCAGAAGATTTTGTATTTCATCCTGGAGGCAATAGGAAGCCATTGCACTTTATTGTGGGGGGAGATATGATCACAGCTGTGCATTAGGAAAACCACTTTAGTGGTGGAATGGAGGATGGATTGGAGAGGGGAGAGATTCAAGGCAGACAGACCTCAGCTTCTCAGGAATACTGCCCCACCCACGGGCATCTCCGCTTCCTTCTTCCCTTGGCCAGATTCCCCTTTTAAGAAGCATCTGGCTCAATTTTCAGGACAACTAATTGACCTTAGAATGGGAGGCTCTGAGAAGTCCCTTCTAACAAATTGTTCTTCCTCTTACATTTATGGGCAGGATGGTACAGACGAGCCTTGGATGAGAAGCTGGGGCAGGAATTTTCCCTTTGAAGTTAAACTTGTATTGAGGGATGCAGTGGCAAGATTGCACTGCTTTTGTTGTGCTTTGAGGTGGCTTTTGTGACAAAGGTCAGCCTTGTGTTCAGATTTCACTTTGGCCACATGTGGGGTAATGAGGTATAGCTTCTCTGGGCTGCCTCAGTTTCCTCCTCTGTAAAATGAGGAGGGTAGATTAGATAACCTCTGAGATCCCTTCCAGTTTTAAGTCTGACTCTGGTCCTAGAAGCTCAGTCTCATGTGAAGTGAATGAATTGAGCAATCGTTGGTGTGACCTTGGTATGGTGGGGTTCCCTGTGGAGGGTTCTGGGGAGCAGAGATTGAATTGCTGCAGTAGTGTCATGTCTTCCTTTTCTCAGGATCGTTTTGGCTGTGGAGATTTAACCAGCCAGACCTTGTGACCACAGTTAGCTTCTTTTGGGACCTTGGGGTAATATAATGGCCCCTCCAGTCTGCTTGGTTCTCTCTCCTGATGCTTTATGGACTTTATTAAATGAAAATTTCTAAAAGTTAGGCAAAAATTCAGATGACTGAAAAATGTTTGGACAATGAAGGAAGTATCATACATTGCAGAGTCTGTTAACAGCCAGGCCCTGGGAGAGGAATGTGGGGGAGGAGCTGACCTTTCATCAGGCTTCCCCCAGTCCTTGAAGAGGTAGGTACAACTTGGGGCCTTACCCTGACTCTTCTGTTCTGAGATGCCTTGGTTTCTCCCTTCTCTACTACGGTGGTGCCACCTAGTTGCCCTAAGCACTGTTCCTCTCAGGGTTATCTTGCCCTTGAACCCCTGAACTGTTGCACTTAGTAATTGTGAGCCAAGGTGGCGGTCACTGGGAGAGCATTCAGGGACAGGGCCTAAGTGCTGCTGTGCAAAGTTCTTCTTGGGAAGCATAGCTGCTAGACTCTGAATATCTTTTTGGATAAAGGAGTCTCCACATGCTGGGAGGCAGCAGAGTTCTGAAGCTCAGAATATAGTTGTGATGTCCACACTAACATCATGTGCAGACCAGGGCCCTCAGCACCTTCTCCACATGGCTATATCACCCTGTCCTTAGCCTTGGCACAGTCATTGCCCTCTTTTCACCAGAAGTTCATTGTCTGGCTCACAAGCTTCCCCACTTCAGCCCCTCCCTACCCACATACTTAGAGGCACATTGGAAAAGTTAGTACAGAGAAAGGCAGGTAGGGTGAGGCACCCAGTGATGATGTGTCTTCAGAAATGAAATTCTTTATACACTCTAGAAATGAACACACTAGAAACACAGCTCTTCTTTTCAGTGCATTCATCTGTTTATTTAAAAGACCACAATGGAACTGGGAGCCAGGGTCTCCCACCACTTCTGTAATCGAATATGTTAGATGAAACCCTGTTCCCTGAGGTAACAAAGTCTTAGCTGAACCTTTTTTCCTTTTCCTTGTACACAGGACTGTGGGGGAAGGAGGAAAGATGCAGACGATCAAGTGTGTGGTGGTTGGGGATGGGGCTGTGGGGAAGACTTGCCTTCTCATCAGCTACACGACCAATGCCTTTCCCGAGGAGTACATCCCCACAGTCTTCGACAACTACAGTGCCCAGATGTCTGTGGATGGCCGGACAGTCAGCCTGAATTTGTGGGACACCGCTGGCCAGGAGGAGTATGACCGACTCCGGACCCTGTCCTATCCGCAGACCAATGTCTTTGTCATCTGCTTCTCCATTGGCAGCCCCTCATCCTATGCCAACGTGAGGCACAAGTGGCATCCAGAGGTCTCTCATCACTGCCCCAATGTGCCTATCCTGCTTGTGGGCACCAAAAAGGACCTGCGAAATGACCTTGCTACATTGAAGAGGCTGAAAGAGCAGAGCCTGACACCTACTACCCCTCAGCAAGGGACCTCCTTGGCCAAACAGGTGGGAGCCGTTAAGTATCTGGAGTGCTCAGCCCTGATGCAAGATGGAGTTGGGGAGGTATTTGCAGAGGCAGTGAGAGCTGTGCTCTACCCAGTCACCAAGAAGAACACAAAGAAATGCATCCTCTTGTAGCTCCAGGGCCAATGCCTAGGCACCATCCAGAGTGGCCAACCAGAGCCATGGGCCTCTTCAGCCAGGAACCCTTCCATTGTCCCCAGTCCTGAGCCTGATTTAGAAGTGGGGAAGGGGGCAGAGGGGAGCTGGCCACAGTTTGGTGGGACTGCCTGCTCCTTGGTGCTGAGCATTGCTTTTTGTGGGCAAAGAAGAAAGAAGGCAGGTGTGGTTGCATGAAGTTGTTGCCTTCAGTTTTTTCTTTTTTTGGATGTACTAATTTTTTAAAATGTTCCCACTTCTGTTTCCCAGATGTTCTTTGTGTTTAGTCCTGTTCCTCCCCTCTTGCTTCTGCCCTCCCCGCCCCCCACTAGGCTTTTTTTATGGGAAAAGTTCATGAGAAACGGGCCTCCAAATGAGGCTAGTGGGGCAGAAGGGGGCTCTTGGATCTCCTTTGCTTTCCTACCAAGCCCTACTTGGCTTGGGGCCTCAGGTGACACTTCCCATTTGGCTCTGTATCCCTAGAACTTAGCACAGAGTAAATGCTCCACAAATTCTCATTTGTTGATGCAGACTAATGGGGGTACTGGTGCTTTGGGACTAGGTTGTGGTGGCGCTGCAGGCCTAGTAGTACCCTAGTTTTTCATTGCCCTTTTCAACCCAGAAGAGGAAGATGTAAGAAAGGGAAACAGCGCTGCACAGGGCATGCTGCGGTTACTTCTCCCCTACCTTCAGGGGATTCTGTGTCTCTACTGTTTTGCGCTGAACTTTGAGACTACTTGATAGGGACAGTTTGCCTATTTCCATCCCTGCCCTATGAGGCTTGGCAACTGCTCCCTCCTTAGGGCTCCTGTTTGGCTGAAGCAGCTCAGCTGTTCTCTCCCTTCCCCCCCTCCCCATTTTCCCTCTAGCCAAGTTTATCAGATCATGTGATTCCCTTGAAGGAAAAAGGAAAGCATTTTACTTTGATCCTGGGCTCTGTTTTGGGAGGGCCAGCTCCCCACACACCCTCCTTCAACACTGAGGCTGTTGGGAATCTGGAAAATGGAATGAAATGGATCTCTTGTGCCTTCAGTGAATACTTCTGTGCCTTTTGGGACCCCAGCATTTCTCTTGGAGGGTGAGGAACCCAGCTTAGAAGCAATATTAGGGCTTGGTGGAGGGAATTGGCACCATCCTCTTTCCTCTTCACCCTAAATGAATGTTTCTCTTCTTTATTATGTGCCATGAGCTCTGAGATGAAACTTTTCAGGCTTCTCAGCCACTCTACCCCCAGCTGCACACAATGCAGCAGTGGACTGAACCCGTGAAAGAAATGTCCAGAAAATACACTGCTGTCCATGTATCAGCTTCTAACTCGTCTCCACATCTGTGTGAACAGCCATGGTTGTATCCCAAGGGGGAGGGGGGGAGGGCTGCCTTTTGGTAAAGCTAGGATCTTCTTAGCTAAGGTACATTAGCACTTTTGGGGAAAAAAAAAAGGCCCTGCTATGAGAGGAGTGTGTTGTCCTCAAAAGCCAGCCACTTCCAGCCATGTGGTATCAGCCAAGTGAGATCTCAAAAGTGCCTTATGATGGATTAACACCATTAGTATCCTCTGAGGACTTTATCGGGGTCTCCGAATTCTCACTTGCCCAGTCATTAGCAAATTCATCAAATTGAAAAGTTTTCATCTCAGTTTTCTCTACATTTCCAAATTCTCTCCCTTCCCTCTCCTACTCATTGAGAGAGCAAGAAAACTAAAACCCATTACAAATATATATAGTCATACAAAATACATTTCCACATTAGCCCCCACCTCCCAAAAAAAAATTTAGAAAAAGAGAAGGAAATATACCTCAGTTTGTGCTCCTGAATCTACCAGCTCTCTATCTGGAGGTAGATAGCATATTTCAATGCTCAGAATTGTGGTGGGGCATTGTGTTGCTAAGTTTCTAAGTTTTTCGCAGTTGATTTTCTTTACAATATTGTGGTTATTTTGTAGATTGATCAAGGTCTGCCACTTCACTCTGTCTTTCCAGGTTTTTCTCCAATTGATGGGCATCTCCTCAAACTGAGGGGTTTGAATATTTCTTCCAGGAAAATACTTTCCCCCAGTATGTGAAGATATCTGGCAGGGGAGGTTACTTAGTTTCTCGACTCTGTCTCCAGGGAAGTCAAAGGTTTAGCTCTGGTTTACTTGGTAGGGTTGGGGGGTATTGGAAATGAATAGCAGCCTGAACCCTGTCTTGTGGGGATTTTAACCCTTTGGTGCCTTCTCTCCCATCCTTCCACTCTTACAACCTGGGTATTGCTTGGGCAATGGATTTAGCCCATCTGGTTGGAGCAGAGAATCGCCTGTGCCCGTGGCTGATGGGGTGTGGTACTGTAACATACACTGGTAACTTGATTTGTACTTAAATGGATTTTGTATGAAGACTAATTTGCTAGTCACTTGTAAATTATTCCTAATTAAATGGTGGTAAAGCTTTGCTGATTTTCCCAGGTCTCTGCATTGTGGTTGTCTCTTGATTTCTTTCTAAGTTTCAAACACTGATTTGTGAATGCCTAGGATGGGTAATTAGAAGGTTGTACCTTCTCCATAGCCCTAAGCCTTCCCATCCCTTCCCTTTTGCACAGCAAGCCCAATGGATCTTATCTGGCCCACTATTTCTTTTCTCCTTTTTTTTTCCCCTTAAGGGAACCCCTCTTTTCCTTTTCTTTCACCTGACAGTTCAGCTAGTTTCGACTCTGGCATTCTTGGTCACACGTATGGAAGTCTTTACCCTTACCCAGGTACCTCTACACAGAAAAAAAAAGTGACAATCTGTAACTGTTTGGAGAACTCACATGGATGAGATCCTGCATCTACCCAATTTATTTCCCTATACTGGAGTGATGTCGGGAAACAATGCCTCCTCCTTCCCCAGCTGGGCCCAGTTTGTGCCACCCACCGGTGAGCCAAAAGGAGGATCTAGGGGCAGTGCCAACCATTGCCACCATTCATTCGACAGTGGCTATTATCCCCGTTACTAGGCGTGAGAGCTGGGCATCTCGGCCCAAGTCTGGCACTCGAAGCCCTCGGCTCTGGGCACTTTTCTAGCTGGAGGCACCCGGCCGGCGGCTCTCCTTATAAACGGAACCATCCCTATCGGGAGGCGGGGGAGGCCTTCAGGCCAACCGCCAACGCAGGGCAGGCGCTGCGCTCTGGGCCGCCGTGCCTCAGTGCCCTGCCCCCACCGGACGAGCCAGGGTCGGCGTCGGGCCGGCTCCGCCAGGCTTTAGTCTTCAGCTCCAGGTGCAGCAGCCCAGGGATGGGGGTGGGGGAGCCGCAGAAGAAGGAAAATGGAAGAAAGCCGCGGAAGGCCGTGGAAAGCGCCGGGAGTCTGCGGCCACGTGACGGCACGCGCTCCACGTGACGGCACGCGCTCCACGTGACGGCACGCGCTCCACGTGACCCAGCGTCGGTTTTCCCCGCCCCCTCCCCCGCTCCGATTGGCTGTCCGTAGAGCGGCTGCGCGAAGCGTGGCGGGGCGGGGCCAGCGGAGCGAAGTTTCCAGCACGTCACATCAGTAGGCGGTGAGAGTGCACGCTGAGGGGTGGCTCGAATCGCTCGGTAGGCCGCCCAGAGGCTCGCCCCACCCTCCGCGGCCTACGAGGGGCCTTTCCGGTGCGGCTCTTGGCCTGCCTACACTTCCGGAAGAGGGGCCGCCCGGAGACCGGCGCGTTGCTCGTCCCTTCTGCTGTGGCGTGAGTGGGAACCGGTGGCTGCCGAGGACTAGAACGAGGCCCCATGTCAGACTCAGACAGCGACGAGGACCCGGCTGGGGTCGGCTGCGGGGTGGGCGGTGGCGGTGGCGAGAATTACTGCGGCGGCGGGAACGGCGGCGGCGTTAGCGGCGGCGGGAACGGCGGCGGCATCAGCGGGTGCGGCGTCAGCGGCGGCGGGAATGGCGGCGGCAACGCCGGTTGCAGCGGCGGTGGCAACGGCAGCAGTAGTGGTCCCTTCTCCTTAGCCGGCTTCCTCTTCGGCAACATCAACGAGGCCGGGCAACTGGAAGGGGACAGCATCCTGGACAAGGTGAGGCTGCCGGGACGGCGGGCCCTGTCCCCTCTACCTGCCCAGCCCGCTCCTCTGACCTCCAGGACGCTTTGGGCTGCCTACCCCTCCTTAAGCCACTTCCTTAAGCCGTGCCATCTCGGTCCTCAGCAAGCTCCTCTCCCCTCTCTGCGCCTCGGTTTTCTCAGCTTTCTAAATAGAGGGTTGGGTTGGGTTAAGGGATCTGCCGAACGTGCCTCTTCCTCGTTCAGGACGGAGTTCTGTTCATTTCCTGAATCTTTCTAGGGAGACTTCGCAAACTCCTTAGAGTGGTCATTTCTGTAGGACCTTACCTGCCTTCTTTCTCACCCCCAACAGAACCTGATCCCTCAATTTAAACTCTTTTCTCTTTGCCTTGCGTAGACGTGGGGAGAGTTATTTCTTAGCGTTGCCTCTTCATGTATTTATAAACTATGGAGCCATCCATCCCCTCTCTCAATTTAAACTCTTTTCTCTTAACCTTGTGTAGATGTGGGGAGAGTTATTTCTTAGCGTTGCCTCTTCATTTATTTATAAACTGTGGAGCTATCTGTCCCCTCGGCTTTTTTCTAAGCAAAACCACCCCAATTTCTTGAACTTTTTTTTGGAGGATCTATTTTTCTTCCCTTTAGATGTCTTGGTCATTCATTCCTTCTTGAATTCTTCCTGGTTGTTTCACAACCCCTTTGAAGTATGATGACCAGAAATGGACACAGCACTTTTACTGAGTGGAAAGATTACTTCCAAGCCTCTAGGGGTTACGTTCTTTTAGCAGTCCAAAGTAACTTGTTGCTTTATGGAAACGTTTTGTGCTGGAGTAGGAATGTAAACTTAAATGTGGGAGAGTGGTGTCTAGTTAGGGGTCCTCAACTCTGTTGCTATCTCATTTTTCAGGAGTCTAAGAAGCACTTGGCAGGCCTTGGAGCTTTGGGTCTTGGCAATCTGATCACTGAAATCACTGCAAGTGAAGAGGAAGTACCTGGAACTGATGGTGCCTTCGTGGATGAAGAAGGTGAAATTGGGGTCTTGGACATATGGCAATGCTGTGGTAGGAATGATCTGGGGGAATGCGGGTCACTTTCTCCCATAAGATATCCTTTTTTCCCTCAAGGTTGGGTTAAGAGTACTGAAGATGCTGTTGACTATTCTGACATCACTGAGGTGGCAGAAGATGAAAGCCGAAGATACCATCAGGCAATGACCAGCTTGCAGCCATCCTGCCCCTCAGGTGATCATTGGAGAGCTGTCCACATGCTTCCATTCTAGGGCCTAAGAATATTCCTGCTGCAGTGACCAAACCAATGACCAAACAGCCCAGGAGACAGTGACAAACACGTCTTCAAGTTTAGTTGTTGAGGCATCTCTGGAGGGGGTCTGAAGATCTTAGGAGATAGATAATTGGCAATAAGTTACGTGGTTAGAGATGGCTGTACAGCTGAGGAAGGGAGTGAATAGGGACAGACAAGAGCAGGGGGCGTGGCATTGCACCTTGAGGGACAGTCAGTTAAAAAGCAAGAGAAAAAAAGGCTAGGCAGCAAAAACCATGGAAGGAGCCATTAAAAAATAGGACACCTAGGAGAGTGATGTTCTGGAGATACAGGCCAGAAAAAATATCAGGGTGAGTTAAAGGCATGTCAAAACTTGAGAAAGAGAAGGTCAGGGATAGGAAGGGTGGAAAGGGGAGGCTAAGACTTGATCAGGGGGAGAAGGTTATACATGGTCCATGTGACTCCCTCCCATTCCCCACTAAAGGTACGTGTGTGGTGTGGTGTTTGACTGTGTGGACATTCTATCATTTAATCGGGGGAAGGGCTACATCTCCTGTGTGTTCTGCAGGGCTCTGCAGTCGTGTTCCATGGGGATGGGGCACTCTGTATTTGGGAAAGACACCAGGCTGGTCTCTGACTCCAGGGAAGGCATCCTGACTGGACTGTCTCTTGGTTCTCTTAGATGACGATGATGATGATTATGATGCTGACTGTGAAGATATTGATTCCAAGCTGATGCCTCCCCCACCTCCCCCACCGGGACCTGTGAGGAAGGATGATGGCCAGGACCTTGCTGTGTGTGGTGAGTGTCACCTGAAAGCCACCATTCTTTTGTGTATTGCCCCATGAATGATCCAACCAGCATGGTCTGAAGCCCAGCTTGGAGCAGAAAGGCATAGGACTAGTCAGCAAGACTGAACTGCTGGGAAGGAGTACAGGACTGGACTGGTTAGAAACCATTCCTCAGAAGCATCTTGGTATGTTCCGTAGATCTCAGTTTGGTCTTGACTTCTTGGGATGTTGTTCATGCGCAGCTGGTACTTACTGCTCTATTGGGCTTTATTCACCTAATGCAGGTTCTCATATGAAACATCCAAAGCTTCGCTGCCATATGGAAGTTTGACTTTCCAAAATATTCAGAATGATTTTCCAGTGTGCTCAAGTCAATATGGCAGTATAGATGGCTATCTTAAAGAAGTAGCTTATTAGGCCAACAGTTCTGGGATGAGAGTAAAATAGAAATTCAGGTCAGTAGAACCCTTCAGAGGTGATCTTGATGGAGAAGCATTGTGGTGGATTTGTGGAAGTCCTAGACTCAGTCAGGAATGCTGGGGTTTGGATCCTTCCTCAGATGCTTCTTGGTCTGGGCAGGTGACTTCACCTTGGGCCCTCAGGTCACTCCGAAGTAGGTAATAATATTATTTCCCCCTACCCCCAAATGGGGATAATCATAGCACCTACCGCCTACCTACCTATTTTATCAAATTCGTGTATGGAAAGTGCTTTGTAAACCTTGATAAAGACTAGCTATTATTCTAATCCCTATCTGTATCTCATTTCTAAGTGCACTGTTCCTTGGCTGAGTCAGTTGGGAGAGTCTTGGCCTCCTTTGATAAGTTTCAATTTGAAGTTTCTTTCAGCCTTTCGGGCTTCAGTTTTTACCCATTTCTTCTTGATTTGCCTGTAGAGGAAGTACACTGCTGTTGGTTTTCTCTTTTCTGGCTTTTTATTTAGTTTGTAGGTTAAAGGATCCCTAAATCCCATTAACTTTTCCTCACAGGTCTGGTTTTCCATGCATTTTCATTGTCATACTCAACTTTCTGCAAATTCTCTAGGTAATAGTGTCCAGACCTGGATATAAGATAGTCTGAAACCTGTAGGATTTATTAGAACTCGCCTTTTGCTTACGTTTCAGCATCCTCTCCAGTCTTCTTTGTGCTTATAGAGAGGATTGTGGTGATAATGGTTTCTGTTTTGTCCTCTTAGTGCCTCGATTGACATGGGGCTCCAAGCTGCCCTTGGTTGATGTGATGAGAGTGTGTCTTTCTCTTGTTGCAGCGGTATCAGAGGATGGAGATGGCATCATTCTGCCCTCTATCATTGCTTCTTCCTCCTCGACCTCTGAGAAGGTTGACTTCAGTAGTTCTTCAGACTCAGAATCTGAGATGGGCCTGCAGGAAACAAGACAGACAGAGATGAAGGAGGGCAAACTCACTCTTCCTCTGGCTGGGATCATGCAGCGTGACTCCACAAAAGTGTTACCTAGTGTCACAGAGCTTTTTCCTGAGTTTCGGCCAGGCAAGGTATGTTGGGTTTTTTTTTATATTTCAGGAGGGTTGTAATGTGGAGATGGAAAGAAATGGGAAAGGACAGCTCAAGCTTAGTAGAGCCACATGGGCAAGGGAGAAGAAGACCACGGATTTGCTTCTGATAGCTCCGACTTGTAAGGTATAAATGGAAACCAATGAAGAAAACCATCAAGCATTTCTTTACTACTTTGCCTGCTGTTTGGAGACCATGAAGCTTGAGTGCTGGAAATATCAAAAAATTACAAAACATTGTAACTGTCGTAATATATGACGTAACCTAAATTATAACAGCTCCTGTTTGGATAGAGCTTTAAGTCTTCCTTGTTCACAAACACCCCTCTGAAGTGGGAAGGACCATAGCTATGATTAACCCTGTCGAAGCTAGAACTCACACTCAGGCCTCCTGACTACAAGCCTGGGGCTCACTCCACTCTGCCCTACTGCTGTTCTGTGTGCTCTAGAAGGGGGGGTGCTACAAAGACAGATAAGTGGAATCCCTAAGATTACACAATAAGTGCCTTAGAGAGGGAGCTGATCAGTGCTGGGGGAGGTAGGCACAAGGTGAAAGGGGAAAGAAGGAAGACTTCATGAAAGTAGCATATGAGTTGGATGATTGGGACTGAAATAAGCCAGCTATTGTAAATGCAGCCTTTGGAGCTGAGGGCCGACACTGGTGGGTGGCCAGATTCATGGTGAACCTTGGTTTGAAGCAGAGTTCAACACAAGATGTTAAATCAAGAATGGCAGTAATCTAAGTGTTTTTGTGTCTTGTGCTCCATGTGGCCTGTACTCTATGGGAATTGAGGGATCGTGTTTCTGGAGTAGCAGAGTTCTCTTCTGTAGTCCTTCCTGGGATTTTACAGCTGGATATGATGGGAGAAGTGACTTATGCTCTTTTAGTTGTAAAAAGGGAGGATAGTGGGGCATGGTGTGATGGTTTTTCCTTCCAGTTGTAGGTACACTGGACCAGCATTTAGTAACCCAGACTTGTCCCCTGTGGCTGTATAAACTTCAGTAGTACCTTCTGCTCGATGCACTCCTGTCTCAATCTCGGACTCTTTCTGTTCTAGGTGTTGCGTTTCCTTCGTCTCTTTGGCCCAGGGAAGAATGTTCCATCTGTTTGGCGGAGTGCTCGAAGAAAAAGGAAGAAAAAGCACCGAGAGCTGACACAAGAAGAGCCCCAGGAGGGCGAGTGCCCAGGGGACCCTGAGCTGGAGAGAAAATCACCATGGGCCTATGAATTTGCTCCCCCTCCCCCACCAGAGCAGTGTCTCTCAGATGATGAGGTAGGCACAGTAGAGGCTGTACATCCCAGTGGACTGAGTTTCCTGACAGTTATCAGTAGAGAATCATGGCTTAATCTCAATGGAGGATGGGTCTCTCTATCTCTTTCCCTGTTCTACCATAGATCACGATGATGGCCCCTGTGGAGTCTAAGTTTTCTCAGTCAGCTGGAGACATAGACAAAGTTACAGACAGCAAGCCAAAGGTAGCTGAGTGGCGCTATGGTCCTGCCCGTTTGTGGTATGACATGTTGGGTGTCCCTGAAGATGGCAGTGGGTTTGACTACGGCTTCAAACTCAAAAGTGCCGAAGACGAGCAGCCAACGAAGCCAGGGATGGTGGAGAAGGTGAGGTGCTTTGAAGTAACCAGTCTGACTATAAGACAGGGCTCATCATACCTTGGGCCTTCTTTGCCAGCTTATCTTATTCAGCAGTAGGTGATATGGAAAGTTCATCTAGTGGTGGGGTTAGAGTCTCTGAGCCTTTGTTTGGGTATCCGTGGCCGGTTTTGGAGCTGTGGCAAAAGAGAAGAGTGTTGTGCTTGACTTGATGTTGGGCAGAGACTGGGAGAAGAGCACATAGGTGTTAGGTGTCTTGTGATTGTGACAGCATGACAGCATGGATGCCAAAGACAGGGTGGTTGCTTTGTCCAAACGTTAGACCCCAGGTCCCAGCATCCTGATGCCTTCTCTACTAATGCAGGATTTGGGTGTATTGGAGGAAGCAAGGGATCTTCTGGCTGATGAGAACTTCCTGATGGTTACTCAGCTACACTGGGAGGATGACATCATCTGGGATGGGGAAGACATCAAGCACAAAGGAACAAAGCCTCAGCGGGCCAGCCTTGCTGGCTGGCTTCCATCCAGCATGACCAGGAATGCCATGGCATACAATGCTCAGCAAGGTGGGTGCAGCTGTGACCTTGGGGGTGGTGAAGCCAGGGGAGTGTTGGGATTGGACCCTGGGTCTAGCCCTTGATGACTTTTCTCTACTAAGCAGCTGATGAGGACTTTACTTTCTCACTCAAAACAAAGCTCAAAGGTTATTACTGAAGTTGTTGAAATCTGTCTGAATCCTGAGTGCTTTGTTTTGGTAGTACATCTTTTCTAAAACATTTATCAGCTCTGTTTTGGGAAATAAAAAGTGAAAAATACTGCTTTCTCCAAATCAGAAATGTGTTTATTTCTCCTCAGGCAGAGAGCTAGATAACCACTTCTGGTATTATTTGCTCTTTTAGTCTCCCCCTTATTCACAGCTGAATGAGCATTGGATCATTCATCACTTGCCCTCTCCCATCTTGCACAGGTTTTACTGCCAGTCTGGATGACGACAAACCTTGGTATTCCATCTTCCCAATTGACAACGAGGAGCTGGTATATGGGCGCTGGGAAGACAACATCATCTGGGATGCCCTGGCCATGCCTCGTCTCCTGGAGCCTCCTGTCCTGACACTTGATCCAAATGATGAGAATCTTATACTGGGTATGGCAGTGGCCAAGACCAGTGTTCTTCCCATCTGTGTAGTTGACTTGTAGGATCCCATGGCAAAAAGGACCCAGAGTATAATGGGTGGGTGGGTGGGGGGGAATGTGTATGTATAGAGAAATATCTCTATACACGTATATACATACATAAAATCACATAAATCTATACACATACACACAAAATAAGTGTCTGTGTAAACATACATATACACACGGAAAATATCTGGTTGGTTAAGGGTAATGGGGGAGGGATTTTCTGGAGTGGACTTGAAGATCTTTCCACCAACATTTGGTGTATACAGAGGGTTGTTCTTCATGATCTGGGACGAAATCCCTCCCTGCTTGCCAGCCTAGTAAGGGAACACCAAAAGAGGTTTCTGCTTTTCCTTAAACCTTAGAGATTGGGGAACCCATCTGGCTACTGGTCAGCCATTCTGTTCATCTAAACCTGTTTCCTCATCTGTAAACTGAAGGGCTTGGATTCAGTGTTTTCTTGTGGTTTGCCCTAGAACTAGAGGACTCTTAGCAAGGGAGATGGATTTTCCTGAATGGTGTTCCTGAACCATCTTTATTTGATTGTCAGAAATACCTGATGAAAAGGAAGAGATGACATCAAATTCTCCCTCTAAAGAGAATAAGAAGGAATCCTCCTTAAAGAAGAGTCGAATCCTTTTGGGGAAAACAGGAGTCATCAAGGAAGAGCCACAGCAGGTCTCTGAGGGAGATTGGGGGTTGGGGTGTGGGGGTCTTTGGGCAATTGAGGAGCTCTCTGAGTGATGTCCATTTGCTGTGGGTGATTAGAACATGTCCCAGCCGGAAGTGAAGGATCCTTGGAACCTGTCCAATGATGAGTTTTATTACCCCAAGCAGCAGGGTCTCCGCGGTACCTTTGGAGGGAACATTATACAGGTAAGAGCAAGGGAAAAATGGGTGGGTCCTTGGTGCCTGTTGCCTGGTGCTGGATCAGTTCTCCAGTTAGAGCCTACGTGTTACCTCTTTCAGCATTCGATCCCCGCAGTGGAGCTCCGACAGCCTTTCTTCCCTACCCACATGGGCCCCGTCAAACTCCGGCAGTTCCACCGCCCACCTCTGAAGAAGTACTCCTTTGGGGCCTTGTCCCAGCCGGGTCCTCACCCTGTCCAGCCTCTGCTAAAACACATCAAGAAGAAAGCCAAAGTAAAGCCTTTCTGGGGCAGGTGGGGGGTGGTGCTGGGGGTGGTCTTTGGATGAAGTGTGCTTTGGGCTTGGCTCTGTGCTGTGCTCTGATGTGGCCTGTGCTTTCTCTGTGCTGGGTAGATGAGAGAACAAGAACGCCAGGCCTCAGGTGGTGGGGAGATGTTTTTCATGCGCACACCCCAGGACTTGACAGGCAAAGATGGAGATCTGATTCTTGCTGAGTATAGTGAGGAGAATGGTCCCTTAATGATGCAAGTTGGCATGGCAACCAAGATAAAAAACTACTATAAACGGGTGAGTTTGTTTAGGGGACCTCCCTGGTGTTGCCATTACATGTAGTGATGATATTATAATATAGGTTTGTGTTCATCCTCTCCCCCTTTAGCCTGTGAACTCCTTTGGGAACAGAATCATGATTTTTGTATACTAAATGATATCCCTGAGGGGCTCAGTATGGTTCTCTCCTCACTTGGGGTGGGGGTGGGGTGCCATCTGTGTTTCCTCATACTAACTGGGTCTGTTTTCTTCTTCTAGAAACCTGGGAAGGACCCTGGAGCCCCTGATTGTAAGTATGGAGAAACGGTTTATTGCCACACATCTCCCTTCCTGGGCTCTCTCCACCCTGGCCAACTCTTGCAGGTGAGGAATTCCTTCCCCTTCCCATCCTCTGCAAACCAATCCTTACTCTCCCCCCCACAATGATTATGTCTAGTCTAAAGGTAAGCATAGATGGGGGTTAGTCAGTCATGGGAGGATCCAAATGGTGTCATTAAGGCAAATCTAACCAACCTCTAAGTTTCTAACTTTCATGGGAGTCTAACAGTGGAGTGGATAATAAAAACAAACTTAGATTTGTGTCTGGAATATAGTGTATGATTGTTTTTAAAGGGGGGTGGATTTTTCTTCCTAAATATCTTATTCTTAGGCTAAGATGAAAATGAATTCCTTTTCCCCAAGCTCAGGTGAGGAAAGGGAACTCCAAAACATCCAGGTGACACAAGTCAACCTGGAATTAAAAATCTGCCACGGCTAATCCCCAAAGTGCATACACCACACGTGGAAAATTGCAACTTGGCCATGTTAGTCATGGTCACTTTGGAGTAACAAGCGTGCCTGAGCTGTGCCTTCTATAGCCTTCAATCCCAGAGATTGCCTTTGGTTCATTACATAGTCAGGGTCCTTCTGTGCTCCCCACCCTTGCCTTACCTCACCTTCTCTGGTGGACATATTGCCATTTCTTCTGTTCCTCGGGCCTTCTAATGTTGGTTTAGCTTGATCTTGCCACCTCAGCCCATTTCCTGATTTCCTGCCCCACTAAAGCCTGTTGCTTCCTTCATTTCTGTGTATATTTCCAGCATTAAACATCTTCTTCAGATCATGGCACCCCTTTTCTGGTTTTTGTTTATTTCCTCTTTTGTGTCTTTCCCCCCACACTAATATGCTAAATAGCTTTCCTCTTCAGTTGCTTTTAAAAGCCATTCCCCAAATCCTAGGCTTCTAGGGACAATTGATCTCTGTATATCTTGTCTTGTGAGAAAAAGGCACTTAGCTCTGCATCTGTCTCCCTAAAGGGTGGGTTTCTTCCCTGAGATGGGCTACTGAGTATGAACTGTATTTAACCCTATATTCTCTTTGGAATTCTGGGATTTTATTGGTGCCAGAGACAATTTGGACATTATATGGAACAGAAAACAAACATACTTGATTAGCTTCTTCTCTGGCCAGACTCCTCATCAAATGCTTTTCTGGATCTCACTTCTCATTCCTTTGTTCTTTTTGCTAGGCATTTGAGAACAACCTTTTTCGGGCTCCAATTTATCTTCATAAGATGCCAGAAACAGACTTCCTGATTATTCGGACTCGGCAGGGTTACTATATTCGGGAGCTGGTCGACATCTTTGTTGTTGGCCAGCAGTGCCCCTTGTTTGAAGTTCCTGGTCCCAACTCCAAGCGGGCCAATACTCACATCAGAGACTTTCTGCAGGTCCGATTTGGTGGGATGGGACAAGAAGGGAAGGGAGCTCAGAGGCCCAGTCATCTTCTCACCTTCCTCCTGGAAGCTGGAGATTTGTCAGAGATCGTTTGTTAATTCATTTGTTTGTGCTTTGATTGGCAGGTTTTCATATACCGCTTATTTTGGAAGAGTAGGGACCGTCCACGGAGGATCCGTATGGAGGATATCAAGAAAGCCTTCCCTTCTCACTCAGAGAGCAGCATCCGGAAGAGACTAAAGCTCTGTGCTGACTTCAAGCGCACAGGTCAGCCAGAATGGTGGCAGCCATGCAGCAACGTCATCTCCCTTGAAGTCCCCTTCTGAGGAATGGTCTTTGGACCTCCAGCTGGCCTGCTGGAGGCTGGGCATGGTGTTGAGAGAGTGGGAATTTCACTTCCTGAATCTTTTTCAGGGATGGACTCAAACTGGTGGGTGCTGAAGACCGATTTCCGTTTACCAACTGAAGAAGAGATCCGAGCCATGGTGTCACCAGAGCAGTGCTGTGCTTATTACAGCATGATAGCTGCAGAGCAGCGGTTGAAGGTAACTCATCCTACCTTCTCCTTCCCCATAGCCGTCACTGAGCTGTGCTTCCCCTTGGCTTTAGAGGAATACTCGAGGGGCTTAATGGAGGATGCTGTCTGGCTTTTCGTCCAGAAGATTCTGAATGGATGAGGTGTTTCCTATATTCTGAGGCACTGGCAAAATTACTTTCCTCCAAAAAAAGGGTTGCTTCTCCATCTGGGTGGTGATGGGCAGCTATATGAGCAATGAAGTCACTTGCAGGCTGTGTCCAATCAGGCAAGCCCAAATGCTGCAGGTGTAGTGAGTGTAGTGTGGAGGAGAAAGCCAGCCTATGTTTCCAGTTCTGTTCCTTCCAGAATGGGCAAAGACCAGGGGCCCTGAGCTGGCTCCTTGCTCTGTTGGACTTCACTTATGAGGAACTGAAGTTAAGATTTGGACTTAAGAAGTGATGAATGTTCACCGTGGACTTTGAGCAACTGACCACTTAGCTGACCTGTCCTAAGTGCCTGGATTCCTACTGATGACATTTCTTTCACTTTGGTCCCTAAGGTCCTAATATGATGTTCAGCCTGTTTGTTTTGTTTGTTGGGTGACTTGTCATCCCTTGTTTCCCTCTTTAGGATGCTGGCTATGGGGAAAAATCTTTCTTTGCTCCAGAAGAAGAGAATGAAGAAGATTTCCAGATGAAGATAGATGATGAGGTAAACCTTGTGCTGATTCCGTGGCAGCCCGTGTTCTAGCTCCCCAGCGGCCTCCTCATTCCCGAGCTGTACGCTGCTGTCCTGGGGATGCCATTTCCCATGTAATCCAGAGCAGCAAGAAGTTGGCCAAGAACAGAAGAAGGAAAGGGAAGTCAGCCATGCTATGGAGGGGAGGGAAGTGGTTCCTTGCTCTTCCTGTGCTGAGGTGTGGGGAGTGATGGAAGCAAGAGATAGCTGCTGACTTAGAAAATCTAAGAAACAGTCCTAGAGCTAGAACTTGGAGCCAAGAATTAACCACTGTCCCTCTGACACATGCTTGCCCCAGTTTCCTAAACTATCAAGTGTAGTTAGTAATATGATTCCAACACCCAGAGAAGATTGGACTGTTTGCAAACAGGGAGGCTGAAAAGAGCCTTATGGCCAGTAGGTAATGGACCTTGACCTGCTGTTGCTGGGGCAGGAAAGACTATTGAGTTTGTATAGCTTGACTGCTCATGTTCAGAAAGCTTGGGGAAGTCAAAGCAACTATGAGAAGGAAACCTATGCTTCAGTGTTCATTTGCATTTGCTTCTCGATGTGGGCTATAGTTGAGGGGTGGGAGGGGGCCGGCAGTGAAGTTGTGAGTTGTGAAGAGCATGTCTTCCCCATGGTCAGCCAGTTAACCCACTTGGAAGATAGTGGGAGAAAGGAGAACAGTGTTGTGTGTGCTTTCAAAGGTCTCCTTGTTCTTTTGGGGGGGGGAGGCTGGGTAGAAGGGCTCTCATGCTTTCCAAACTTTCCTGTCTGCTTTAGGTGCGTACTGCCCCCTGGAACACTACAAGGGCTTTCATTGCAGCCATGAAGGGCAAGTGTCTCCTGGAAGTGACTGGGGTGGCAGATCCAACAGGGTGTGGGGAAGGCTTCTCCTATGTGAAGATTCCAAACAAACCGAGCCAGCAGAAGGTGAGACTGGCCAAGGCTGTGAGGGCGTGTGCAAGGTGACTTCACTGGGAGGGGCATTGCCTACAGGTTAGAGCAGAGGGAGACCTTCAGAGTGGTAGGCTAGTTGCAAGAGCAGATATTCTGGGGTTTCCTTACTCTTTTATGTTTTGAGATAGGATGATAAGGAACCCCAGCCAGTGAAGAAGACAGTCACGGGAACCGATGCAGATCTCCGTCGCCTCTCTCTAAAAAATGCCAAGCAACTTCTCCGTAAATTTGGTGTACCTGAGGAAGAGGTTGGTGTGGAGGAGGCTGACTGGGCTTTGTGTGGAGGGTAAAGCCAGGAGTCAGGTGTGAGGGGCAGTCTGGGGATTCCTAAGGTAGGTTGGATAACGCTAGTCCTTGTACGCTCTTTTCAGGGCCTAGTCTCCCCAAAGCCTTCTACTTCATCCACTTGGTTTTGTGGTCCCACAGTCCCTCAGCCTTTTTCCAGAATCATTTAAAGAACTGAATGTGTGCATATGTGTGCATATTGTCACAGATCAAGAAGCTATCTCGGTGGGAAGTAATCGATGTTGTGCGCACCATGTCAACAGAACAGGCTCGCTCTGGAGAGGGCCCCATGAGTAAATTTGCTCGAGGGTCAAGATTTTCGGTGGCTGAACATCAAGAACGCTACAAAGAAGAGTGTCAACGGATCTTTGACTTACAGAACAAGTGTGTTGCTAAAATGCTATTGGCAGCCAAAGTTGGAAATGGTAGGAGGGGCCTCCCAGAAATGTAACTGAGGAGGCAAGAGTCTGAGATTCCAGAGCAACTTAGTGTCTGTAGTAAGGCTGTCAGGGAGCCAGCCCTCTCACTGTCCTGAGTGACACAAGAAAGAATATTAAAGGGACAGAAGGGGCCAGGACAATTTTCCCTCTTGGCTTCTTTGGGTCTGGGAGAAGCGGTAAGGCAGATGTTTTGTCTTTGGGAATGGCTTGGTGGAAGAATTGGTTTCCCATTGGTCTTCTTTGACTTATTTCCCCCTTTAGCTGGTACAGGGCTATAGCACTTCATCAGACTTGCTTTTTGTGTCTCTGCTTGAGTCTCTCCAACTTCTTAGCAACTTGAGGTGGCCCTTAGTGGGGTTCATTTCTTGGCTTGCCTGTCCAAACTCTACTTTGGACTATACCTCGGTGGGGTTGTTGTTTTGCTGGTTTTCATGGTGGTCTTACTTTCAGAGTTTTGTCATCGACTGAGATTTTGTCAACTGACACTGACAGCAGCTCGGCTGAGGACAGCGACTTTGAAGAAATGGGCAAGAACATTGAGAACATGCTACAGAACAAGAAAACCAGTTCTCAGCTATCGAGGGAGCGAGAGGAGCAGGAGCGGAAGGAATTACAGCGAATGCTACTGGGTGAGGAAGGTGCCAATGACAAGGAAACGGGCAAGAAAGAGAAGAAGGACAAAAAGGGACTGTGTACGTAACACAAAATGATATGCGGCAGAGTGTGGCGCAACAGGAAAAATGGGGGATGAGATTAGAGAAGCCAGAAGGTTGGTAAAAAGGTGGATTGGCCTCTGAAGCTCAGTAAAGGAAAAATCAGAGACAGAGAGACAGAGATAGAGGAGCCCTATTGGGAACGATGGGAACTACTTGCCATCTCCAATAGTTGATGTTGGCTTGAAAGCAGCCTAGGTGCGCCAATAGCATGAGGGTGGCCAGGGAAGGTAGTTTGGTGAGAGTGGTGGACTGACATTGTGATGAACAGAACCTCTTGTTTCCCTTGCATTACCTTGCCTACTCTCTTCCAAGCCACCATTTTGTGCTGTCAGTGTTACACGTCTTCACTCAGGGCAGAGAAGAGTCTAGCTTCTCAGGGTTACAGAGAAAGGTTTGAAAGGCCATTTCTCTCACCAACAGTGAGCTCTGGAGGCTCTCACAAGGACGATGACACAGCCTCTGTGACCAGTCTTAACTCCTCAGCCACGGGTCGCTGCCTCAAGATTTACCGTACCTTTCGGGATGAGGATGGGAAGGAGTACGTCCGCTGTGAGACCGTGAGGAAGCCTGCTGTCATTGACGCCTATGTACGCATACGGACTACAAAGGACGAAGAATTCATGTGAGTGTGTGGGCCCTAGGCCTTGCTGTGGATCTCCAAGAAAGGGAAAACATTGCAGGAGCAGGCTTCAGCTTGACCTTCAGCTTCAATGACAAAGGTTAGACAGTACTAGTACTGATTTTGAGCAAGGAGTCTGGGCACTCAGTTTTACTTCCTTGGGAGTGCTGATTTACATTGGCTTTTCCAGGCAAGTTCCAAAGAAGATACTTTTGGTTGATTTGGGGATGATGGTTGGCTGCTTTGATGTCCCTTTGGGGGTGGGGGTGAGGGAGGACACATGGGTTTGGGGGAGCAGGGCAGGGAGTGTGGTAAGCTTCTGTAGGATGAGGAGAGAATGTTTGCTCCTTATACCAGTCTTTGTATGTGAATGCAAGGGGAGGGTGATTGCATTTTGGAGGCTTTCTCTGTCCAGGCTTGCATGAGGCCCTGTATCGTGTTACCATCACTGCTTTCACAAGTTCCATTACTTTCCCATCATTGAGGTGCTGATAGAACACTGTCTTAGAGAGCCCGCCGGAAATATGTTTGTTTTAGTCGGAAATTTGCCCTGTTTGATGAGCAACACCGGGAAGAGATGCGGAAGGAAAGGCGAAGGATCCAGGAACAATTGAGGCGGCTCAAACGGAACCAGGAAAAGGAGAAGCTCAAAGGTCCTCCTGAGAAGAAACCCAAGAAAATGAAGGAACGGCCTGATTTGAAGGTATCTTTGAGCATCCAGAATAGCAATGTATGGCAGGATAGACTACCAGGTGGTACAGTGGATAATGGGCGGGACTTGAAGTCAGGAAGACCTCGGTTCAGATTCTGCCTCAGACATTTGTTAGCTGTGTATGTATATGTTATGGGTATGTGTGTGTATATATGTGCCTATGTTTGTGTGTATGTATGTATATACATATGCAAGTGTGTATATATGTGTATTTTTTAAAACCATTTGTATTGGTGTGTGTTGTGTGTATGTGTATATATATGTTTGTGTGTATGTATCTTTTTTTTTTTTAACATTTGTATTGGGTGCCCTCTAGGGTGGTTCCATTTCCAGCCCCATTTTACAAGTGAAGCAGACTTAGGGCATTCAGTCTAGATTTGGTTGCAAATGTGGAGCTATTGAGTATCTGCTTTCTCCTCCTTGTGGAGAATGATGTTCCCTATTTCCAGCAGCGCAGCTCCAGATTGTGATAACATATTTATTCCCTGCCTTGTTTGAAGTTTCTTCCCAGTTCCATATAGCTCACACTTGGCACTTTCTCTGGTTGTCTTTTCAGATTCAGGTATAGTTTTATCTGTGCAATTGTGCACGGCTCTTTTTCCTCCAGAGGCCTTTGGATGATGAGGTAGAGAGATACCATTCAAAGGTGGAGAATCTGAGGCTGTGGATGGTTTATTGCTTGCTTGGTGTCTGTCACCTCTGAGGTGTAACTTTCTTTTTCTCAGCTAAAATGTGGAGCTTGTGGTGCCATTGGGCACATGAGGACAAACAAATTCTGCCCTCTGTATTACCAAACCAATGCTCCACCCTCCAATCCAGTCGCCATGACCGAGGAGCAGGAGGAGGAACTTGAAAAAACTGTCATCCCTAATGATAATGAAGAGCTTATCAAGGTGGAAGGGACCAAGATTGTCTTGGGAAAGCAGCTGATTGAGAGGTAAGGGGTGGCCGAGGAGCAGGAAGCATCTGGAGCCCAGTGGTATTGAGGCTGGGCTGGCTGCTGTTACAAGAGGCAGGAGTTAGAGTGGGTGTGGGACTAGGAGCCCTGGGCTTACTAAGTACTTGCTGCTTCCTTTGACCTTGAACTTGTCATTTCCCTTTTTCTGAGCTTCAGTCTCCTCATCTGTAAAAAGAAGGGGTTGGATTCAATGATCTCTAACCTTCTGTGATTCAAAACATGTCACAGTTACCCACAGTGCCCTTAGCCACCTCCTAATATGACAGGATAGAGCACCACGTAGGTTAAGGAACTCCAGTGCATTTCTCCACCTGGCTTCTGCCCTTAGGGATTGAATTAAAAATGTCATGGAGAAGCAGCCCTTTTTTTAATGGACCTGTGATGTCATCAGTCTAGTAGTCCCTGCAGAGCACAACTCATTCTGTGGGACTCTTGTCCATGCCCTGCATAGGTGGGCCACTCAGTATACAGGAGGCCTTCCTTGAGGTCTCTTCGCATTCTGTGGGTACCAGTGCAGCACTCCCTTGCTCTCCCTGAAACAAAAACCCATCTTTTTAACACCAATATTTTTCTGGGGATGCATATGGCTGTGCATGATGGAACACTCCAATCTCTGAAGAAGGCTGCAGCATATTACTAATGATGACTGTCGATCAAGAAGTGGCGTAAAAGATCTCATCCAGGAGATATATGGTTGGAAAAGGAGGTAGGCCAGTCACGTAGCAAGATGGCAAAATGGCGGGATAACCGGAGCAGCCAGAAATCTATAGCCATATACTTAAATACATATATATATGTATATGTGTGTGTGTATATATATTTCTTTTTTAAGTTAAATATTTTTTTTAATCGACTTCAACAGCTTTATAGAAAACCCCAAATATCCGAAACTAGTTACATCATCTCTCAAGCTCCCTTCTGAGCTTTGTTAGTGTATATACATACCCACAGAAGACATAGCTGCAGTCAATTTGTATGTAGCCCTGGGCTTTTTTAACTTGGTGTTCTTTCCTAACACATGTCCAGGTGCTTGATACTGACAGAACTATGGCATAGTACACCATAGTTTACTTAACCCATGTCCCTTTTCAGGGGTATTTGGGTTTTGTTTCCAGTTTTTGTTTTTTAGTTCTAAATAACACCATTTGTGAAGATCCGTGTACAACCTGGCCTTTTTCCCTTGGGCTGCATTCTCAAAAGTGAAATTGTTGGTTCGAAGTACATGAACAGTTCTGTAACTTTTGCAAAATGTTGCCAGGTGGAGTAAGCATATGTAGGAAGGGAAATAAGAGCAGTCCTAAGTCAGTTGGCAGAATTCATCTACGGGAGGAGAGCAGGGGGTGAGGCTTGACTAACTGGGGCAGGGAAAGAGTGTGGTTTGAGAACTCCAACACCAACTTGGATTTCTTTACCTCCATGTGGGTTGAGGCCTGTGGCCAAGCTTTTTTTTTTTCCTGAATTAGAATCATAGATTCTAGAGTTGGAAAGAACCATGGAGATCATCTGATTCAGCTCCTTTATTTTACATATGAAGAAACTGAGGCCTAGAGAGGCTGTGATTTGCTCTGTTTCTTTCATATTAAGTTACAGCTACTGTGAGGTCCTGTCAGAGCTGAGCCTTGTAAGGAGGATGCCTGCAGGGCATTAAGTTATCTTCCCAACTCCAGACCCATTTTTAGGTATTTCAGAACCTTTCCTGGAGGTTGAGGGCATAGTGTTGGTCACTCTTGGCATTGTTTTTATAGTGCAGATGAGGTTAGAAGGAAATCGCTGGTTCTCAAGTTCCCTAAACAGCAACTTCCTCCCAAGAAGAAACGCCGAGTCGGGACTACTGTTCATTGTGATTATTTGAATGTGAGTCTCTGTGTTCCTTCCTTTGCTTCTCACTGACCCACTCGCCATCTGACACTTGCTTTAGTCTTCGCTCTGCATGCTTGGCCACACTGTTGCTGGCTTTGCTTTTCCAGAGGGGCACAGATGTGTCTGTCTTTCTACCTTTTGATTTCCAGCGACCCCACAAGTCTATCCATAGACGACGGACAGATCCTATGGTGACACTGTCATCTATCCTGGAGTCCATCATCAATGACATGAGGGATCTTCCCAATGTGAGTACTTAGTATTTACTAGAGGAAAGATGGCAAAGCCCTCATATGGGGAGTGGATGCTTGTAACTATTGATTTCTCTAAAATGCCATAAATGAACCTGGGTCTTCCATGTGTTGGCAGATGCAGAATTAAGTAGCTTTAAAAACATCAGACCCCCTTGAGAAGTTCATTAAATTGTTCAGGGGGAGAATGATGTGGGAAAATTTGATCCTCAATTTAGTTACTTGGACTTGCCAGCCTGGCTTTTAGCACTATTGGCACGTGGTTTCATCAGTAGTTTGTTTTAGGGGGAGGTGTTACCCAGACCTGCTCCCTCTGGAAAACTGGTGGTGATTAGGCTTCTAGAGTATGGGAGAGACCTTAGGGCAAAGTTCAGTCTAAGACCCCCTTGTGTCTCTCTCATCTCCTTCTGCTTCTTTCCAGGGGATCAGGTCATTGTTGCCTTTTGACAGGACTATTGTAATAGTCCCCTGATTGGTCTTCTTGCCTCCAGGTTTCCATTGCATTGCTCAGGTTGTGTAAGATCTTTTACTTGCCTTCATTAACTCCCTATTATTCAGTAGGCAAAGTGGAAACTCCAGAGTCTGGCGTGTTCAAGGCCTTCCATGTGTAGCTCTAAGTCTTCTTGTTCTGCCTCTTTTGTTCCTGTGCCTTTCCTCATGTTGTCTTCCTTCTCTGAAAAAGCTTGACCCTTCCCCCATTTCCCTGCCTTATTTTAAGGACCAGCTTTTTCATGGACACTTAACCTCATCTTCCCCCACCACCCATGCCGTTCAAGTCTCTGGCTCTCTCTATCTCTCTCCCTCTCTTCAGATTTTTCCTAATGTTTTGTCTCACTCTTTGTTTTATATTTACCACAGGCTTTTTAGAAGAGTGATAGGACCTATTGCCACTGATCTTGAGGGCAAGAGTTGTTTCTCATTTTGTCTTCAGGTTCCCCTTCCACAGTTGCATAGTTGGTACTTTAATGTTGTTCAATTGAATTGCTGGTTCTCATTTGCACAGACTTATCCTTTCCATACACCAGTGAATGCAAAAGTTGTGAAGGACTATTATAAAATTATTACCCGGCCCATGGACCTGCAAACGCTCCGTGAAAATGTCCGTAAGCGCCTCTACCCATCCCGGGAGGAATTCAGAGAGCATTTGGAATTGATTGTGAAAAATAGCGCCACATACAATGGTAAGGAACACCAACTCCTTAGCTGGATAGGACCTTGCGAGGTCAGCTGGTCTAATTTTGTATATGTAGAAAGTTGGTCCCAGACCCCAAATCTCAGGAAATTGCAAGAGCCATGAGACTGAGACCGAAGCTTTTAGTGTACCATGATATGGTTAGCATTACTTTAGGGTAGGGAGGTACATGGCAGAGTGGATAGAGGGTGAGCCTTAGAATCAGGAAGACCTGAGTTCAAGTCTTGCCTCTTGGAATGGAGTACCTTCTCACAGCACCAATCAACTCTCAAGATATTTAGTTATAGACAAGTTGCTGAACTGCATTGATGGGAGGGTATTTCCATACTGGGAGTTCACCATATTGTTGAAATTATGGGTCTAGACCAAAAAATACCCAATCTAACCCAAAAAACTTTTAGGGTAGCTATCTGGCCTATAGCCTTGGAAGTAGGAGGCAATCACTGTGAAGGTGGCTGATACATTTTATGTCTAGTTCAGTGTGTCTTGTAGAATTCATTAATTTTGTCTTCAGACAGACGGGGTTATTATGCATAAAAAATAAGTTCTTTGAGATACTTCATTCAACAGCTCCTGAATGCCATGGACATACCCATTCCCAAAAGCCTCAAGAATGTTAAGGACTGTTTTGGAGAGAGAGCTAGCACAGTGGACCATAGGGGCCATTGATAATCCTGAAGATGAGTAAAGTCATACATGAGCTTGTAACTCAGAGCTCTTACGTGTTGGTAACATTGTTCATTATAGAGTTGAAAACTACCAAGATAAGAGAAAAACATCAGTGCTAGAAATTCAGCCTCACTGTGCAGTGCCAACAGAACAGCTCGGAAAGGTCCACCAGGAACACTGTTTATCCTTAATTCTCTACTGGTATACCTGCCTTATCTGTTGGGAGGGAACAATGCCAGAGCCATCTACTACTATGAGAGCAGATTGCCACTGCCATCCTACCTACCTTCTTGGTTAGTTTCATACAAAACTCTACTGACCATGAAATGGCAAGACAGGATGAGCACCAGTGGCTTGGATCAAGTGATATTCATTGGGCTAAGTCTTTTCAAAGAATGGATGATAAGCAAGCTGACCATTTTTGGTGTGATGTGCTAAAAAGTGGAATTGCCAAGATCCCGAGTACCAAGTACTTAAGTCAGGGATATTGTGAAGCCCAGCTTTAAGCTGCTAGATACTTCTGTGAATAGTTTGGAACCGCAGCAGCATGCAGACCAGTGCTTCTTAAACTGTGGGGTTGTGACCTCCTATGGGGTCATGACCCACAGTTTAAGAGGCGCTGATCTAGACCAGCGGTTCCTCACCTTGCTTGTGTCATGCACCCCTTGGTGAAGAAGCCGATGAATTCCTCCAAAGCATGTTTTTAAATGCACAAAACACATAGGATTATAAAAGAAATCAGTTCTGTTGATATACCATTATCAGAAAATTAAAAAAGAAACCAAGTTAAAATTCCCTGATCTAGACCAAGTCAGTGTGCAGGAGTCATGGATGGAAGGAAGGACTTTGAATCAGTCACAAGACTGAGCATCATTCACAGTGCCAGGCTCTGTCAACAGGAGCTCAGGTCATAAACTGCACGTCCTTTCTGTGGAAGAAATGCTCATGATGTCGTTTAGCACTAGCCATTCACACAGTCAGAACCACAATTAGTGGTATCGTCTTCATATCATAGAGAAGTTAAGGTCGAAACCAGGCTGTGTGCTAATGGGGAAATGTTTTGCACGTCTACATATTTGTGAGGGGTTTTATTTTTCTTGTCCTCGTGGGTAGGGGAAGGGGAGAGGGAAGTGAGAGATTTTGGAACTGAGAAAAAACAATTGAATTAAAAAAAGAAATCAGGCCACGTGGTGTGGCTCTTGTTTGGTAACGGCCTTGATGCTTATAAATCTCCCGGTATGATTGTAGGGCCAAAGCATTCATTGACTCAGATTTCTCAGTCGATGCTGGATCTCTGTGATGAAAAACTGAAAGAGGTGAGCCACCATTGTTCCAGGTCTGTCAGAATGAGGACAGGGCAAGGGGTGGGACAGGAGGGAAAGGGTGAGAGTGGAGAGGGGACTGATGGGGAGAGGGAGGGACAGGGACGATGAAGATCCGAAGTGAGCCGGTGCTGTGATAACTGGATGAGGAGAGATTTCAGAAGGAGAGGAGAGCAAGCAGGCCGCATGCCCGAACCATCCCGCTAACTTTCATTTCAGAAAGAAGATAAACTGGCCCGCTTAGAGAAGGCCATTAACCCCTTGTTGGATGATGATGACCAGGTGGCATTCTCTTTCATTCTGGACAATATCGTCACCCAGAAGATGATGGTGGTTCCAGACGTAGGTGGCCTCTGTTCTGGGCAGTGTGATGATGGTGCAGGGGTCAGGGGCTTATGGTCTTGGTTGCATGCGGGTGTGTGTGTAAGGTTGATTCAGTCAGAAAGATGATTAGAATGGTGGCCCAGCAACCTCCTCCAAACTGGAAGAGGCAGAGGTAACTGGATAAGAGTACAGTTAGACGGATTCAGGAGCCAGCTGAGTGACTGGCCCAAAGAATAACGATTAATGGATTGAGTCCAACCTGGAAGGAAATTTCTAATGGTGTGCTACGTATGTGGCTGTGTCTTCATCCCCATTCAATTCTACAAACATTCGTTAAACCCCTACTGCATGGCAGGCTCTGTACTAGGAAAACAAAGATAAACTGCTCTCAAGAAACTTATATCCTACTGGGGGGAAGAAACACGTGTGCAGATAAATAAATACAAGATACATGCAAAAGAAATACCAAGAAACGAAAAGTTAATTTCCGAGACTGGGAGGGGGCAGAGTAGGGACCGACAGCCAAGGGAATGAGGAAAGGTCTGCGACAGGAGGTGGCACTGCAGTAGAGCCCTCAAGGGAGTTAGTGTTTCTGAAATGGAGAGCGTTCCAGCCTTGGGGCACAGCGCATGCATTGGCATACGGAATGTGGAGTATGGAAATGGAAAGGCTATGAAAGGAAGCATTGTGCCATCAGCCTGGAGAGAAATGAATGTTTGTATGGAGGGCTCACCCTGTGCCAAACGCTGGGATGCAGAGAGAAAAGTCAGACAGTCCTTGCCGCAAGGAGCTCCTATTCTAACGGAGGCAACACATAGGAAAGGTTTCAGCTGTAAGTCAGATGGAAATAAAGGTCCCATGGTCCTTGGGGTAGAGTAGCAAAGCAGGTGCTCAGGCCTCTTTTCTAGTGTCATTTTCACTGGTAAAATCTTCTAGGTCTCTGTGGTTGCACCATTGGACAGGACCAAGGACTTTGGTGGTCAGGGTTTTCCTTTCTCAATCTTTGGTAGCTGTGTCCATAGCTTCTGCAGGAGCAGTCAGTCCCCAGGCTGCATCTCCCCAGGGTTTTCTTCCCAGGAGGATGGCTGAGGGCACAAGGCTGGAAGCACTGCTCTTCCAAGGCTCTTGGGTTCAGGGTCCTTGCCTGCCTTCATCAGGGTCAGATGGTGGTTAAGGTAGTGGTGGTTTAATTTGCTTGGCTCATGTTGCCTACTGTCCCTCTCTCTAGGAGCCTGGCTGCTTCAGCTAGGTTGGCTAACTTGCTATGTAGGTGGCAGTTGGTGGCGGTGACTGGCACCTTCTCCATAGGAATCATCTCCCTGGATGATGGCTGCGAGGGCTGGGCTGGAAACAAAAAGCACTAGTCTGGGGTGGGGTTTGGAGGTGTGTTCCCATTCTATTCAATATGCTTATCGCTCTTTTAGAGACAGAAGCGTCCTTAGAAGTCATCAGGTCTAGTCTTCTCATTTAACAAACGAAGAAATTGAGGCCCCAAGAGGTAATGTGACTTGCTGACAGTCACACAGCTACTAAGTGTCTGAGGCAGGATTCAAACCTGGGTCTTCCTGACTCTGCTACATCGTAGATGTTGGTATAGATGGACTGCTTATATGTTTGTAAATGACATGAAGCTCGGAGAAGTAGCTCATACTATGACAGAATCAGGATCCCAAAAGATATCTGAGACTAGAATTATGGACTAAATCTGACAGGGTGGAATTGAATAGCCCATTAACAGCATTCTGCACTTCAGTTTTTAAAAATTCAACTGTACAAGTATAGGATGGGGGAAAAGACCTAAAATGTTATGAAAAAGATCTGCAGGTTTTCAATTGACTACAAGATTCATAAGATGCAAAACTTTCATGATCATGCAAGGAGCTTACATTCTACTGAGATAAGTATGATGGGTATAAAGGAAAGTTCTGGACACAATTCTCTAGTAAAATTTGAGGAGGAAGAACATTTTCAGATGGGGGAATCAAGGAAGACTACATGGAGGAGATGGTACCCAAACTGAGCCTTGAAGGATGAGAGAGATTCTAAAAGGTGTCTGAAGAGGGAATGCATTCCAGGCTGGTGTGACCTCAGGGAATATGGGAGATGCCATGGCAAGTTTGGGGGAACAACTGGAACATTATGTGTATGAAGGGGGTGTAATGTGAGACAAGGCTACAAAGGCTGCTTGGAGCTAGTTGGTGGTGGACCTTACATGCCAGTTTGGATTTCTTTTTGTTTTAGAGGCAAGAGGGATCCACTAGGTTTGTTATTTTGTTTTACCTGAGGTACCCCAAACTGGGCCTTTAGATTATTTTGACAGATGTGTATACAGAGGAGAAAATGAGAAGGAAGGGAAACTATTTTAGGAGGCAGTTAGAATTGTCTAAACAGGAGATGCCAAGGGCCTGATGTCAGATGCTCTTTGACATGCCCTTTGACCAAACTAAAACTAGAGATAGAATAGTTCTGTTGTCCTCTGCCCTACTCAGCCTGCATCTGGAGTACTAAGTTCAATTGTGGTCACCACATTTTATGAGGGGCATCGGTAAGCTGGTACATGCCCAGAAGAGGGCAATTTGGTAAGGGAACCATGTTCTATGAGGACAAGGTTAAGAAAGTGAGAATCCTTGTTTTGAAGAAAAGACGTAGAGGTTGACATACTACCTGCCTTCAAATATGTGAAGGGCTGTCATTTGGAAGAAGCAGCAGAATTACTCTTTGGCCATAAAGAACTAGAACCAATGAGTGGAAATTCCATGGAGGGAAAATAAATTTTGTCTTAGTATATGAAGCCAAATAGTTATAGCTGTTCAGAAAAATAGAGCCTGCTTTGTGTTGTAGTAAGGTCCCTGTCACTGCAAGTGTTCAAGAAGCTGGCTGACCACCTAGCAGGGAGGTTGTTCTAAAGAATACTCTTACATTAGATAGGGATTGAGGTCCTTCAAGTACAATTCTTCCTGATCTCCGGGAACGTAGGTGGTATGTGAGTGGAGGACAGAGGTTACCACGGTGTAGTGGCCCTCCCGAAGGCACAGAGCCCTTTGCAGTTTTTATGACTCTTAGCAGGTAAATGCCCCTAATAAGATGCACCTAGCATCCTAATGAAGAGACTTCCACTTAGAACTCCTTTGTTGAACACTACTCTGGTATTGATGAACTAGGGTTGTTTATTTTCCCCTTTTCCTCTTAGCTCATAGTACTGTTCATTCGAAGCTTCTGCTCTCCAGAAATCCTGAGCTAAGTTGGAAGATTGTTTTCTAGTGCGAACTTGAGAAAAGGGGCAGTCAGGATTAGGGCAGAAGGAGCAGTAGGAGCTCAAGCTTATGCTGTAAAGCTGAAGGTCGCTCGAGTTACTCATTTTTCTCTTCCCTGTAGTCTTGGCCATTTCATCACCCAGTGAATAAGAAGTTTGTTCCAGACTATTATAAAGTGATTGTCAATCCAATGGACTTGGAAACCATCCGAAAGGTGAGGGCTTTGAGCTGGCAACATCCCTTTGGCACTTCCTGCTTGTGAGTTTGGATCTAACTGCTTGATTCTTCTAATTATAGAACATCTCTAAGCACAAGTATCAGAATCGGGATGCCTTCCTGGATGATGTGAACCTTATCCTAGCCAACAGCATTAAGTACAATGGTGAGTATTTCTAGGGGCTCGCCAACAGCATTAAGTACAATGGTGAGTATTTCTAGGGGCTCTCTGATCTCTTGTTGGGGCCCAGAGTTCTCTTGCTCAGATGATGCTCTGCTCAGAGGAACATCCACCTTGTTTCTGTGTTGATGGAGGAATCAGTTTTCTCCTGGATACTTGTCTTACTTAGTGAAAGCCAGAAATAAGAATGGTTCTTTGTGGCACTGTCTCAATGTCGTCTGAGGTCACTTTTGAAGCCTGAGGATGAGAAGTTCAGAAAGGCGCACTCTGAACTCCCAGGAAATCTTTAATTGGGTGAATGAGAGAGTGGGACTAGTTCGAGGACGTGGGGTGGTGTGGTTGCCTAACCTTGATTGTGCCTCAGCCCTTAGGTAAGTGTTACTACAGAGCAGGCTAGAGAAGCCGCCAAGGGGAAAAAGGAGTCACCTACTGGACCCTGAATACAAAGCTATCTTGTTCCACATCTACTAATAAACAGATGCCTATAAAAATGGGCAGGGAAGATGCTGTCAAAAATGCATCTTAGAGTTGAAGATTCTGAATAAGAGCTAAAGGGATAAATGAGAGATGGCCGTACTGACAGGCAACATATTGAAAGGAACTCATTTGATTCCAAGTTCTGTTTGCTCGTGCTGCCATTCTGCCTAAAGGCCCAGGAACACAGCCATTCCATACATCTTAATAGATCTTACTTGGTCATTGATCACGAATGCTCTGGAGAGCCAGCTTTATTTTGATGGAGGAAGTCAGCTTCCTCCCCCATGCCCCATCTTATTTGTACAAGCCTGGTGATGTTTCACTGTGCTATTTGTTAACTTTCACAGATGTTTTAACAGGTATGACCTAAAGTCAGCCCATTATGGTAATTTTGTAAGGCAGAAACCAAAAGCTGACAATAGTGTCATGCATTGCCAATATTCTAGTTACTCTTCTTGGTACTTTAAGCCTCCCCAACCCCCTAACTTCCCCTAGACCACTTTGGAGCATTTGCCTAGACTGCCTTCTGTGAGCATGCCTTGTACTAGGTAGATATCTGATGAATTTTGGAAAGACCAGTTAATAATAAATGTAACCAAACCATTGAAAGGTTAGTAATCCCTCCTTCAAAAATGCAGCCAAAAAGGGAGCTGTACCTCAGAGGAATCCTTTTCCATAGCTGGGTGTGCTGGAGTCAGAGCTTGGAATTCTGATAAAGATAGTGCCCTTCTGTTCCACCCCATCCCCATTGGTGCATCCACACCAAGTTGGGGCCCCTCACAGCATGTCCTGAGTTCTCCTGTTACTGCTCACAACACAGGTTGGGAGTGCTGCACGTTATGCATTATCTCATTTGAGGTTGGTGCGGTTATGATTTTATAGATAAGGAAACTGAGGCACAGAGGTTGAGTGACTTGCTAGGAAGAATCTGAAGCAGGATTCAAGTCCAGCACTATATCCACTAGACCACTTAGCTGCCTGCTAGTGTAGAGTGTGACTTTTACTTACTGTGATCTTGGGAGACGGTTTTATTAGTTGTTTTGAAAAAAAAAATCCATCTTCCCGCCCATATGGCTAACCACCTGGTGATGAGCCTCTGCCCTTCACTAGGCTGGTCTTCAGACATACTAGGCCTCTGCCTCCAGGCCCTTTGAGAGCCCAGGGAGGCTTGAGAGTACAACTTTCATGAAGAAATAAGACATTAGCCAGCTTGCAGAACTGCAAATTCAGGTTTTGCCCCAAATTAACACGTAAGCTCTGAAAAATATAGGGGCCCTTGACACGATCCAGTCCAAATCCCTCATTTTACTCATCTAGGCCCCTAGTTCAAGGTCACCCAGGGAGCAACTGGCACAGCCAAGTCCTTGGACTTCAAATCCTTCAGACCTCATTAGCTTCCTCTTCATTGATAGAGCAGGTGGAAAGATTTGTAAATAGCAACTTGATCTTAAAGCCTAAAATGGATAAAGTTTTAAACAATGTAACATCCTTTTGATAGCCTGTAGTATGTGAAACATTCTAAACAGATTTTTAACCCCACTTAGAATTGAAACAAGGTCACTTGAACCAAATGAAATACAGTGTTGCAGTAAAAGGACTGATTTGGCCAAAAAAGCTTTTTTGTGACATTTTGTACCAAGAGAAATGAAAGGGGGGGATTATACTTAAAAAGCCCAATCACAAAAAATTCACATCTTATAGTAATTTTAAAAACACTGCTTCTGACCTGTTTTCCCTGATAAGGAATGGGCACCATTTTTGTACAACTTAGTTTTAGGAAGTTGTCTTAAGAGTTTAAGTGATTTGCTTATGGTGACACGGCTATTATATGTCAGAGACAGAACCTGAATCCAGGCCTTCCTGACTCTTTGGAGCCAGCACTTTTCAAAATATCACACTGTAGTCTTCTCCCCTCTCCCCCTTCCCCTTGCTCTTTTGAGGATCAGAGTAGAGGGGTGACCTAAGCAACCCCACGGTTCAGCTTTCCCCATATGTGAACTAGTGAACAAGTAAAAACTGTATTAAATTAAACTAATCCCAAGATTTTGAGTCCAAATGATTTCCTTCAAATAATTAATTGTGAAGGAAAACAGGTGATCTAGCTTAGTTTACCGGTTAACGTGGTATTTAAAGCACACTGGAGCATTGTAATTATGCTGGTTTGGGCTGGTGGTGGGGGGAGAGGGGAAAGAGTCCCTTGTTATGAATCTGCTTTTTAAGTGAGACCATGTCATATAGTCTCAAACAAAAGAACCTGTTGCTGTTTGAATAACTCAACTTAGTTTGGCTCTGAAACAGATCAGCCTTACATATGTTTCTTTCTTTTTGGTGAGTGTAAGTTATTTCTGTCATCTTGTTAAGTTATTGGCCAGTGTGAGTTATTGTCATCATCATGTGATTTCCATTTAGCAGGACTCTTAGTTTAAACCTAGTTAAAAAGGTTCCTCAGTGAGATTCCAGACAAATGGCTATTTCCTATGTCCTTTTCAGAAACCCACAGGCTGTGCCCTAAGTGTAGACTCTATACCCTCATCCAGGGTTGCAGTTATTCCCCAGTTGCAGATGTGTGTGCATGGTTCTTTTGGCTCTTGTTTTGGGATCTTAGCGCTTGACCCACATTCTATATAACAACAGAAGAATTTTGATGACTAGCTTTTGACATGTACAAATGGCTTTATTAGCTTTAATTTCTGTAAGAATTTGCAGGATAGATTTCTTACCAAGCACTGAAGATGTCCATATGGCTGTTTTTTTGAAAAAACATACATGATGAATGTCAGCAAATACACATCTCTTCCACAACTTTACTGGTAACGGTGTTAATCCATTTTTGTCTTGGCATAGAAGGAGGAAAATAATTTTTAGCTGGTGCTTCAAGGTTTACAAAGCGTTTTACAACCCTGTGAGGATCAAATGAGATAAATAGTTATCCTCATTTTACAGAGGAGGAAACTGAGACTTGAATGACTTGGCAGGGGGTCACACCACTACTAAGTTTCTGAGGCAGGATTTGTACTCAGGTCTTCCTGACTCCAAGTGCAGTGCTCTATTTATTTCATCACCTAATTGAAGTTAATTGACTTAAGAGGAAGGATAATACTGTTTGAGGAATGGTTATAATTGGATTAATGGGAGAATGTGTGACTAAGGCTGATCATTTAGATAAGAGATTTGACAAAATCCCCAAATTCTGTTGAGGAAGTATCAGCACTGCAATTCCTAAAGTGTCCTGGGAAGTTTGTCCCAACAGGTCACTAGAGCAGGGTTTGCGGGCTCATCTGTGAGAAGCAGGAGCAGCTCTGTCCTTGTCTCCCACATATGAAAGTGACTGAGAGAAATCTTAATCTTTTTCTCCCTGGTCATATTGTCCATTGTTGGCTCCAGCCTTGGTGTAGTGTTTTTCACCAAAGCGCTATAATTCACTTATTCCTGATGTTTGCTTGTGCCTCTACATGGAAACACTGAACATGTCTGTAATGGTTCTGTTTTCTTGTGCCATTATCATAGAGGTAAACTTTGAGATGACAATAGAAGTGCTTTTCAGTTCCGGTGGAACCTAGCTTCCTGAAGCTCTTGGCAGAGTTGCCGGTTGATCTGAGTGAAGCTGCCTACACTAATTTCTTCAACAATCTCTTCGGAGTTGCTTTGGGCCACAGCTTAACGAGAACGGGAGAGAGACAATCATGTACATTACTTGTATCTTCTTCAACCCCAAAGTATCCCCTCCTTGTCAAAATATCAAAGGTTCAGGGTTCCATGTTTAGTCCTGGGGACATCCTGGGAGAATGAAGGCACCAAATAATTATTGTGTTTATAGATTCGTGTTTGGAATCGTACAGAATGTCTCTTTTTAGTCTAACGATTGTCCCTTCTCAGATGAGTAGTGGCCCAATGCTGCCTACTGGTAATGATGAGGCTCTCTCACTTGATCAGCTCAGACTGTAGGACCCTCCTGGCTCCCTAGGGACATTAGACACAGACACTTTTTGGATTCCTTAGGATCGTTATCCTAGATTTGGTTGGGGCTATAGCTGCAACGTATCTCCAGACTTAAATTGGTTAAAAATTTCGCTTGCTGTTGCCATTTAGCCATTCTTCTTAAAGGCAAAGTAATGATTTTCTATAGATGCAGGAGGTAATGTAATATTCATTTACTTACTTTGGTGACCAGAAGTTACTCTGTACAGCTATTTTAGACAACCTCTTTCTGCAATTCCAACCACTTCCTTCTTTAAAAAAAAAGTCAGTGGAGATGTTGAAAATGTGGCCACCATTTTTCATATAGCAGCTTTTTAGACAGCCAACAAACATACTCTGGTTCCCACTCAGTGGCCGGCTTTTCCAGGCTCCTTGGGATCCCAGGCCATGTCTGCCCGCCTTGTCCTTCACCTCCCCAGTTCTGCCTGTCCTTCATTCAGCTGTGAGGTCCCCAACCAAACACGCTCCAGTCAGCACTGACAGAGTGACAGAATTGCTTCCAGACTTCCTGCCCTTTGTTTTATGGCTCTGAATGCTTTACAAACTCCACCATCACTGTCCTCATCGAAAACATGGAGCTGCCAATTTGTGGTGTATTAGGCAAGCTAAGTAGCTATGGCCCCTGCACTCTGTGAGCTTAGACTCTCTAAGACTGACAAGTGAAAACAGACATTACTAAAGACATACAGATACAGGAATAAATATGGAAATAGGTGTTCTTTGGCATTGTAAGGGGTTAAGTCTCTTTGTGGGGTGTAAGTGAAGTCCTGGGAACTGCATGTCTGGGAGAATGGGAATGGAAAAGAAATCTTCCCACCTCTTTTCCAATTAGGGAGGGCTTCCTGGAGAAGGTGGCATTTTAGTAGCTGTTGAATGGAAAGGAAAGGGCTTGGCAAGCTCTGTCCAAATATCCCTATGTTAGAAGTAAGGAATTTGAGCTACTGAGAGATATGTGTAGTCAGGATTTCCTCCCTCACTGGCCTCTTTGGATTTGTCCCAAGTTGTAGAGAATATACTTTTGAGAGCCTTGTGGGAGAACTCAGACCTGTGGGAACCCCAACTGTTAACTGCAGTAATCTGCCCCTGTCCATGGAAAACAGGGTCTCTTAACTGTCATCCTCTTTTACCCTCCAAGTTTCTGAGGGCCCGCTGGGAGGTTAGGACTCTCCACATTCCTGAATCGTGGAGCTTTTCTTCTCACTTAGTTGGAGTGTTCCTGGCCCAACTTTTGATTCCAGCTCTATTGGCACTGGGGAATCATTGACTTGGGAACTGATAGTATTGGCCTCTGTTATTTGGGTTTGGAGCAGGCAGTTTGTGTTAGGATAGAGCTCCAAATGGGCATATTTCAGTGAATCTCTGAGAGGGTCATTACTTTAAATAGGCCATTCTGTTCTCAAAGAGGTTTGTGATCCGTGTGGATACGGGATTTGAGGTTGACATATACAGACCATATCTCCCTGCTTCATGCTCTGGTAAATATTGGAGACCAAGGTGATAATTATCACGTTAGTCCGATATTCCTGTCCTTTTTTACAGACTGATGGCAAGCATCTACATTCAAATGGAGAATTTTGTTATTTAGCTGACAGGCACCTCCAAATAATGACGCGAAATGCCAAACTTGAGATCAAAGGCTCCTAGGGTTAGAGCTGGAGGGACCCCTGGGATTGCTTAGTCCAAGGTTTTGGGGTTTTGGTGTTTTTTTTTGCAGAGGAGGAAACTTAAGGCCTTGAGAAAAATGACTTGCCCAGGGTCACAAAAGAAGTTGATGACCAAGGGTACTAAGATAATGACACTATTCTGGTGATGAAATGACAGCATAGAGAGTTACAGAACTGATGGCAGCCAAGTGATGGCTTTTTCCCTTTTTTGTTACAGGTTCTGATAGTCAGTACACCAAAACTGCTCAGGAGATTGTGAACATCTGCCACCAGACTTTGGCTGAGGTAGGTGGCAAAAAGTGCTTTCATGGGACCCAGCCTGAAACAATGTCCTACTTTCTTGGGGTACTTCATTACATTTTGGTTGTTTTTCTAGTATGATGAACACCTGACTCAGCTTGAGAAAGACATATGTACAGCTAAGGAAGCAGCTTTGGAAGAGGCCGACTTGGAAAGTCTAGATCCAATGACCCCAGGACCGTATACTCCTCAGGTGAATGAGGACCAGGGATCTCCTGGGCGGGTTTTCCTGTTGCAGAAAATTGGGAGCACTGGATTTTGAACTGACCTTGGACTCACTCCCTTCCCCACACACTCCCATGTTTTGTCTTCAAGGCAAAATTAAGCGAGTCTTGCTGAATTCTGAAGAGGGCAGCCATGGGGCTAGTGGGTAAAAAGGCGTCTGCTTTCTGATATGTATTATCGGAGGCTGCTGAGCTGATGGGGCCAGAGCCTCTTCCTCTGGTGTGCTTTACACTCTCCACATTCTCTGGTACTTTTTTCTTCTGGGATTGGGTTATTTGCTAGTCTTTCCTATGAGGATTTTCAAGACCTTCTCAGGACCTTTTTTGAACGGAGGACCCTGGTGGCTGTAGGGCTGGGCCATACTGCTCTTGAGCCCTATAGATCTCCTGGCTGCCCATCCCCCTTCTCACTTGGCTTTTATATCGTCATGAGACCTGGGGAGCTCAAAGTTGCCTCTATCACATGGAGATGAAGGTGATCTGCTCCTCTTACACAGAGCTGTCTGCCTCCCTACTTTGACTCATCCTCTGCTATACTTAGCTAAGCTGTAATGCCAGAAGGCTGGCATACTTGGAGGGTAGCAATTAGCAGAGTGATATTGGCTCTCTTTCTGGAGGCTTTTAAAGAGTTATTTTAAGTTTCTGATGTAGTTTCTAGAGGCTTGGTTATACTTTAAAAGAAATTGGTGGGGAAGCTAAGGTGACATAGTGCATAGAGCAATGGCCCTAAAGCTAGGAGGACCTGGGTTCAAACCTGGCCTAAGCTGTGTTACCCTGAGCAAGTCACTTAACTCCAATTACCTCCAAGGAAAGAAAGAAAGAAATTGGTTATACTGGTTTACTTGATTATTGATTATATTTTAAAAGAAACTCATTTCTGAATTTTAAAAAATTCTTTCCAAACCCCATCAGGAATTCTTTTTATTCTCATTCTGTCCGTTTCCTTCTGTCAAAACTTTCTTTTTCTCTAAAGCAGCCATATAAATTAGCGCTGACCTTACAGGCCTCTGAGAGACAGAAAAGGCTTAGAAGAAAGTGAATCGAAGAGGCCACGTTCTAAGCTAGCCCCCAGCCCTGGTGTTGCCTGCCTTGCTTATGCTCTTTTGGGCATGCGCCGATAGATGCCCTGCTGTGAGAACGGGCAGCTTTACAAATCCCTTCAAGCCTGGCTTTTCCTTTTCATACCAAGCTGCTGTGCCTTTTTTCTTCTAAGAATGTTCCTAATGTCAGGTTCTCTAAACTTTTCTTACTTTCTCCTTCTAAAGAAATGTTAAAGAATGTTTTGTACCACAGCCTCCTGACCTTTATGATACGAACACATCCCTAAGTATGTCTCGAGATGCCTCAGTATACCAAGATGAAAGTAATATGTCTGCCATGGACACACCAACTACCACCCCAGAGAAGCAGGGGGTTCAGGTGAGAATTGCTTCCCTCTAAGAAATGATTTCTTAGTCATGATAAGCCACTAACCTTTTGATTCTCTGTAAAGAAGGCCTGAAATGTGGACCAAAAAGTGGCAGGTCACATGACTAACTTCTACATTGACAGAGTCAGGTAATGGTCCCATATGGATACCACAGTAGAAGTGCAAATAATGTTTCAGTTTGTGAAAAGTGTCTGCCATGTCAGGGGGTAACCTGATGGGCAACTCCAAGGAAGCACTAGAGTTTGGTTTCTTTCTCAGGGATTTCAGGAGCTGATTGCAAAACATTCTCTGGGTAGCAGGAGACCAGGACTACTTCTAGTTTCCTTTAGGGATCCACATTGAAAGGGCTGAGAAGCCCAAGAAGTCTCCTTGGTCATCTGTCTTGAGCTGGATAATTCAGCCTAAAGAAAGCTTGTGATTCAAAAAGAACGTCTCCTAACATTCCATAGGAAGAAGTAGGAGGAACACACTAGATCCCTCTCTTGTGTTCTGGGGTCTCACTCTAGACTTGGGGATCTATCCCAGAGAAGGAATTCAGGGAGAAGTCCACAGACTCTAAGCTCCATGAGCAGCCCCCAGCAGTTGTGGGGTTGGTTGGCCATTCCGTGGTGACACCTGCTCTGGGTGACTGCTCCTTCTGCTGGCACCCCACTCAATGGTGTGCTATTTGTGTTCCTCATTCAGATGTATGGGCCGAGGTAGGCTGGGCGAGGAAGACTCTGATGTGGATATTAAAAGGTTTGAGGAGGAGGAGGGTGGGAAAGCTAAGACTCCAGCCCCAATGAGTGTGCATATGGAAAGTCTCTGACCACTTGTTTCCATAGGAGAGGAGTCCTGTCATCGCAGGGCAGGCCAAGCTCCAAAGTGACAGCAGCGAGCAAACCCAGATCATATGACAGAGTAGCCAGCTAAAGAAGCGCAGCCCGCCAGATAACTTTACTCTCAGAGATGGCGGATGGAGTTGGTGGTAGCTTCTGGTCAGTCCCCTGTGTCCCTTCGTGGGAACTGTTTTGTCCATCTGTGTTATATAGGAAGAAGATGGGGATGCTGACCTTGCAGATGAAGAGGAAGGGGCTGCACAGCAGCCTCAGTCTAGCATCTTGTATGAAGATTTGCTTATGTCTGATGTGGAGGATGAGGAGGAAGATGCTGGGAGTGATGATGAAGGAGATAATCCTTTTTCCTGTAAGTCTTGGTCTATTTACATCTGACTTATCCTAGCAGCCACACTGAAAGCTGTTGACCATACGTTGTCTCTTCCTTGCAGTCTTGGTGCTCAACCAAGTTGTGTGTAACTAGATAACCTGCAGCAGGTTGGGAGATGCTGCCGAAGAGGTGCTAAGAATGACAGGGGGAAAAGGGGGGCTAGACTGGCCAGGACTGGGAGGTGTGCGGTATGTCCAGTGGGGCAAAGGAATCTAGAGAAGATATGTTGCCAATGGTGAAAGTGATGAAAATTGGCTTTGGGGGGAGAGGAAATAAGTTCAGATCGTGCAGTTGTCTACCAGGAAGGAGCCTAGCACAGGAGAGCCACAAAGGAAACAATGTATACACATTCTCTGTGAATGACTGTTTCGGAGAGGCCCCTAGGCCAGGCTAGCTAAGAAGTATTGCTTCTGTCACGCTTATCCTGACAAGGCCCAGGAAACAGGGTAGGGTAGCTATGGGCTAATGAACCTTTCCATTTCTCCAGCTATCCAGCTGAGTGAGAGCGGCAGTGACTCTGACACGGAATCTGGTGGAATGAGGCCCAAACAACCCCATGTGCTGCAAGAGAACACAAGAATGGGCATGGATAATGACGAGAGCATGATGTCCTACGAAGGAGATGCTGGTGAAGCCTCTCATGGGATGGAGGACAGCAACATCAGGTAACAGCCTTAGCAGCAAGAAGAGGGGGGTGGAGGAGGCTGCTCCTCTGTACCACAGCATCCTACCAGGGGCTCCGTGTGCACAGCAGTACACTATGATTTCTGCAAAGTGGCAGAAAGGGTGATGTTTTGTCTCCAAGCTCCTTGTCCATGAAATCTCCAAATTATTAGGAATGTGTTCTGGCATGCAGGGTAGCATTTGTGGTCTCCTGGGGAGGTCACTTTGCTCATCTGAGGGTGGAAAGTGGGAGGGTGAGGATATCCCCTGAGTTCATGAGCCCATGACTTTCTCTCCTCAGTTACGGGAGCTATGAGGAGCCTGACCCCAAATCGAATACTCGAGATAACAGCTTTAGCAGCCTCGGTGGATATGATGTATCAGAGGAAGAAGAGGAAGAGGAAGAAGAGCAGCGTGGTGGGCCGAGCGTCCTCAGCCATGTGCGTCTGTCTGAGGATGAGGACGACAGCGAGGATTGCCATTCAATTCCTGGAGACAGTGATTTGGACTCTGACGAATGAGACTTGTCCTTAGGACTTCCTTGGATTTCACTTTCCCCAAATATGTATATATTGTGTACAGTGTCTGATTGAGCCACCAGGTGAACATGTTATACTTTTTTCTTTTAAGTTATTCATAAATATTAATAAAGCTTCCCTCCTGACCTTATTCTCCATCTTATCTCCAACTATTTTCCATCTTATCTCCAACTTCCCTTCCTCATCTGGCTTCATTTCTCAGCATTGGTCAGTTTTCCCTTAGAAGCACCCTTTGAAGGGGGCGGGGACATTTATGAAAAGACTAGCTCTCTTTAGGTGCTTTTGTCCCTTAGCATGAAAAAATTATGCACTCCTGTGAGGCTAGCCTTTTATTTGCCCTTTCACCTCCTTAACGCATCCCACATGGCTGTTCCTGACCTGATTCGCTCTTCTCCAGCCCCAGTCTCTGTCCACCCCATTCTAACCCCTGATCCTCAGCAGGATGATCTAGATTTTTTTGTACTAAGAAGCTATCTCAGATGTTCTTTTCCCCTCTGGATCCAGAGGAAGAGTTGTCTTCCTTGAGTATCATGTGTGCCCTCAGTCTAGTTCTCCCTTGCCTGGTGCACCACATTCCACCTGTCAACAAACACCTTCTCTCACTTCTTTCTGCTAGCTCCTTTACCCACTTGGGTGCTCAAGTCTCCCACATCCTAAAAAACCAAGCTGGTCCTACCCCAGGCTCTGACTATTGAAACCCTACTCCTTGGTGAAGGAATTAATTTAATTAAGGAATTTAATTCTGAATGAATTCAGAACTAAAAATGAAACAATTTTTAAAAAAGCACTAAAACCTACCTTTAGGTCAAGGTCCAATTCAAAACAAATGAGATCATATTTGTAACTAGCACTTTGCACCGTGTCTGGTGCATAGTAGGTGCTATATAAATCCATCTTCCTTTCCCAGATTCTGCCTGCTCTCTGTAGCTTGAAATAATCCCCCTTGCACTTGGGTGCATTCTGATGCATTTGTCATATTTGATTTTGTACCACAGCTATGTGTGTACTCAGTTAATGAACGGTAATTTCCATGAAGATAGGGACTATGTATCTATATAGCCTGAAGCACTTTGTAATAATAGGTACCATTAATACTTGTTCAACTGAATTGGAACCTGACTCTCAGCCCCTTTTGCACTTTGTATGCCAAGAAGTCCACAAAGCATTTCCCCAAGTGGGATGGGTGCTAGTTAGGGTCCTGTGTGGACAATCAATTCCTCCCATTCTGATGCCTTGTTAGTGTTTATTCATTTATTGTGGGCATTTTCTCCCTAACTAGAAGCTTTTCCAAGGTGAGGACAACCTATGTTATTTCGTCTTGTGACTTCCACATAGTTGGGCTCAGTGGGTACTGGATAAATATTCCTGATGGCCTGACTGATGGCAGAGCGCTAGAACTAGCCTGTCGTGTAGGAGGCAGAATTCCTTTCCTGTTCCCTTCAGGGCCCCTTAAGCAGGCCCAGTCATAGCACTACGACCAGCAGAAGGAAAGGACATCAGACGCAAATTTTTCCCTTTTAGTCTGGCTCTCAAAGCTATTCTTTTGTTTCCTCATGCCTCTTGCTCTTAGAGTGAGTCACAGTTTCCAAGTGGCAACATAGTGGCGCTCTCCAGTTGGCTATGTACTTGACCTTCCAAAATAGTCTCACAACAACTGCTCCCGCCTGTTGTGCCACATGACCTATAAGGTCCTTTCCAATTCACCTTGACAGATCTAGTTCACACTTTCAAAGCAGTGTGCACTCATTGAATCACTTTCTCGACTCTCACTCACTCTTACACCCTTACAATTTGGCTTTGCATGCATACTAGCATTATGGCTAAAGCCACTTACTTGTTTGCAGTTATCGTCGATTTCTCTGCAGCACTGGACCTGCTGACCATCTTTCCCACGTAGACACTTTCTCCTCCCTGGGTTTTTATGACACTGCTTTCTCCTGCTTGTCCTCTGATATGTTTGACCACACCTTTATGGTCTCCATTGTTGGACCGTCATCCATTTCCTGCTTCCTAGGTGGAGATTCGGATATGCCTGACTCAAGTCAAGTGGATCCAAGCCAACCAGCAGTGGCATACATGGGCCACGGACTGTATGAAGCCCTGGGAATACAAAGAAACAATCCCTGGACTCAAGGAACTCCCACGGTAATGTGAACAATTTTGTACAAACAAGATATATATACAAGATTAATTGGAGATAATCTTAGAGGTTAGGCACCAACCTTAAGGGCAACTGGAAAAGGCTTCTTAAGAAAGGTGGAATTTGAGCTGAGACTTGAAGGAGGCCAGACGATGGAAATGAAGAGGGAGAGAATTCCAGGCACAGAGAAAAGCTAAGGAAAAAGTACACAGTTGGGAAAAGGAGGCCAGTGTCACTGGACAGTAGAGGATGTGAGAAGATGGAAAGAGAGGAAGGGGCTACCTTTGGAAGGGCTTGAAGATTAAAGGAGAAAAAGTGACCTGCACAGCCCTCCCTCACTCAAAAACAAAAGTCAAGTGCAAGTCATGTCATTATTTCTCTGATGGCATGGTCTTCTCCAGCAACGAAGGATGAACACAGATCAACTTCACTGGGTTCAATCAACGTAGTCTGCCAGCCCTACATCAACAACTGCTTCCTGGACATCTACACATGGCTGTCCCAAAGTCATCTTGAAATCAACATCTCTAGAACAGGACACAGTATCTTTTTCCTCCAAACCTACCCTGCTTCTTAATTTCCCTATTTATGTCAAGGCTATGAGCATCTTTGTAACCTGGGTTCCCAACCGTGGACTTATCCTTGACAGTGCTTTCCTTACCCATCTCATATCCAAGTAGTTGCCAAGTCTTACCTTCACACTTCTCCTACCTCCACATTTTTGATCTCTTCCTTTCTTTCCAGTCAGATGAGTGCCACCTTTGTTCTCTTAGCCTCCTATTGCCTCTTCCCTCTGTAATCTAGCCCTCACAAAGCTGTCCAACAGATAACCTTAAATCACAGGTCTAGCTTAAGAAACTTTGGTGGCTTTCTCTGTCTTTTCAAACCCTTCCCAGTCTGCCTCTGCTCCCTCTCGTGACAATCAACAGACAAGCATTTAGTAAGCACTTACTGTGTTCCAAGCCCTATGCTAAGTGTTGAGAAGACAAAGAAAGTTAAAAAAACCCTCAAAAAACAAACCAAAGAACCAGTCCTTGTGGTTACATTCAAATGGGGGAAATAGCATGTAAGTAACTAGACTAAGGGTTCTTATAGTCTGGTGACACTTATGAACCCCTTCTCAGAATCCTATGTTTAAATTTCAGTTAAGAGGTTGGTGCAAGGTCACCAACCTCACTTTCTTCTCCTGAGCCATCTGGGTCCAGTGGCCTGATATTCGTCAGGATGACTGGAGATGGTCCAGGATGCAATGGGAGACCCTGGCCCTTTCAGGCTATATATATAACTATATAACATATATATATATAACATTCTCACTTAGAGTGAGATACACCCATTCAGTGAATAGGCTTCTTTAAGGAGTTGCTCAAAGGATGGCCTATCTTTTAAGGAAGAGTAAAATGAGAGAGATTTCAGAACAAAGGACCAATTTATGAGATGGTGATGCAGAGGCAGAGGGGAGGGAGTGAAAGCTGATGTGAGGAAAGCCAAAAGGAGGAAGGGAAGCCTCAGAAGGCTTCCAACTGGAGCTTACCACTCCCTCACCTTTACATGTGGGGGAGGTGCTAGAAAGCACAAGTAGCAGGTAGCTGAGAAGGACTGAGCTCCCAGTTACCCAAAGGGAGCTCCAGGGCTGCATGCAGGAGGTTACATTGATAGAAATGTGTTTCCCTCCCTTCCTGTTATCTTTGGCACACAGCACCAGGCCCAGAAGGGCTGTTTTGGGTGGTGTTTCATGCTGTTTGGGGCTAAGCTGGTCTAGTCAAGCAGGTGGAGGGCCTATGAAAATGCATATCCTCAACCTGTCCATGTTTTTCCAAGCAGCTTTGGCTAGGACTGGCTAGGTAAATCATTGTTAAAGGGCCTTAGTTGTTTCAGTAATTCTTTGTTGCCTCACTTTTATTTCATTGCACATGGAGTCTATGAGTCTGTAGGCTATAACCTCACGTCTGATCAGATGGCACCGTTTTGTTTTCTTCAGTATTTTTTTACTCTTAGTCCCTGGCCAGTAGGAAGGGATTCATGTGAAAGCTGGAGCTGAAGAACACAGTTCTCTGATTTCCTGCACATTTCTACCTTGAAGTCTGGGAGCCTAGGGTCAAGTCTCAGCTCTAGCACTTACCACCTGTGTGACCAGGGCCAAGTCACTTTCCCTGTCCAGGGCCAGCTTCCTCATCTGTACAAGGAAGAGATGGGATGAGATGAGTGCTAATGTCCACAGCCTATTGAACCTATTAATCTGAAGTCTGAACTCTCCCCTCATTTAGGTCTCCTCTTTGACATTAGTAATATTAGGGGGATGAAGTTAAGGAAGATGCTTATTTTAAGTAAATCTTACAGACTTCTTTAAGTTTGTTGCCAGTATAAGGACTTAAAAAAAAAATCAGTGATCATAGTGAGGCAGAAAACCCAAAAACAGCTATTTCATTTGAGGTGAGGGTAGGTGGCCTAAAATGTTATGACCAGCAGTTTCTACCCCCAAGGTTCTTGAGGTCAGGACTTCTTGTATATGGCATTTTGCCCAGCTCTGGATGGGATACTGATGTTAGTTTGAACTCTCCTGTGGATAGTTTGTTACTTCTACAGGGAAGTGATCAGCTCTAGGTTCCTTTCCAAAACATTGTGGAATTTTGTCCTTGGAAGGTCTGAGGGGTCCAACCTGTCACCAAACCAGAAGTCCTCTGTCCCACAGTCCTTCTCTTGAACAGTTTCCTTAGCAATCTTTCTGAACTGCTGCAGCATGCAATCCAGCCGAGAAGAGGAGGGTTAGTCTATAAAAAATGCCAGCTGTCAGGGAAGGGTCCCTCACATTAGGGGTGCAGCAAGGAGCCTGGTGCTCTGGCTGAAGGCAGCTGAAGAAAGCACGACTTGACTTGCATTCATTCTAATGGAATTCTCCAAGGTTCTTAAGAACCATAGCCAGTGAACTTTTCCTCAGGGTTCATCCTCCTTTTCCTTGAAACTAGCTCCCTTTCCTACCTTGGCTTCAGTAATATTGTATCCTTCTGCCTGCATCGTTCTGCAGTCTTCCTAGGAAATACCTTTGCATTCGTTTCTTTCTCTCCATTTCCCCTGCCACCACAGAACTTTGGACTTTCCTCAGTTCATTCCTGGATGAACTACGACAAGTCTTCTGGCCACTCTCTAGCTTCCCTTCAAGGTCACTCTCTGGCTTCACCTTGTCCAAGTGCATTTCCCGTGAACCCCAGATGGAACTCTCTCCTCCTTTGGGGGAGTCCTTGAGCCTGCTTCTCCAGAGATTCCAATTCTCTGTGTCCTTCCTATCTCTCTGACCACCTAAATCAGAAGAAAGCTTCCTTCCTTTCTTCCTTCCCACAATGCACCGTAACTTGGCAGTCCAGACCTGCCTTGCATTCTCTTCAGTCTGCCTCAACCTCCTCATCTGGGAGAATTCTGAGCGTGGCTAAGAGGCCCTGCGGCTCCTCCGTGGCCATTAGTGGCCGTGGACCGGGGTCCCAGGCCAGAACGAGCGGGGGGAGGGAGCTGGCTTCAGTCAAAATGGAGCAGCGACAGCTGCGGTGCCAGTTTCCATCCGGCCGGCCCCGCTGCCCATGCCGCCCAGTAGGGCGGGGTTCGCGCCCTTCCCGCGGCTCCCAGGCGTCACTCGCGCGCCGCTCCCGCCACCCCGCAGTGCCCAGGGGTCCAGGTCCGGGCCTGGCATCGGGTAGAGGGAACATGACTAAGCCCTGTGCAGGGCAGCGGGGGAGGGGAGGGGAAGAGGAGGTCGGGGAGACGCCCATCCCTCGCTGGGCACAGGACTGCCTTCAGCGGCCGCCTCGGCTCCGGGCCTGTCACCGACGACCCGCCCCCTCCTCCCCCGCCCGGGCTGCTAACTTGGGCCGCGGCCGCTCTGGTTGTCAGCAAAGGCGCGGGCTCGGGATGGGGGCTGCCCGAGAGATACGCATGCGCCCCGAGCTCAACTCCTGTTTGTCGCAATGCCCGCCCCTTCCCTTTCCCCTTCCCCTTCCCATTCCCCTTCCCCTTCCCCTCCCTCGTGCGCGGAAGGCTACAGTGCATTCTGCCGCTCTCATTGTAATCATCTGTGGCCTCCAAGAGCCTACTCTACCGAGCCACCTCCTCCGCCTAGGGACTCGATTGTAGCAGGAAGTAGTTCCGGCCGGTGTTGTCTTGGACTGGGAGCTGCCAACTGCCGCCGCCATTTCAAGAGTCCGAGAGCAGAGAGGAGAAGCGGTGCCGGTGCCAGCGCTGCGGAGCTTCGTCAGTCTCGCGGCTGCTGTCGGAGCCGTCCCGGCCAGCCCGCCTGCCCGGCCGGCCCTGCCGCTCGCCTCCCGTCCGTCCCTGTCGCCAGCCTCGGAGGCGGCCCGGGTGGCGGCGGGACGCGGCGGCGCGGGGCTCCCCCCGGCCCGCCCTCCCTCAGGAGGCTCCCGATGGCGTCTTCCGTGGGCAACGTGGCCGACAGCACAGGTAACCTAGCCGGCCGATCGGCCGCTGCTTCGCTCTTCCCTGCCCGCGAGCTCCCTCGCGCTCCCCGGGGCTCCGGGGCCGGCCGCACAGCTGCCTTGCTAGTCCCGAACCCCCTCGGTGTCAGCCGCCGCACGTATACCTGCAGGGTGACCCGAGCGGGCGGGGGAGAGACTCCCGGGATCTCGCCCCTCAGTGCACGTGTTTTGCGGCCCTCCTCCGCTTGGGGGAGGCCATCCTTCCCCCGGAGATTGGCGAGTCGTGGGGGCTACGCCCTCGTGCTACAGAGGAGGAAACTGAGGCAGGCCTCGGGGAAGTGCCACGCGCAGGGAGCCCACAACTAGATCGTGCCTAAGGCCGGATTCGAACTCGGGTCTTGGTGCCCGCGGCTTGGCGCTCTGTCCCCTGCTGCTCCTGGCTTCCGGTATCGGATCTGCCGGGCTGGGGAGGGACGTGGAAATTTCCAGGGGCGGCGGGCCCCGGGGGACAGCCTCGTTTCTTCGCGGCCCAGGGGCCACACCCTGGCCTCCGAGCCGATTCCTGTCCCTTCTTCACCTGCCCTCCTGACGGGCTCGGGTCCAGCCTCGGCAGCGCTTGGGGATGCCTTCCGATCGCGGTCCTCGGGGCTCAGTGGCGCAGGTTTCCGTTCCCATTTCTCCAGCTCATTGTCTGCATTCGCGAAGTGTGTGTCTATTAACGTTTGAACTTTCTCGTCCCACGCCTGGACGGACTGTCAGACTCGCAGATTGCTCTTTTATTTTCGTTTTCAGCTATGCACAATTGAGGCTAAAACCCCCCCAAAAACCTTTCGGATAGTTGAGCCGGGTATCTTCTCGTGTTCAAACTTTTCTGGGCAGGGGCCCCTTCACAAGCTTGGCCCCAGCAGCTGGTTTTTGAATGCCTCGGAGACGGGCTTCTCCAGTCCATATTGATTGTTGACTCCTTTTAGGGAACGATCTCGTCCCTTATTTATAACTGTAAGGAGTGGGGTTTAATAAACAGTTCAGGCTTTTCCCCTCTCCCTGTTGCGGTTAAGCGTGTAGGATTTCATTTCTCTTTTTCTATGGTACCTGGATAATCAAATGAAATGGCATTTGTAAATGGCTTAGCACAGTACCTGACATGTAACGGGTGCTGTATAAATACTCGCTATTAATCTTAATTGAGAAAACTGCGATTTCAAGCATTAAAATGAGATTTGTGACGTTTTAAGCCTGTGCGCAACGATTCCAACCCTAAAAAAAGGCTGGAAGTCCAGATTGCTTTTCAGTGTCCATTGCACACAGTAATATGTACTTCCCTTCCGGCCCTCCCCCCCCCCCCCCCTTCCCGGAGCCAAGTTCTGATTCCTTATTTGTGATCTGACTCTGGACAAGCAATGTAATCTGTCCTGGTTTTTCATTTCTGACTACCATTTACCTATAGTGTGAAAATAGCAGAAAATCATTGCAAAGTGGCCGTATCTTAACAAAACTGAATATATCTAAGGGACGGTTTATTTGGGAATCACCTTTAAGTAGTCCCTTTAGGGTTCATGTTTGTGTCTTCAGTATTTTGATTCTGGTTGTTCTGAAGACCTTTCTTTTTCCTGGCAGATGATTTGAAGATGCTGTTACTTCTAGTATTAAAATAGCATTCATTAAATTTTGAAAGTGACAAGTGATGTGGTAATTGGGGGAGGGGAAGAGTACCTTTCTTAGCTACTTTTTTTCCTTTAGCTTTCTTTTGCCTCCCCCAGATTTGCTAAGATAAAGTCTCCCCTCTTTATGATTTTATTCAACAATACAGACCGTCATTTCTCATGGAGGCTGAGTTCCATGTAGAAATCAAGCCAGCTACTTTAACTGTCAGAATACCTTAAATCCTCAGTAAATGGAGATGGCGCTAGCGGAATCTTCCACCTCACAGAACTGTTGTGAGGAAAGGTCCTTGCAAAGATTTATTTAGAGGTGCTATTATTGCGTTGGTTTTAAATGAGTGGACCATGTGTTCAGGCTTGCAAAGCTTACATAGATACTTTTGTGGTAATATGTTGGGATTTGACCTGGATAACGCCAAGTTAATTTTTAACACTATAATTGTATGTTGAAACTTAAAATCAGGCAAACTGCCTCATTGTGCCCTCTGTCTTTGCCTGAGTGAAATGTTGCATACCTCAGTTTTTTCATCTATTATTAATTGAGTAATTTACCAAATGTTTTGTACTAGATTTCTTAGCATTGCAGTTACAGGTAACTACTTAAAACAGGTACATGGAGACGTTTTTGTGATTTGCTTGCAGTATCTTAATCCTCCTGAAACTACTGGAGAGCTCTTGGGCAAAGTGCTCCTTGTTGTACATTAAGCAAGAATGAGTGATGGTCACAAGGGCAAATGTGATGCCCATCCTTATTTTAAAACATTTGATGACCTGGTTAAATACTTAGGAATCTTGTCAGATAAATTTACCTTTCTTATTTAGCAGCTGCCTTCAAAATAGCAGCTTCATTTCGAAGTTACTTCTCCCTCTTCCTCCCAACCCCATTCGATTCTAGTCTTACTCCTTATTTCCTGTAGTTCACCAGAAATTGTATATTTTCACAAAGTGACTTTGAAAAGCCTAGAAACCTTACTTGGGAAACCATGTTATAAAACTTCTCACAAGCAGATTTACCCAAAGACATTATTCCAGGCAACATCATTAAACTTTTTACCATCTGTTTCAGAACTACATGGTTTTATCTTGTATCTTCATAGAACCCAGTGTTGAAGATGGTAAGGTTGGGAGGGAGGACTGTCACTCTAGAGGAAGCTCCAGAAATAGCGCACAGAATTTCATGGCACCTAGTGTCTGTTCTAGAAAATAATCTCAAAAGAACCTTCTGGCTAATTTCCTGCACGATATTTACCTTCTTATTTGAGAAGAACATAGCTCTGAGTGCACTTCTGAAATGTTGATTCTGTGCTTAATGTAGAAATGAGGTATATTGATGTACATATACTCTAGTGCTTCACTTCGAGCATTTTGAGCTTTTGATTGTATTTGCCTTTTTTCTTTTTTTTTTTTTAAGTTTGTGGTTTGTATTTTCTAATGTTTTATCCTTCCCCTCCCCCCATATGATTTCGTGATTCTCCAGAACCAACCAAATGTATGCTTTCCTTCCAAGGGTTAGCTGAGTTGGCTCATCGAGAATATCAGGCAGGAGATTTTGAGGCTGCTGAGAGACACTGCATGCAGCTATGGAGACAAGAGCCAGATAATACTGGCGTGCTCTTATTACTCTCGTCTATACACTTCCAGTGTCGCAGACTGGACAGGTAGGAGACTTGGCTTTATTTCCTAGGTATTGAAATTCAAGAAACTTGGATTTTTACAAAGTACACTTGAATCATTAATATTACACCTTGTCCTTCATGCAGGCACACACAAACGTTTCTGAGCCTGCACTGAGTCATTCTAGTACCTACTGGGTTCGACCACTTGGGCCTACTGGCAGATCTTCCTTTCTTGGTTTTTGTTGTTAGGCACAGGCATCATTGCTAGAGTTCAGGAGGGGAGGGCCCATTGTTTCCTATTCAGGTAACTGTTCTTGATCCTACTTCCTTTGACATTTGAAAGGCATGTCATGGGGAAGGGAGGGGAAATAGTTCACAAGTGGAAATGCATTTGTCACAGTAGGAAATGTATAACTGCTACTAAAACATAAATTTGAACCTTTTGGACTAAACTGAACTACCAAACAAGGAAAAGAATTATGCTGTAGTACTCTTAACACAGGGGTCCAGGGTTCATTTGGGGCAGATGCTTGCACTGTGGGGATAGACTGGACTGGAAATGCACCTGGTAAGCACTTAATATGTGTTAATCCCTCTGTTGGGTACCAAGAATAAAAGTACAAAATGAGTATAGTTCCTCTCTCAAGCTCATATTCTAATTAAAGGAGATCCTGCCACCCTTCCCCCACCCCTCATAGTACGATTCAGCTCCAGGGCAGGTGGAAAGGCCAGATCAGATGATCCTTAGGTGCAGGGTTGTCATGTTGGACACTACCATGGAGGTCCAAATGGAAAGCGATTACTCACGGATAGGCTGCTAGATGTTCCTTTTTGCTTTAAGACAATTTCTTCAGACTTTAGAACATTATCCACTGTCCTTGGTGAGAGACATGGTGTGTTGAGAAGAAAGCAACCAAACAATCAATACAGGAAAAACAAACCGCGCCACCGCCCTTCTTCCAGACTGATTTCACATTTGAAAGGCCAGCTCATTGAGTTAGTGTATCCGTATATATCTGGTGCAGGTCCTACTAGGGATGTTTAATGAATTGGGCCTGGAATTGAACGGGAGACCGAATGGGCTAGATTGGGTTTGAGAAATCGGTATAGTACTTACATTGATTCCAAACTGCTCCCTGGTACATGAACCTTTTAAAAACCATTCTTTAGTGATCTGTGGTTGTGAATCTTGGAAATGCTGTACATTTAAGTAGCAAATTCAATAAAGTAACACTTTGTTTCCTGAGAATCTGTGATTTGTCGAAATAGAAGATCTTTTTTAAAAATTCATTTTATTGTGTTCAGAAAAATAAAGAGTGGATGATGATGGAGTTCTTTCCCTCCCCCAATTTCTGAAAGTGCTTTTTTTGCTTGCCCTTTTCTTCAGTATTCTGCTTTTAAAGTTATTTAAGTCCTGTGTAGTTCCCAGAAAAGAACCTGTGCGTGTCAGAAGACCTTGGCTTTTGGGATGTCCTTTGTGGAGCCTGGATTTGATAATGTAAACTGTGGTATTGAAATTTGATCTTCTGGAATTGGAGGGCATGTTGGCAGACTAGGCCAGGTTTCAGGATGTGCCTTTCTCTGGATCACCCTCGTCACTGTTCTTTTTTCTTTTTCCAGGTCTGCTCATTTTAGCACTTTGGCCATTAAGCAGAACCCACTTCTGGCAGAAGCCTATTCCAATCTGGGGAACGTGTACAAGGAGCGTGGACAGCTGCAGGAAGCTATTGAGCATTACCGACATGCACTGCGCCTCAAACCCGATTTCATCGATGGCTATATTAACCTGGCAGCCGCTTTGGTTGCAGCAGGAGACATGGAAGGGGCAGTGCAAGCTTATGTGTCTGCCCTGCAGTACAATCCTGTGAGTAGAATTTGGTAGCAACTCCTTTATTCCCGCAGAACCCAGGAAGCTGCTTTGGCTAGCTCATCCATTGCAAAGCCCAAATAGTCTTTGGTGTTTGGGAATGGGCTCTTTCTGTAAAATGAACTGGGCTCTTAAGTAAGAAAATTTCTCTAATAAGCAGATAATGGAAAGGATAAAATCCACCTTTGCTGCAGACACTATGTGTCTGGTGTGGTAGGCAAGGAACCGGACATTAAACACACACAGCTCTTGTTGTGGGTCATTCTGGTAAGTCTTGATGCACTGCAGAAACTTCTCTCATCAGCATAGAAGATGTCTGAATTCTCTCAGTTGCAGTGACAATATTTAGCTTGGGAATGCTGGCTCTTTGTGATGGTGATTACTGCAATCCCACCATAGCTAACACAGCTGTTACGTGGATTGACTCCTCAACTGCCAGGCATGTTTAGAAGAGTTGTTGTATAATGGAGGTTACGGTTAGAGTTGGGGCAGATCTTTCAGTTGGCTGGTGGGAAGTTTGGTCTGGTTCTTTTACTAATTAATTCATATAAGGTTTGGAGTTAGTTGCATAGATGACTTAAAAGTCACTTAAATTCTGTGCTTCTAAATGGAGCTGCTGCTCACCTGCCTTCCTCACAGGAGCGTATGAGAATTCAATGAAAAGACTGATGTGAAACTTCTTGCTGGAAACTGAATTCTGCCATTGGGTAGCACGTCACATACACTTAAGCTTCTAAGTGTTTTTTAGGGAGTTTTTTTAGTGTTGCGTCTGTCTACTGTTGATGTACAAAATTTCTTTAAAACAGGGATGTCAGAGTATAAGGGTAGATCATTTCTTCTTCATCTTGTCATATCCAGGCAGCATAGAAGGTAGACTTGGAAACAAGGTGAAATGGTTTCACTAGGCTTCTTGTTTAGTCCCCATATTTCTCTTTATAGTTGAAAATCAGGCAACAGATTAATTACGCTTCCATTCTGTAAAAGATAAAAAGGTGTGAGAGGGAGTCCTTACTCTCAAGGTGTTCATAACCCTCCCCAGGAGTCATGACATGCCTAGAAATAGAGCTAGTGATCTAAAGCGTTGTACATCAGGTAAGTGCTGAATGAATGGGTCCTGGGAGTATAATAACCTCTCCTTCATATCCTGCTGTTGTCAGTACTGACAACTGAAGATCTGAGCTAGACTGAATTGGATTTGAGAGGGCAGAACTAGTAGCAGTGGGTCACAGAGAGAGATTTGGGCCTGACAGAAGGAAAAACTTCAGACTTGTCTCAAAGTGAACCCAAGGTGCCAGGGCCTCAACCCTAAGAGACTTTATGCGGCAGCTGTATGCCCAATTAGGGAACGGTATTATTTATTATTGGGGTGGGGGAGGGATTCTATTCAGGAATAAGTTGCCATAAATAATAGTTTCTTTCCAACTCTGAGGCTGTATGGAATTGAGACGATGAGAAAAGGAGATGATAATAAGAGACCTGTGATTGTGAAGGACCAAACCATTGGCACAAAGCTCAACCTAAAGCTGTCCTGTCCTGTCCTGCGAGAGAAACTGGACAGGACCAGTAAAGAAAGTTGGATTACTCTGAATCATGTACTGGGTGGTCTCATGCTCCCCGTCACACAGAGGAGAGGAGCTGCTTGTTTACCTGGTGGATTGGAAACATTGACATGATTTCATCTTGTCATGATTACTCATGAACAAATGCTCCTGGGCATCTTCACTTGCTTTAGTGAAGGTGGTATGAGTGCCTTGACCTTTGCTATTTGACTGACTGATAAAGCTTGAAATATTACCAGTGCCTCATTGGTCCTAGATATCACTACCTTGGCATAGTAAAGCTACATTTACATGGTATTTATGTCACACTTGAAGGCTGGCAGGGCACTTCCTAAATATGATCTCATTTTATCCTCACAATAACCCTGGGAGGTGGTGGCTGTTCTGATCCCCAGTTTACAGTTGAGGAAACGAGGCAGAGACGGTGACATGGCTTGCCCAGAGGCACACAGCTAGTGAGTGTCTGAAGCCGCACTTGAGCTCCGGTCTACCTGACTCCAGAGTATTCTATTTACTGTGCCACCAGCGGCCTCTAAATGGCCTTTGATTTCCCAATGGCGAAGAAGTGCAGTGTTAATGACTGACAGTCACAAAGTCCTTTACTCCATCTCTGCTTTATGAGGTAGTGCCCCAGGCAACTTTTATCTAGCAGAATCTCATTTCTAATGAAAAGGTAGGTCGAATTCTGGACTATTCTTTGTCTTGGTTGGAGAAATTGCCCTGATACCTCGAGCCATTCAGAGCTTCTGGTGTAGATGTGGCAAAAATACTAAGTGTGGCATTTTAGAGCTGCTTTTGCTACCAGTCTTGATCATGGAGGTGATGGAGCTGCTTGGAGATTATTTCTTAGCAAGTGGTCTGGGCATGAGCTGGTTATCTTCACATGCTTTTGCTGCTCCTGAAGCTTCACTTTTACTGTAATCACCGTCCTTCCAGTAACCAGTCCAATGAGCATCCTGATGTCATAAGTGTCAGGGGTTCTTACTTCTGCAGCTGAGCTGTGGAGGACCATTCATTTCTATGCTTTTGCTGCTGTTGGTTAAATTTAGCACATATGTCAGAGGTCAGTAAATATTTGAGTGCCCCCTACTGTGTTGCTAGAAGCTCTGGGGAGATTAGACAAATGACTGGGGTGCCTTTTCTTGCTTATGATCTAATGAGACAGGTCAACTCCCATGAAAGGGGATGCGTGCACTGCTGAAGCTATATGGGATGGGATGTGTAGGCCTTCTGGACAGATTGGGAGGAAGGAGGTAGCAAAAACACTGTTATTTATCTTAAAAGATTAGGGATGTTCCCTCTTCCTCTCCAAGGATTTTGCTCTGTTGTGCACAACCATGTCCTCATATTAAAAAACAAAAATCTATTTCTAGTACTCTAAAAGAAAGTCTAAGTTGGCTTAATCATGAGCTATCACCCCAGTGTGGCAGTTCTCTGTTAAGGGGGCATCCTGTGGCTCTCTTGATCTTTGCTCATAGTTAAGACTTGCCCATTCTGAGAAACGATTCAGAATTCAGTCCTGTCCATGGTGTGTCACTCTTGGCACAGTGAAAATACCAGCTCTTGGCTGACAGTTGCCAGGATATTCAGTTAGGGATGAATGATAGTTCTTATTAGCTGTTGAGGTTGTTTGGGCCCAGAAGTAGTCTCATGGCTCCCTTCCCTCCAATTTGGGTAAATGTGGCAGGTGACCACCCATATACATTCAGCTTTGTCTGACGGGCAGAATCAACTGGTGGCTGCCCACCGGCCCTGCACCGAGGGCACTAATGGACACCGCAGAGTGAGCAGCAGGGAACAAAACGTGTGGGAAAGGACAAGGAGTTGGGTAATCTGTTCTTGCCTTAACAGCTCAGTATCATTTGTAAGTTTCTAAACTTCTCTAGGAAGCCGAGGTTTTGCTTATTTTGTCTGGCAAGTTTTTTGTGTTTTAGAGGAAATTCGATGTTTGGTGTGATTCAGTACACTGCCTTGGTAATAATTACTTATTAAATTGTATTGAATCCATATATTGGGTTTATGACCGCTGATCTTTTGAAGGACAGAGAAGCTGTTTATTGCAGCTCCAACCCTAAGTGACCCAGGAGCATGAACTGTAGAAGGTCCACAATGTGATTGCAAGGTTTCTGAAGTTCTGCCCCAACAGAGTGCAGTTAATGATAAAGTGTCTCTAATTTCTAGGATTTGTACTGTGTTCGCAGTGACCTGGGGAACCTGCTCAAAGCCCTGGGTCGCTTGGAAGAAGCCAAGGTAGGTGTTGATTAGAATGCATTTAAACGTCAGTGTTTTGAAAACTTGTAGTCTTTGCCAAGCCTTCAAATCATCATTGAGCTATCTTCACAAACAGTCCTGAGAAACTGAGGAAAACTGACAGCATGAATCACCTCAGCCTAGAGCAAGGCCAGGCTTTGACACTCCTGCTCTAAATCTGGGGGTAAAGGAAGGACCTGAACATTGCGGAGCCCTTCTGCTGAGCTAGATCACCCCATATCATTGGGCTCCAGCAGGCCTTATCTGGGAATAAATAACATTCCTTCAAATCTGAGACTTGCTGCAGGTGCATTGAAAATGCTGCTCTTCTAAGTCCTTTGTGGCTTGTAAGTGGAGAAGAAAGTCATCCAAATGTTACCCTGTAATACTGGCATTTAAAGTTCTTATTCTTTAACCTTCCTCCCCTCATCTTCCCCCCCCCCCACCCCTTTTTACAGTGGAAGAAAGGCTGGTAAATGATCACAAATTTAATGATTGGAGCTCCCCCCCCCCCATTCCACCTCCCCACCTCTTTCCAGTCCTCCCCTTCCCTTTCCCCTTCCCTCCTTGATTTCCTTCTCTTTCCCTGCCTTACTCCCTTTAAAAAATATCAAAGGGCAGAAGGACAGAGCTGGTTTGTTTGGGAAATGGACTGATCGAAAGAAAACTTGCTAAAGTGGAAAGGTGGCTTTTAGCAGTCTTTGTTTCCAAATAATGAGAATTTGAATACCAGGTTGGGTTTTAAAGCTTTTGGCATCATTTAAAAGAGAAATTACAAAATGAAATTGTCTTGTTACAAGCCACCTTACGCAATCGCGCTGCAGGGGTGAGGAGTGGGGAGAAAGCAGAGGGCCTCTGAAACTCCCACCTGTTGCTCCAAGCCCCACGCGCATGCTGATGCGTGGAGTGTATGCGCAGCGTAGCTGTCTGTTTGATCACCTCATGGTAGGGAGAGCCAAGGCTTTTCGGCACCATCTGATGGTAAAAAGCACTGATTTTTTTTTTTAAAAGTGCAGAGTTCATAAATTCATTATACCGGCCATTTGGATTAAGCGACATAGGTTTCCACCCTATGAATTCCATGTGATCGATTGAAAACGAGCTGAAAAGATGGCTCGTTGGTGATTTCTGTAGGAAATCTTCCAGGCCCTGTTCATTTTCATCCCACCAAGCGGACAGCTAACACGAATTGCACTTCACTGCAGCTTTAGAGACCGGTTTAGGCTGAGACACTGCGCCTGCCTTAGGTTGCTGACTTCTTTATTTCAGAGCTCTGGAGACACCTAGTTTGAAAAGCGTTATACTGGTTTTGGGAAAACTTAGTAATAAACAAGACAACTATGAGTGAAATGCAATGTATTTCTTTTGTAATCAGTGCATTTAAAAATTCAAGCCAGCAAATTCTTAGTAGCTAGAAGCAAATTTGTTTTACAGAAATTTCAGAGCCTTTCTTCCAGCAAAGTCCCTGCTGTATGCAATAGTCCTGATTAACCCTCTCCCTTCTGCATGACTCCCATGTTACAGACTGAGACTGTCCTCATTCCCATATGTTATAGACATATCCAAAGAATTTCAATTGCTTTGTTGAACTTTTACTAATGATCTTGTTTTATTTTCTCTCTTGTTTTTGGTTTTTCACCATTGATATTGTATTTAGAAGGTTTCAGGTGGGTGAAACCTCCTATTCCATGCGTAAGGTGCCTCGCTGAAGGGAGCTCGAGGCCTGGATCTAGGGCAGACACACACCTCCTCCTCCTCTTCCAGCAAGGAACGCACCGAAAAGTCACATGATGAGAAATATGGTAACGGGTTTGTAACTGCCACAGCAAAACAATATGCCTCCATGCCTGAATCTTCTGTCTTGTGGCTTCAGAAAAAGCTTAAAAACGATTTTATTTACAAGCAAGTAATGTAAGAGAATGTTTTATACTTTAGCCACAATTCTTTCAAAGAAATAAAGTTAAAAGTAAATTAAGCTGTTAAACATTAATTGGAGATAATTTACTAGTAAAAGCTTCTAACTCTCCTTGTTGTTCATTTTTTTTCCTTTTTTCTTCTTTGTTTGGATTGCAGCGTTCTGCTCTTCTGATGACGCGCTGTGGCCCTGCAGCAGCGCAAAGGCTGCGCAGCGTTACTGCGCTACGCGTGCGAATGAACCCCTGCGAACGGTTGACTAGATGACTAATCTGATTGGCTGGCTCCCTCAGTCCTGTTTTGTTGCCTGTTTTTGGACCAAATTGGGTTTTAGCCTCAGCTGATCTCATTCCCACAAACACTCAGTGCGGGCCTGTCTAGTAGATTAATGGATCTCGTTGGCCGTTTGCTGCGCCTAAGGGTGTTCTGCGGAGCGCAGCAGCAGTCGCAGCGATGGCGCAGCGCAATGCTGCTAGGAGGCGCTGGCGATGTTTGCGCTCGCATTACAGGGACCTCAGCCCAGGTGCATTCCTGTCATTTGAGGTTTCAGCTTCAGTCCCTACTGGGTGTGGGCCAAGTCAAAGTAGAGCTTATGGTTGGGCTGACGTAGCTCATGGGGGAAGAGAGTGTCTTGGATTTATGTGAGCAGAATAGACAAGGAAGGAAGCCCCATGTTGCTCGATTTGGTTTTGCTGAAAGAGTCATTAGTGTTGGGGAAAACGAATTTCATTTGGTGACCCCAGAAGAAGATTTTCTGTCTGTAATAAGCAGGCCCAGGTGTTAGGGGGAGAAATGATGGTGAGTGACAAGTCCTGCTCTAGACTGAGACAACTGGCTTTCCAGGTGAGTTCCCAGCCAACGGGTTTGCTCTTGTTTGGCAGAACTGAACATGGTGGTTTGCACTTGGGTTCTGGTTGGCGCAGGCGCAGGAGCAGCCAGCTGTGGCAGCGCAATTTAGTTTTGGCGCAAGCGAGCCTATGCTGCAGGGTCACTTTTGGCCGGTCAGAGAAGGAATACTGACATCAACTTTTTTTTTCCCCTTGATCTTTTTTTTTCTTTACAAATTTTCCCCTTTCCCTGTACCTTTTCCCCTCCCATCTTTTTTCTTCTTTCATTAACCCTTCCAAGGCATGTTACTTGAAAGCAATTGAGACGCAACCAAACTTTGCAGTAGCTTGGAGTAATCTTGGCTGTGTTTTTAATGCCCAAGGGGAGATTTGGCTCGCAATTCATCATTTCGAAAAGGTAAGTCACTGAAACTGTTCATTTATCAAGTATACGTGTGTGCAGAAAGCCTGACACTTTGACATGTTGCATATTGCATCTGTATATACTGACTGCATCAATGTATAGATGTGGGCTGCATGTAGTGATTATGTATATGTACACACATTACATATATATGCACACACATATTACATACACACAGACATAAATTCATGTGTACATATACATATGTATGCATATCTATCTCTAATGTCGTGATCCCTGGGTACCATAAGGCAGATTCACTCTTTAGTATTATGGCAGAACATATAAAGTAGCTCAGAATGGATTAATAAACCTGCCAGTGGGTCTGATTTTTATGGAGGAAGTAGTTGTCAGTCAGTACCGTCCCTCTGCCCCCTGTTGTCCACTTAATGTAATATTCAGTACTGATACTCAGTATTGAACACCTAGCCCCCTTTGAGGTTTGCACATAGTCTCATTTACCCCTTACAACCTTGGAGGTAGATGCTATTACTATACCACCTCCCTTTTTTTTTTTTTTTAACAGATAAGGAAAATGAGGCAGACAAGTTAAGTGACTTGCGCAAGGTCAGAGAGCTAGTAAGTATCTGAGGCCAGATTTGAACTCAAGGTCATATGGAATTGTCACTTAAATTAGTTGTCATACTCTGCTCAGAAACCCTTGGGTGCTATTATGATGAAGGCCAACTTCTGAAGTTGGCATTCAAGGCGCTCTGTCATCTGGACTCATCTGGGCTTCCACTCTAACCTTTCTCAAGGACTCCTTTACATGCAGCCCAGCCTCTGGGACAGTGAAATCTGGCTCCTCATTCTCCCTTCCAGGAGAAGGATCACCAGAACCTGATGTTACTGATGCATTGTGACCTTGAGTCTGTGCCTCTGGTCCTTCACCTATAACACGACATTTTGGACCACGAACATGTTGAGTTAGAGAATGTGGGTTCAAATCCTGCTTCTGATAACTTGTGTAACCCAAGCAAGTCACTGAACTTTGCTGAGTTTCAGCTTTTTCAACTTTCAAATGAGGTGGTTCGGCTTGATGTCCCTCTGCCAGCCTTTTAAGCTCTCGCTGTAGATCTAGGCTCGGTTCTTTTTTATCATGAACTTAACCATTAAACAATTTCAGTGTCAAAGCAAATCAGACTTCAAGTTGTGAACTTCTTTTACTGTGCAATTAAAAACGTTTTTTTATTCTGAATTTAACATCAAGTAACATCAAGTAAAATGAGCATTTCCACATTCCAAACTCTGATTCTCTGAAGTACAGCCTGGTTTTCCTCTTGCTATGGGATCCTTTTGCAGGGAACTCTTCATCCTCCCAACACGTTACTTGCTTCAAGGTTCCCTTCTTGCTTCTCTCACCTTCTAGGAATCCTTCAAATGTGCTTCAGGGATTCCGTTTTATTTGCCTTCTCTTTGGCGCTTTGGCTCTTGATAGCCTTCTTCTGTCCCCTCCAATTGGTAAATGAAACACAACCCTTGAAAGAAATCTGCCTAGTCAAGCAGCACAGATTCCCATGCTGGCTCTGTCTCCTGCCGAAGTCCATCCATCCTCTGCGGCAGGAGGTGGCCGGGGAGCCTCTTCCTCTTCAGCTGTCTGAGGTCTTTCAGGGGGATGGAGCAGTTCGTACAGGTCTTCTTTGAAACTGTACCTTTATCATTTCCTGGAGAGTAATGAGAAGCTATTACCTTCCTGTCTCACAAATAATAGGGACCCTCTTAGTTTCTAGGCCTCTGCTGTAACAAAAAGAATGATTAGAAATAATTTTGTGCACGTGGATCCTTTCCTTACTACTTTGCACTCTTTTTGGCCATGGGCCTAGTAGTTTTATCTCTGGAACGGAATTCTGTGCCAACATCATTGCTCTGTTCTGAATTGTTTTGTTTTGTGTACTTTCTAAATGTTTGGCTGATGTACTTTTTTGGATTTTTTTTTTTTAATTCGGCATCACGATTCTTGTCTATCCTCCCGCCAGCTCTTTCTTTGTAACATGTCCAGTTGAGCAGTGCAGACTGCATCTGAAAACATGCAGCTCATTCTGTTCTGTACTTCTGCCAAGACATGAAAACTTTGCTTTATCAGTCTTTTAAGCCATGATCCTGCAGTCTTTGCGAGTTACTATCCTTTACTTTGTGTATTTATTCTATACGCCTTTCTCTTACCACTGCTCATTTCACTCTGTATTAGTTCATATGAATCTTCCCAAGTTTCCTTTAAAAAAGGCAGAGAGTAGTATAGATCAAGCATTTGTCTGTGGAAATTCAAGTGAATATTGCTTGTGCTATGCCAAACCCAATTTTTGAGGGGTTCTTTGTTTAGGCGATTAATCATTTGAAAGCTAGTCTTAGACTTGAAGATGATCTGGGTTTTTCTTGGTTATTTCCCCATCCAATTGCATTAAGTGGCCTCTTTAAACCTGCTGGGAGCATTTCATCCCATATGTGCTACTACTTAAAAAAAATGTAGCTTTCATATACCAGGTTAAAAAAAATTGGGTCATGGCCTTCTCCCTCCCTCTCTTCCTGCTCTCTTTAAAGACAAATCAAATGACTGGACACCTGCAGATACCGGCACACTCCAGATCTATGGGGTCTTCCTCAAAGATGACATTGTCTATACAGAGCTTGAAGAGGTCGTGTAGTTTAAGGCCCTCATTTTACAGGTGAGGAAACTGAGGCCTAGTGAGGTGAAGTGACTTGCCCAAAGTCCCACAGGGAGTAAGTACCAGAGTTGAGATTTGAATTCAGTCGTCTGACTTTTGCTCTTTGAACTGTACCCATTCTGCCTCCTGGAGACACTAAAAGAAGTGGCCCAGATGTGCCTAGGTATAGATATACCTACCCAGATGTGCTCCCCCCAACCTTAATTTGGCTTTTTGCCTGAGCGACTCCCTGTGGTGGTTGCTTTCCCATTTCCCTTGAAATTGGGCTGCTACATGTTCTCAAAGCAAAGCAACTGAGTTAAACTATGAAGTTTGTTAGGATAATTTTTCTTTGAAAGTCACAGTTGCACAGAATATATGTTGGAAGAGACTTCCGTGGCCAGCTAGTCTAAGCCAGGCCTGAAGAAAAGCCCCCTACCTTCCCCAATATACCTGACAAGCAGTGAGCCATCCTCCAGTGAGGGGAAATCCGGGCCCTGAGACTGTGTCCATTTCACTTTGGATAGCTCTAGTCTTCCACACAAACTTCCTATGTCAGCTGAAATGGGCTTCTTTTGTAACTTCCTGTGATCTCTGTTCTTTCTTCCTTGGACACATAATTCTAATCTCTCTTCCACTTGCCAGAATAGATTTCCGTAGCTATCTCATGTAGGATTTGTGAAGAGGAATACAGTAACTCCACAAGTGTCATTTTTTTTTTTTTTTAAATTGTAACAGATTTTCCCATCTCTAAATGTAGACCTTTCTAAGACACTCCAAGGGGTAATAGAGTAACTTTGGTAGTGGCTTTTGAAAATGGTTACATTTTTGTAGGAAATCTTGTAATTCCTTTGAAAGAATTAGTTAGGAATGATATACGGCTTTAATCTGTCATATGACTATACTTCAAGTCAATTCATGTTTGATGGGTGGAATTAGAGGGAAGTTAGTGGTTGGTAATGTCCTGAGAGAAGGTTTTGGAGGGACTGGTCTCAGTGGACAGTCAGTCCGAAGAGCCCTCAGAAGGCACATATCCCAAGTATATATATGTAGTAGCTAGGAAGTGCTTAAGAAATGGATGTTTAATTGCTGTGTGACCAACTTGAATAGAATCCCCTCATGAATCCATCTCTTGGAAGATCTTTAATCATGGACAAGCCACCGTGACCCCAGTTAGCCCTTTGTACTTTTTGGTTCTGATTGTTAGGAAAGTTTTTCCTTATTTGCTTCTCTTACTTATTTTTCCTAATTCTTGCCTCTTGGACCAAGCAGAACAAATCTAGTCTCTTACTTGATAGCCCAAGAACCACCCCTGCCTGCCAGAGTCTCTTTTTCATTGACTCAACTAAATTTTCTTCAGTCAATGCCCAGTCCTTTCTTTAAGCTGATTTGAGTCTTCTCTTCACCATTCTCATTGCTGTGTGCATGTGTGTGTGTGTGTACACATGTACACATGTGCTCAGAGAGATTCTGGAAACTGTTAATGCTGGAGAAATACATTAGCTTTTATACTGCTACATCCACCATACTAAAGCTCAGAAATCAACTGGTCTGTGTTTCTCTCCACTTGTTACCTGTAAAATGGCCTTTCTTTTTTTTTTTTAACCTAAGTCTGATATCTGTTACATTTAACTTTGATTTATCTCATCATTTTCGTTTCTCATTGTTTTTACATGTAACATTTTTAGTTGCTGATTTCACATCCTCCACAGACTTGACAAGTATGCCCCTTTGATCTTGAAGTCAGTCACTTAATAAAATGCTGACCAGAGTTAGAACCCATAGTAAAAGCTCAAAGACTCAGGTCCTCAGAGGCCTTCTAAAAAGTACACCCCTTCTTTATGTTAGTTTTTCCTTTTTAAAAAAATTCTAAACTTAAACACCACTAAAATGGGCAGTTTCATATATACAGGAGAACTGAAGGAGGGGTGGGGTACATGGAACTCCTGATCTCTTATGTTTGCCTGTACTTTTTAAGTATATTATGAGTTCTGCATGTTCAATTCCAGGGTGCCTTGTTTGTCCACTATCCTTTCCTGGCTGTCTGTCTGGAGCATTACAAAAACTTGTTTCAGTGACACCTTTCTCTCTCCTTTTTCTCGCTATCGCTTGCTCCCCACTCCCAACTGGGAAAAAAGATTAAAACCTTTATAACAATTACATATGCATAGTCAAGCAATAGAAATTCCTACATGGATTGTACGTTAAAATATGTGTTTCGTTCTCCATTTTGAGTGCCTCTCCTCTTAGGCAGGAGGTGGGTAGCGTGCTTTTTGTCATCTGGAAAGAGAGCCCTAGAGATGTTCAGTGACTTGGAACAGTCGAATATTATCAGGCAAGATGTGAACTTTGGTTCTCTCCCTCAAACCAGATTGAAGGTCAAGGGTAGATTTGTGACGCATTATATTAAAGACCTTCCATTGAGGTTGATTAAACATTTTTTCCTCACTCTTTTGGTATGGTCATTGAACCATGTTTGCTCAAGTGTGTCGTTATTTAGCCCCACATCCCTTTGTCTTATTTGCAAGAATTGTCTGAAGGATTTATTAATTTAATATTTAATCTCTATATGTGGTGCTCTCCTGATATTGCCAATCTAGTAATCCAGTCAAAGGAGGAAATATCAGGTTGAATCCTTACAGACAACTCCTTTAATAGTTTTTTTTTTCTCTGGGACTCAAGTTGGCCTATGGTTTTAGTAATCTACTCCATTTTTTTTTTTAAAGCATTTCTACCTTCTCTCTGATACCCATTGTAATCCCTTTCTCCCTAAGCATCGGTCTTAACCCTTCTTTGATTGTCCATTTTCACCCAGCATAGCTTTAAAAACAATCTCTTTTTTTTTTGTCCTTAGCATCCATTCCCAAGCCTTTGCTTCGCTGCAGTTGAGCTTTTCTGATAGTTACTTCTATCTTTCGTATGTTTTTAAAGATATTCCTTTTACACAGTAATTGATTCCAGTTCTCTCCCCCTCCTTGGTCCCTTACCCTCTGACCAAAAAGTGAAGCAGAGTCTTCTGATACTACATCTGACAAAATACGTACTACTCCTCACTGTAATTCATCATCTCTTTCTTGAGAGAGGAATTCGATTCCAAGATTAGTCACTTGGAATTAGCTCCATTAATTAATTAGCATTTATAATTGCACCTCTTATCATAAGGAGGACAAAAGTGACTTTATTTCTTGGGATCTTGGTTTCTTCCTCATTAAAATGAAAACTGTAGACCATGTGGTTTACATTTTCTTCTTGCTCTTAACGTTCATTGAGAAGTAAAAAAGAAAAAAGAAATAAAAGTATAATAGTTTTATAAATTTTAACCCGGGATTGGAGGTGCTGCTTACTTGTACCCAGGAAACGTTCTTGCAAAGATGTTTTACCTAATTCTTGCAACATGAGAGTATATACAGCATCTGAATCTGTCTCTTATTTTTAGGCTGTGACACTTGACCCCAATTTTCTTGATGCGTACATTAACTTGGGAAATGTCCTAAAGGAGGCACGGATATTTGACAGGTGAGGGAATGTTTGTTCGAAACAATGATTGTGGAGATACTCTTATTTTCTTTGGGCACATTTGCTACCATTTCACAAACCTTCTTAGTTCGTGTGTAGTTTTTTTTCCTTCTTTTTCCAGGGGAATTTGACAGTTATTTCATAGTGTTGGCCACTCCCTTGTTAGCCCTTTTATAGCGCTAATCCTTTTCTGTAAAAAAGGTTGCATCATGTAGGAGCCTGGAGTTGGCAGGAGAGTAGTAATCCCAAGCCTAGCCTTCACTCTTGAAGCTCGTAGTATAGACATTGACTGGATCAGGAGGCCTGAGGCCCGAGGGCACAACATGGAAGAGAGAGAAAAGCAGGGAAGTGAAAAAGAAAGAGGAAGGGAAGTTCCGTGTGGAGGCCATTCTGACACCATGAATACCTTAAATCTCAGGGCTAAGGAGTCCAAGAGTGGCCTGCCCTGGTGTCTTTTGGGTGGCACTAGAGGTCTTCCCTTTTTTAAATGCTGTGTTTTTAAGGAACCATTCTTCACTGTGAAAGAAATGCCTGTTTTGGAGTAGTGTGGAGAAGTGCGTTCCCCTGTCTAAAGAGTTAGCTGGTTTTAAAGAAATGTCTTCACTTGGGAGGCATTTTATACTTTGAGATAGTATTGATTAGGACTTGATCTTGAAAATTTGTTGCCAGGGGTTGTTTGAAATGAAGCAAACTCCCCTTGTTTCCCCTGCCCCCAATCACTGTGCCTTGTAGTTCGATGGGTAGGATTGCTCAACTTGCCTCCAAGTCATCTCTACCAGAGGACTTAGATGGGATTTGTGTTACTGCAATGTAGGACAGTGAGTCACTCTGCCCAAGCAGTGACCCCCTTGGAGAGAGCATCTGGACAGACATACTTTCCCTTGCAACCCCTGCCCTGCCTGTTAGTAAGGAAAGACCACATCTCCCATATGGAGTGTGGAATATTTTGTGTTAGGAGAGTGTGCATGGAAAGTACATTCCTTCTGAGGTCATAATCTTAACTGCCCAGTATATAGTGTGTGTTATCTGAAATGAGCTTTGCTGCTTTAGAATGAAGTTAACGGATGTTATAGGTGTGCTTTTGTGTTTACAGAGCTGTAGCGGCCTACCTTCGAGCCCTGAGCCTGAGCCCTAATCATGCAGTGGTGCACGGCAACTTGGCGTGTGTATACTATGAACAAGGCCTCATAGACCTTGCAATAGACACCTACAGGCGTGCTATTGAGCTACAACCACATTTTCCAGATGCTTACTGCAACCTAGCCAATGCTTTGAAAGAGAAGGGCAGTGTAAGTAAGCTGCTAGGCTCAAAGAAAGCAGCATGCTTTTTATTAGTAGGGACTCGGAGGTAAAGGTAGAAAGCCAAGTGAAGTTTGTATTTTGGTAGGCAGACATCCTCTTGGGATGGACTAGGGAATGCCCTCCCCTTATTATATACCCATTCCTGTTGCCTTTTTTTTTCCTGGGAAGGGCGAAGGGACGGGTGGAATGATGGTGATGGTGGTGGAAGGGCACTGGAAAAAGAAACTGCTTCCGCAGCCATTTGGCTTAGAAGTAGATAAGGACAGCCGCAGCTTGAAGATTTGTTGGCTTCTGAATAATCTTGCTTTCATTTTCTAGGTTGCTGAGGCTGAGGATTGTTATAATACAGCTCTCCGTCTTTGTCCCACCCATGCAGACTCTCTAAATAACTTGGCCAACATTAAACGAGAACAGGGGAACATTGAAGAAGCCGTGCGCCTCTATCGCAAAGCACTTGAAGTATGTTGATGGTGGTGGCTTCTCGCGTATATGATAGTGGAGCTCAGCAGCCCGAGTGTAGTTTAGGAATAGGAACTAGTGAACACTGATAGGTAGAACACCGGTAAGGTTTGCAAAGCACTTAACAGTGATTATCGTCACAGTTCCTCCTCATAACGACCCTAGGAGCTTGGTGCTGTAAATGTCCTTGTTTTTAGGATGAGGGTTAGAAACGCGTTTCAGGTCAGGGCTGCCTTCGACTCTTATCATTTTGCAGATGAAGAACCTGATGGGAACTTGCCGGGTCATACAGCTGGTAAGGGTTGGAGGTCTCATTTAAATTCTGTTCTTCCTGGACTCCAGGTCCAAGGTTTGTTCACTATGGCGCCCCCTAGCGGTCACTCCTGCGAAAGCAGATGGTTTTGAGAAGGGATTTCATTTTTGAGTGTCTCCTGGTGGGTAACTATGTGCTGGGTCCTGTGTGGGAAAAGAACAAAGATACAATATTGAAGAGGCCCATTTTGGTAGAGGGATAAGATGTACTGACAGCATTGAGTAAGAATGAAAGCAATTCCTGAGATGGTGTCCTATGAGTCATTTGTGACCCAGGAGGAATAATGCAGTGGGGAATCAAAGAGGGGGTGACCCCCTTGGAGAACGGGGGTCCTCTGTGTCGGAGGAATGGGTGGCAAAAGGTGGCCAAAGCGATTCTCAGACATGTGTGATGACTTTTTCTAGGTGTTCCCAGAATTCGCTGCTGCCCATTCAAATTTAGCAAGTGTGTTACAACAGCAGGGAAAACTGCAGGAAGCCCTGATGCATTATAAGGAGGCGATTAGGTAAGGACTTAGAGCTTAGAGGGCCCAGAAAGCGCTGCCATCTGCAGGCTGACCATGTGTGTTGTGGGTTTGGGACAGTCCGGAATGCTCCCCTGGCAGGAGGCCAGAGGAAATGGATGTTTTAAGAGAGGAAGGTTTGTTCAGTTCTTTAGAAAGAAGAAAGGACGATTTGATTCTCTTACTCAGGATCAGTCCTACCTTTGCTGATGCTTATTCCAACATGGGAAATACTTTGAAGGAGATGCAGGATGTTCAGGGGGCCTTGCAGTGTTACACCCGGGCCATCCAGATTAACCCAGCTTTTGCTGATGCACATAGCAATCTGGCCTCCATTCACAAGGTAATGCTGCAGATAGCTGCTCTCTCCCTTCCTCTTTGTCTCCTTCTTTGTCTCTGTCTCTTTTTCTCTTCCTTCCTTCATTTTTTGGAGCTTTTGTACTTTTTTCTTTCCATTCGTAGGATTCTGGTAACATTCCAGAAGCGATTGCTTCTTACCGGACTGCCCTGAAATTAAAGCCTGACTTTCCTGATGCTTACTGTAACTTGGCCCATTGCCTGCAGGTAAGGCCGAGTTTAAACATGCTGAGAAGACACATCCAAAGTTCTATTCTGTGTTTAAGGTCATTGAATTCACTTTTTTAAAAAACCTCTTTAGATTGTCTGTGACTGGACTGACTACGATGAACGGATGAAGAAATTAGTTAGTATTGTAGCTGACCAGCTGGAGAAGAACAGGTTACCTTCTGTGCACCCTCATCACAGCATGCTGTACCCTCTTTCTCATGGCTTTAGGAAGGCCATTGCTGAGAGACATGGGAACCTCTGCTTGGACAAGGTGGGGCCTTTGGAGGGGGAGTTTGCTTAGATCTCACCTTGGCTTGTTCTGTTCGTGGCACTGCTTCTTTTATGATGGTAGACCACTTTGGGGACATTAGTAGTGCTTGCTAGGTGCTGAAATGCTTTGCTTGAAGAGTTCGTTTAAAGGATTGGTGCAGAGAGGGGAAAAGCCCTTTTTGCTCACACCTGTGCTTCTCCATGGGAGGGTGGATATCCTTTCATAGTGGTTTCAGACCCACTGGAGTTGTTCCATTGCTTCCAGGGACAGATTAGAGCATAAGACACCTTGCACAAAGTTAGGGGTTCAGGATTGCACTGAAACTGGCTTTGTAAATAAAATAGTATTTTGAAAAAAGTTTCCCAGCAGGTAAGACTTGGTATTGAATTTTTACTTTTATATATGAAGTAAGGAATCTTTAGACTTGACTATTGTGTATTGCTTTCCTTTGTTAGATTAATGTCCTTCACAAGCCACCATATGAACATCCAAAAGACTTGAAAGTCAGTGAAGGTCGACTTCGTGTAGGATATGTGAGTTCTGACTTTGGAAACCATCCAACTTCCCATCTCATGCAGTCTATTCCAGGGATGCATAACTCGGATAAATTTGAGGTGAGCATTGTACCCATCCGTTAGGTATCGGGCATTAAGTGCCAGCCACAGAAGGGTAATTCCTGATGTGAGTTTTGTCGGGGATCTAAACCAGGATCCATTGATAGAAGTGAGGCAGGGTGGATTTGTGGTCAGTAACCTGGGTTGGAATGACTCTATGTGATTTGAAACAAGTCACTTGAACTCCAGTCTTAGCTGCTTCCTTTTCAGTGAGAGACTTAGTAATTTAAAAACACAGACCTCGGGACACTTGGGTTAACTCTGGGGCAGCATCGCAGATGCCAGGAGTGCAAATGTGCCTCAGCTGAGGAAGGGTTTTCAGTTTGCTGAAGACAGCTGAGTAGTTTGTGTCTCTTTTCTGTCCATTGCTTGCTTCCTCATTCCTTAGCTCGCAGTACTTGTGGGGTGACAAGAAGAGAGAGACGACTGGCAACAATGCAGAAATATTTTGGTTTCTAAAGTCTTGTCCAGGGCAGCAGTGTTCGATTACTGTGTTACTCATATAATTGAATTGGGAAACGCCACATGGAAGTGAACAGTTACTGGGATAAAGGCGCAGTTGGCTTTTGATCTTGACAAGTTAGAACTTTGGGTTGAATCTAAGGTGAGATTTGTTTGGGGTCAAGTGTCATGTAGCAGCCTTGTGAGCTGGAGTAGAAGAGGAAAAGCGGAGGACTGGTGGCCAGACAGCAGGTTTTCCAAAAGATCTGGCAATTTCAGTGGAATGGAAGCATTTAAACACATAGTAATGTGCTAGGTACTGCACTGAACACTAGGGATGCAGAAGAAAACAAAAGACAGCCCTTGTCCTCAAGGGGCTTACTATCTAATGGGGGACACAACATGCAAACACAAATATGAAGCAGGCTATAGACTGGAGAAACAGGAAGTAACCAACAGAGAGAAGGCACTAGAATGAACAGGGCTGGGGAAAGGAGGATTGGAGTTGGGAAGTAAAGGGGCCAGGGAGGTCAGTCATCAAGGGCAGAGAGAGTGTTCCAGGCTGAAGGGAGGTGATGAGATATAACGTGGCCTCAGAAACTTACTAAGTGACCCTGGGCAAGTCATTTAACTGTTTGCCTGTTTCCTCATCTAAAATGAGCTAGAGGAGGATATGGTAAACCACTGCAGTATCTCTGCCAAGAAAACCCCAAATGGGGTCACAGAGAGTTGGACAGAACTGAAACAATGGGATGGAATGTGTTTGAGCAACGTGAATCTCAAGTTGTGCCTGATTTTTTTAGGGCACTGCTAACATACTGTGTTTCATTTCTAGGTGTTCTGTTACGCCCTTAGCCCAGATGATGGCACAAACTTTCGTGTGAAAGTGATGGCGGAAGCAAATCATTTCATCGACCTTTCTCAGGTGAGCCTCTCCAGGAGTCTCAGACAAGGTTTTCACTGGGAGTAGTAGGTAGTATGCATGTCTGCGGGTGGGGTGAAATACCAATAAAAAGGAAGAATTAGCTTTTGATCTGTGAGTTTCTTGCTCACCTGAATTCTCAATAACCTGGAGGGAAAGATTGGTTTTATTTGTACTTGAGCAGCTATTTAGTCATATCTAGAGAAGAAAAAACCCATCACCAGTAGAATAGAGTGATGCCTTGGGGGAGTCCTAAGAAAACACCTCAGGACCCACAGCCACTGTGACTTGGATCCCTCTCCTGGCCTCCTTCATACCCTGCCCTGTTTTTCGCCTTGGAGGGTGGTTGGGACAAGTGAAGGACTGACTTGCTGCCCGTGAAGGTTTCTTTTTCCTCTTTGCTGGATCTGTCGTTCACCCATGCATATTTCCTTGTTAGCTGAGAAGCAGGGATTGCTGAAGCTCGGAGGGTTGGCCTGTCTGGCATCTAGGGGCCCTTCCTGTTCCTCACCTGGGGTGCTGTGAAGTCTTAGCAGAAGGGCCTGCTACTCAGGTTCATGGGAAATTTTGGCAATAATTTCTTGGCTAGTGGTTACAGGGTTAAGAAACCTTCATGAGAAACTTGGAATTCTTTGCATTTTACACTTTGAATGTAAAACAGTGTTCTCTGCTTGATATGCTCAGTGGACTCTTTATCACTCCTTAGATTCCATGTAATGGGAAAGCAGCAGATAGAATTCATCAGGATGGGATCCACATTCTTGTGAATATGAATGGCTACACCAAGGGTGCGAGAAACGAGCTCTTTGCTCTGAGGCCAGCCCCCATTCAGGTAGTGTTCAGTGCTGACCGTTGCCCAGAAAACATTCAGATTCGCTGAAGATCGTGTCAGAACACTAGCTCTGTGGCACAGAGATGATTTTGGCTAAAAAGCCCAGATCTTGGTGTGCAGGGCCCAAGGACTTAGTTAAAAAACCAACTCTACTCTGGTCTTTGTGTTCTCCTTGGGAGTGGGCAGGGAGGAGCAATATTTTTAGTCTGTCTTCTTGCTAAAGAAGTGAATTCTTGGTTTAGTGTGTTTATATTATTGGGCCCTTTGCAGAATCTTGTTCTGAATGCATTGAATTAACACATCTTGTTTTGACTGGATTTTTGTAGGCAATGTGGCTGGGATACCCTGGGACGAGTGGTGCGCTTTTCATGGATTATATTATCACAGATCAGGAAACTTCTCCGGCTGAGGTGGCTGAGCAGTACTCAGAGAAATTGGCTTATATGCCCAACACTTTCTTTATTGGTGATCATGCCAACATGTTTCCTCACCTGAAGGTTTGTAGAGAATGCCGGGGTTTGGGAAATGCCAAGCAATTCTAGTCTTCTGTTTCAGTTTGGGTAAAAGTGAAAGAAATGCTCTTGTGCATTTACTCTAATCACACCTCCTTTCCCCCTCCCCACCAGAAAAAAGCAGTCATCGATTTCAAATCCAATGGACACATTTATGACAACCGCATTGTCCTGAACGGCATTGACCTCAAGGCATTTCTTGATAGTCTACCCGATGTCAAAATTGTTAAGGTGAGAGAGTTGTCGTGCAGCGGACTGCATTTGGCATTAGCTCTGGGACCCTTAAGGAACTCGCTCCTCATTGGCATTGTTATTATCGTTAGATGAAGTGCCCTGATGGAGGGGACAACTCAGACAACAACGCTGCTCTCAGTATGCCAGTTATTCCCATGAATACGATCGCAGAGGCTGTGATTGAAATGATTAACAGAGGACAAATACAGATAACAATCAATGGATTCAATATTAGCAACGGCCTGGCGACCACTCAGGTGAGGCCCGGCAACTGCTGCCTTCCACTTGGGGTGCATATGTGGGAGTGTCCTCAGTGTAACATAATGGTGGAGAATGGGGTGAGACACACTGGACAAGTCAGTGAGGGGAGTTAGTGTGTGAGCAGTGGCCAAGTCGGGGGGGGGGGCAAGGGAAGACGCTAGCCTCGGTTTCCCCTTCTTCATGGTGCCACTTACCCCTAGCTCTTGGGAGCATTCCAGTAATTGGCTTCCTGTCCCTCCTTCCCAGTGTGCGCTGCTCACTTGGGCCTTTTTGGCTGATGTTCATTCTTTCCCTGATGGCCTAGGGCTGGGCCTCTGGTATTCATTTCTCTTCTGGTCTCCTGTGCACCTGCTGTGCTCTTTATCTCTGGATGGTGTCAGAGATTTCTTCTTTGAGACAAAAAACCCCAAATGAACCAAATCAGCACAGGACCCAAGAGTGCCAGTGACTTTGATCCTGGCAGAATTTTGCCTTTTATTCCATGGAACCTTTGCTGTTCTTTCCCCACAGCTGGGTCAGGAAGGAACATGATGCCCATTCAGTGTAAATCAGTTCCACTCAGTGACTCCTTACTGTGATATCAGTGAAGTTGGCTGTTTACCTCCTGATTAGATTGGGGGTGGTTAGGGCCTGAGCGTGGAGCTCCCTTGGTACAGGGGACTCTAATGGAAGAGCTGGTGGCAGTGGGGTGGGGGGTCTAGCTCTCTGCTCTCCAAGTCTTTCTGAGTGATGACCAGGTCACAGCCTTTGAATCTTGTACCGTTTTTTGAAAGTTTCATCATTTTGTGAAATGGTAGCTGTGGTGGGTAAGACCTTGCTTTTGTTGTAGATAAATAACAAGGCTGCGACAGGAGAGGAGGTTCCAAGGACCATTATTGTTACCACTCGCTCTCAGTATGGGTTACCAGAGGATGCCATTGTGTACTGTAACTTTAACCAACTGTATAAAATTGACCCCTCCACCTTGCAGATGTGGGCAAATGTGAGTATTTTCAGTTGCTTTGTTTGGTTAACTTGGTCAGATCACGGGACTGGCCTTCCCTGCTGTGGGCAACTGTGCTTCATCCCAGGATTAACAGTGCAGTTAATACCATTTTTTTGCTTTTCCCAGACAATCTAGACTCCTGAACGATTTTTCAGATTATTGTGGTTATGTGTTTAGGGTATGGAGTGGGAGGCAGATGGCAAAGCATAGAATCTGCTCAGAATTCGGCCTTTGCTGCTTAGGTTGGTTTGCCAGGGCAGAATTTGAAGTTGGATTTGGGAAATCTGTGCTTGTTTGGGGAAAGCTGCTCTTTTAGCACTGCCAACCTCCAGCCTGCCTTGATGTTGTCTTCTGACAAAAATTCTCCACGTGCTTATGGAATAGTTAAGAAAAGTGAGGCTAGACTTCTGTTTCATTAGATAGGAGGAGGAAAGACTGAGCTGACAGTAAGGTGCTGTTTAGATGAGAACAGGCTCTCAGGAGCTGCTTTGGGGGAGGGGATGCAAGAGAAGAAGGGAGCCCAATGGAAGGGCCTTCTCTAGGCCTAGAAGGAAATTGGCACATTGTATTTATTGATGTGGAATTCTTTTCACTGAAATGGGCAGGAACCTGATTGGCCACTGTTTGAAATGGAAAATTGGTTGCCTTTTCTTTGCCGGACAGCTTTTCTTTATCCCTTGTTAGGAGCAAGTGAAGCTAGCCGACAACAGTGCTTCTTGGGGACAAAGGTGACTTTTATTCTTCTGGTTTACAGATTCTGAAGCGGGTTCCCAATAGTGTGCTGTGGCTGTTGCGTTTCCCAGCTGTAGGAGAGCCCAATATTCAGCAGTATGCACAGAACATGGGCCTTCCCCAGAATCGGATCATCTTTTCTCCAGTTGCTCCCAAGGAGGAGCATGTGAGGCGAGGTCAGCTAGCAGATGTCTGCCTTGACACGCCGCTCTGTAACGGGCATACTACGGGCATGGATGTGCTGTGGGCAGGGACCCCCATGGTGACTATGCCAGGTAAGCCTCTTGGTTTGGTGGATGCTTCTGACAGGGCAGAGCTCGTAACATATTTTATAAGATGGCTTGCTGTCTCTTTATCGAGGATGGTGAATCTCCCAAGTCCTACTCCAGTAGGACATTCTCTCCAGGAAGTATAAAGTGTCACCCTTCCTGTTACAGGAGAGACTCTTGCCTCGCGGGTCGCTGCCTCCCAGCTCACTTGCCTTGGTTGTCTTGAGCTTATTGCAAAAAATAGGCAGGAGTATGAAGATATTGCTGTGAAACTGGGCACTGACCTCGAATAGTAAGTAACTTTTCATGGCTCAGCTGACATTTGAAAAAGTGAAGGGAATAAAGAGTGGAGAGACTCTTGCCAAGGTTTGGCATTACTCAACCCATTTCACAGGTCTCTGAAAAAATGTAAGGGACAGAAGTTTTGTTTTGAGTACTCCCTGTCCTGCTGCCATCCTACAAATTCTCATTTTCCCCCTGCAGGCATTTAAAAGGGAGTACTTGCATGAAATAGAGAAAGAACATGGTCCCTTGGCTGTATGGTTTTTGGGGTGTGGAGCAAAGGAAATCTTGTTTGGGGTGGTTGGGGGTGAGCAGGATTTTCAGCTTTGGTCCTGACTCTTCAGCAGTGAGGCTATGGGAGGCAGACTGGAGAAGAGAGAACTAACTGTGAGATGAGAAGAAAACAGATGCTCGGTATTGGATTTCAGAAGTCTCCCGTAGTTACCATGGCCAGCTGTGGTTTTTCTGTGTTTTGATTTGGTTATCTTTCTCTTTTTCCCTCTCTCTCTTTTTCTCTCCTCTATCTATTTCTTGCTATTTTTCACCTAGCCTGAAGAAAATCCGTGGCAAAGTCTGGAAGCAGAGAATATCCAGCCCTCTTTTCAACACCAAACAGTACACAATGGAACTAGAACGCCTTTACCTTCAAATGTGGGATCACTATGCAGCTGGAAACAAACCGGACCACATGATTAAGCCAATTGAGGCCACTGAGTCGGCATGAAAGATTCTGTACACATAGGAGAATTATCCCAAGACATGAGTCTCTCGAGCCTCTGTGGTGAAGGGAAAGGAACGAGAGCCCCCTACACTTCTCCATATCTGCTCAATGCCATGTGCCCATACACAGCCAGACCTCCTTCCTGCACAGTAGGGAGAGACAAGGAATCTGCACAGACTTCAGCAGTGCGCACGGGTGTTGTGTAGGTATGGGAGACAGGATCGAATGGGATGTTTGGTAGGGGAGAGAGATTGCCCAGCCACTTGCAATTCTATGGATTGATTGAATCTTCTACGAATTATTTTTGCTCTATGATATTGGGGATTGGAACTTTGAAAATGGTGAATTTTTCAGGTTTTCCCATTGGCATGTGTGGTTCTCTTCCCAGGATTTGGTTTCCAGCTAAAATGTCGTTCCTTACTCCAGCAGGGATGTTGCAGCTTTTGGGCCCTAGATTGTGAGGGCATCTTTGCTGGTGTAGGCTTCTTATAGGTTTTATAAACCGCTTGAGTCTGTGTCAGCCTCAGAGTGCGTGCCCCGTGACCAGAGCTGTTTGTGCTCGGGATTTGATGATGACTGTTGGTTCTGTATTTTGTTTGTCCCTCCCTGTCTTCCTCTACTTCAAAATCAAGGCGCCCCCCCAATCCCCTCCCCAACTCACCTAATTGGCTTCTTTGGCAGGAAAATCATACTTAGGATTTCACACATATATCCCCCAGAGTGTTCCTTTTAAACATGTTGGTGCCAAATGCCAGCTTTTTCAGAAGCGATTATTAATTATGTAAAGGCACAGTCATGGTACTGTTGCAGAGAATAAATCATTTTTGTTTTCCAAGTTTTGGTTCCCCCCTCCCCCTCTTCCCAGCGTTAACTGTTGTCAGAAAGTGCTAGTGTGCGCAACTTTTTTGCTCCATTTTGATCATTTGGATTTCTCTTGAAATTTTCCTTGTTCTTATTTCTTTTAGCAGAATTGAAAGCCCAGGTAAGTATTGAGTCATTTCATTTAGTAAATCATGATTGCCTGCAATACATTAAATCAGTTTCATTGAGAAATAGTGTCGTTTGAGAAGCTCGGCAGCCCCTGTTGCAGGCCGCTCAGATGCAGTACTGCATCCAACAGTCTTGCCATCTGGACCTTCAAGTATGTGATGGACAGCTTTTGCCTCAATAGTGGCTTTACTGCATTGCTACTTGAATTCTGAATCGGACCTCAGCCCTGCTGGTGCTGGAGTGTCTTCTGTGAGACCACAGGGATAGAATTATTCCAGAATTTCAACAAAGGGCTTTAAGTTTAAAACAAGCCAACATTGAAGTGTGTATTATGTCTAGCTGTTGTATTCTGTTTCCTAGTTGGTAAGAAGGATTTGTCTGCTGGTGCTGCTGCTTCTAGGTGACCCTTTGTGGCCAAGGCCCTGGCTTTGCTTCACCTGGTAGTAGCAGTTGATGCTTGGACTGGCTCCTAGCTGACAAATTCTAGAGAAGTGACTGTCAGACACTTTGGGCTTCTGACAAAAGCTTACTTACCACTGATCAAAATCTGAGCAGGAACCCTCAGATGGAATTCTGGAAGCAGAATTCCTTACGTAGGAACTGCTCCTTTCAGCAGTTTGGGAACTCCTTAATTTATTTTTCCAATTTTCCAACCTGTAAATTACTGGATGTCAGAGCATTTCCTTGAATGATGTTTTCAGTTCGCAGATTGCCGAAAATGGATTAGAATCCAAACTGTACCTTTCTGATGCCCTCCAGGCTGTGACCTCCAGCCATTTCACATAGCACATCACTCCTGCATTGGAGGAATTTTTTTCCTGGTGTGGAAAGTATCTGCTGTGGGTGAAGCTTTGCTTAATGTAACAAACACGTTTTTGTTTCCAGGTAATGTGTCTGACGAAGACTTAATTATGAATAGAAACATAAGGATTACTGGAAACTAATTGTCTTTTCTATTGTACTCTGCTTTATCAAAAACAGTAAAGTATTTAAATTGTGCTACAGAAATACAAATATTGTCTTGCAGTCTTTAAACAATAAACAGAAACATTTTGCTCTGAAGTTAAGAGTGAATGTCCTGTGTTCTACGACAAACGTTAGCCCTGTAAGAGTTTCAGAGGTAATTTCTACTTAGAGTATGATGTCTTAGTCTGGAGTGCAGCAGGGGTTCAGGGGCTTTCTTGATTCTCTTTGGCACAGTTGTTGGGTTCTGTTTGGTGGGTTTTGTTTTTTTTTAAGTATGACTTATCTACCCTGTGTCTTCCTCTGGGTGGCACAGTTGAAATATTAAGTCAGGACAAAGGTTTTAACACATAGGCAATTTGAGTCTCTGGAGGGGATCCCATTTGCTTGCGTCCACCTGGGATGCTGATGGTGACTGTGGCAGCTGATGTTTATGTAGCATATTCCAAGTATGGTCGTTGGATCATTACTACAACGCCAGGGCTTGGTGCTTTGCTTTACTGTTGCATACTCAGAGATCATTTTTTTTTGTCCTGGCTTATTCTGTATGTCAAAGCCCAGTTGTGTTTTCCTGCTAAAGACTGAGGAAATGTGCTTGTAACTACAAGTTTCAGCTCAGTCAGTAAATTTTTATAAAACACCAGCATGTGACAGGCTGTGTGCTAAAAAGAAAACACACAGTCCCTGCTCCCCAGAACTTCCGGTGTAAGGGAGGGATGACAGTGTGCAAAAGGAAGCTGATAAAACAGGGGTCGGGGGTTGGGGTGGGGGGGTGGGGGGTGGAGGAATGATGAAGTCCAGAAGTGGTATAGCTTAAATTGGGAGCTTAACTGTTGAATGCTGTAGACCATTCCCACCTTGCTTATCTGGAACGTATGCTTAGGGTGACTCTTTTCTACTCGACACACGTAGTGCAGGTTATAGAAATTATGATCTCTACATCCTGGCTTTAGCGTAGACAGTTTTAGCATTGGCTTGCCCAAGAAGTCGTGTCCCTGAAATCCGGTGGTACGGAATTCTGGTGTTTTTAGGTTTGCCTGAACACGTAGGAACACGTAGGCAGGTAGGGAGTTGCCATCGCGTGGTCCGCGTATCCCCCTTGTCATTGGGTCGGGGGTGGTGGGGGGTGGCTTTCAGAGAGGGGGGACCAGCTACAGCTGTTACTTTGCTGCTCCTGCTCATATTTTGGGTGTAATGAAGGGGAGGGTGCAAATATACTCCAACCAGTCAAACATTAAGTGCTTACTGTGCCTGAGGTTTGGGCAGCTAGGTGGCATGGTGCACAGAATGGGTGCTGGGCCTGGAGTCAGGAGGACCCCTCTAACCCAGTTCAGATCTGGCCTCGGGCACTTACTAGACGTGTAATCCTGGGCAAATCGCCCGTTTGCCTCCGTTTCTTCATCTGTAAGATGATCTGGAGAAGGAAATGGCAAGAAAATCCCAAATGGGGCCAGACTGTCTCTTGGTCACCACTCTGTAACAAAATGCTCAAAGCTCTGTGCTAAGTGAGTCCCTGCCCTCAAGGAACTCCCAATCGAATGAGTAGCCTCTCTCAAGGCGTCTGACGTTAACTCTTAAGAACACTGACTAATGGAGAAAGGAAAAATGGGAATAATGGGAACCTCACACACCCACGTGCACACACACGCGTGCGCACACGCACACACACGCGTGCGCACACCCACACACACGCGTGCGCACACCCACACACCCACACACCCCCCACACACACTTCACTCCGGGGAGTAGGCTTAGTAAAAGAACCCTACCCCGGAGGGACATCACTAGGCCCTTCACTTCCAGCTCCTTAGTGACCCGTCTGCCCTGAGTGTCCCTCACTGTACAGAACTGCCTCTTGAATGTGCTCTGATCCCCACGGCTTTCCTGCTAGGCAGATCTACTTCGGTGTTCCTCTTGGGCCACTCGGCACACTGCCACCCTTGGGAGGCACCCTTGTGCTGTTGGTAAAAATATATCGGCAGATCTCCCAGCAAACAGCTGCAGAGCCTGGCTTTTGAATTCCTCATCTCTTAAGCAGAAGAGGGGAGTAAAGGCAGCAACAGCTCTTTGTTTGTAGCACCTGCAAAGCCTCCTTCGTAGTTCCTGACCGCTTCTGTGTTCTGCTTTGTGTAAGCTGTTTCTCCCCTGGCCCGTGGCTTCTGTCCCTAGCTGCTTCTCACTTCCCCCCTCATTTCTCTTCATCTGATGCTCCAGCTGCTAATGCCTCCATTTAGGACCTATTCCTGAGCAGTGATCTATTTGTACCTCAGCTTGGGAGAAAGAAAAAACCACCAAAGCACAATTGTAGCAGTTGTCAGGGCCAGTGTACCCATTTTCCCAAAGTTCGCTAACTGCGATGTATACATGTTAAGTGGTCTGTCTCAGTGCCTGAAGTCACATTTAAGTGAGCTGATGGGGCAGTGCCTGGACACCAAGTTCACCTCCAGTCAAGCCTTTTCCTCTTGTGCGTGAGAGACTGTGCTCAGATATTTTGAGTTGTGTTTCTTCTCAAGTTCACTTGATCAGCGTTTCACACAGGAATGTCACTTGTGCCCTTCAGCAACCCACATATTCACAGAACCAAGGCGTAGCGCCTTAACAAATACAAGTCTTTGGCCCTGCCCCTGCATCCTTCAAGAATCTAGTTACCATCCTAAGTGGATTGGATTGGAGGAGGCAGTTTATGAAGGTGGGGCCAAGGAAGCTCACTGCCTGAGACGTTCAGCGAAGCCTTTTTGTCTTTTTTCGGGGGGGTGGGGGTGGGGGGTGGGGAGGGGGGGGCGCTGGGGTAGGGAGAGATGACCGCAGCAGTGCTAGTGGAAAAGAGCAGACTCGTTCGAAACACCCAGGCTTCTAGCATGATAGGAGAAAAGCTGTAGGGTTTGTAAAGCATTTTGCTTAATTATTTTGAAGTCTGGAAACGCTGTAAGTCAAGCAGTCAGTCTACCTGGCCTGTTTCCTCACCGGTAAAATGAAGGAACTGTTCTCCCAGCGCGAACGCGGCATGCTGGAGTAGTCCCTTTTAAGAGAGAAAGTGACAGACTAGGAGAAGCGTTGCTTGAAATGTGCATGCTTCCCGTAAGCTATTGGCCGAGGTACCAGGCAAATTGATTTTTTCCGGTCGTGAGTTTCACTTTCACTTTTAGTGACTAGCCGTAGCCTTTCTCTCCGGACTTCTCCCGGTTGCCAGGCCCTCTAACGGAGCTTATTCCACTTAGGTGTCGGTGTCCCCGCCCCCACCCCCCCACCCGTAGTGCTTGCTTCCACTCTGCCTTGGTGTTTCCGGCCCGCCCCGCCTTCTCCCGCAATCCCTGGCCCTGGGGTCGTGGTTGAGGGGACGGCTGGCCCCCTCCGGCACTTGTGCCTCCGGAAGGCAGGGGCTGCCTTGTAAAGTGCCCCGCGCTCGCTTAGGTGTTTGTTGCACTGGCAGCAAACTCGAACCGTAGAGGAAGGGGCAGGGGGCGCGAGGGGGGAGGCGGGAGCTAGGGTGGCGTGCTAGCGCCTTCCTCCCCGTCCTGGGACTAAGGGCCGGGGGAGGCCCCGAGGCAAGGAGGCGGGTTGTGGAGAACCGGGGAGGCACCGGAAGTGGAGCTGGGCCGCGCCGGCAGCGCCGGGCCGCGCAGGCAGCGCCGCCGGAAGTGGCGTGAGCCCAACGCTCGCGCCAAATTCGAAGGCTCGAGCGCGGTCGCCCGGGAGACGGCCGGTGTCGCGCTCCTTCCGCGGGTGGGCGGCGGTCGCTCCTCGGGGTCCGGGACGAGGCGGACCGCCGGGCCATGGCGCGGGTGTTGGGCCGAGGGGCCGAGACAGCCGCGCGAGGTGAGAAGGGGAGCAAGGGGAGCGGGGCGGGGCGGAGACGGTCCCTCCTTCTGGCTCCTTGGGGCAGTCCGGGCCTGGCTGGGGGGAGGAGGAGTAAGCGGGAAAGGGCTGGGCTGGAAGGGGAAAAGGGGGCGAAGGCGGGGGGAGGGGCGGAGCCTGGCTCGGCAGTTGTCTTTTGGATTTGGGGTCTCTGGTGTTTGCGCCGCCTTAATCTCGCAGTCGTTGGCCCCTCCCAAGCAAACCAGTCACTGAACGTTTGTAAGGTGCCCAACGTGTGCCAGGCACAGTACCAAGCGCAGGGCATACAGAAAGAGACAAAAGGCAGGCTTTATTCTCAAGGAGGTACAAACAAGTTGTAGACAGATAGGTGGAGATAATCAACAGAGGGAGGGCGCTTCTACAGGAAAGGCTTCCTGTACAAGGGGGGATTTTAGCCCCAGCTTGAAGGAAGCCAGGAGGGGAAGATGAGGGAGAGGTCCCTCCAGCCTTGGGGGGCAGGCAGGGAAATTTCTAGAGTCTGGAGATGGCGGGTCTTGTGGAGGGAAGACTTGGCTTGGGGACGGATGGGGGGGCGAGGGGGAGGGAGGAATGAAAAAAAAAATCCAGTAGCTCCATGGAACCTGACCTTCGAGGGCACCGTTAAGCTCCATTCTATGCCCTTTGTTGCTTCGTAGGAAAGAAGGCATGGTACTGGGGAAACTGGGCCTCTAACTGTTTGTGAGTCTAGAAGGGTTTTCTTTTGGCCTCTGTGCTGCTTTTTATTAATTTGGTTTTAGATTTCTACAATCACTTCCATAAGTCTTAGATTTTTCTCCCTCTCCCTCTCCTCCCCGCCCCCCCCCCCCCCCCCCCCTCGCAGGCATGATTACTGTTTTGTGAATAGTGTATTTTCTTTCCCAATTACACGTAGAGATAGTTTTCAACTTTGGTATTTCATAAGATTTTTGAGTTCCAAATTTGTCTCGCTTCTTGCAGCCCCTCCTTCCTCCCCAAGACTGCAGGCCATCTCACATAGCTTGTGCGTTAGACCTCATTTTCCCATCCAAAATGAGGAAAATAAGAAGCATTCGTTTTAATTCTTACCCCAAATCGAGGCAGGGAGGCAGGTTTCAGTCCCTTTCTAGTGATAAAAGCTAGACCATAAAAGGTTGATCTACTTGCCCAAGGTCCCACTAAACTGACTCAGGAGATTCAAATTAGGAGAACCCCTTAACTGACTCCACTTTTTTAAAACTTAAATTTTGTTTTCAATTGACAAAAATCTGTTTTCTTCTCTTCCTACCCGTTCCTCCACCCCCACTGAGAAAAGATGCTGTGTGTGCGTGTGCGTGCGTGTGTGCGTGCGCGTGCGCACACATATGTGTGGGTAGGTACACACACACGCGCACACACACACAGCCCTAATGTGGAGCCCCCACTGAGAAAAAAGATAGTGTGCATGTGTGTGTTTTTACACATACGTGTGTACGTACGCACACGTGCACACGTACACACCCCTAACGTGTATTTGTGCGCGCGCGCGCGCGCACACACACACACACACACACATCCATATGTTCCCGCAGGCCTGGAATTTGACCTCAAGGCCTCATTGAGTCCAAATCCAGTGATCTTTCAACCATAGTGAATTTTGGACTAAAACCCAGAGCATTCTTTCCTCTACCCCAACCTGACAAGGTTATGTTTGTAGGATAGAGATTGTACACCCAAGACAGGGAGGGAGAGAGAGGCAAGGTGCAGTGCAGAACGTACCCACTCTGTGTCCGTGTTTGGGAGCATTGTTTAAAACTTACACCCGAACTGGTGTGGATACTTAGGCATTATTTTGGGATGCTCCAGCATTGAGGTCTATTCATGGCACAGACTCAGTTTGTGACTCAGGTGAAACTAAAGATGCCATCTGTGACATGAACATGCTTCTTTTGCTGAAGACCCTGGCATCAGAGCCCTCTCTTGGGAAGGACCAATTATCCCTGCCATTGACCCCCTAACTCTCCCCTCCAGAGCTCCAGTCAGCCACCTGCATCTCCCATTAGCCGTCCAGATGTAGTCTCTCTTAAAGGGGCTCTCTTCAGGAGAGCAGAGTTCATTTGCTCAGGGTCATAAAGCCAGCATAAGACAGGCTGCTCCCATCTGAACATTAAGTGCATGTGTGTACCTGTATACCCTTCTCTCTGTCTCTGTCTCTCTGTCTTTGTCTCTGTCTCTCTATCTCTCTATATACATGTGTGTGTGTGTGTGTGTGTGTGTATGCGTGTACATATATGTAGACATAGTTTATATTCTATATTTTACATATTCACATAAGCATATCACAGAACAACAGGACAGACTTGTCCCTGAAACCATAAATCTCTTGTGAACAGCTCACTCATCTTTTTCAGTACATAAGTTGATCCTGTCAATTTTGAATCTGTCCTCCTTGTCAGTGTTACCTTTTGGTTTTCAGCTGCTGCTGCTGCCCTGGGCCTGGGGTCAGACTTCACTCCCCTCTCCCCCAAGTGAAAGAGGTTTCTGACTGACCTTTGAAGCTGTCTTTGGTGTTTGTGAGTTGAGATATCTGGAAACCTCAGCAGCTACCCTCCATTCCACTGCTTGAAGCCTGCTCCAGTCCTGCCCATGCAGTAGTGTGACCCAGGCTGAGCTGTGCTCTGCTCTAAGCCTGGTCTAAGATAGACCCCTCCTGTCTGCCTTCCAGGCTGTCTTGGGACAGAAATCTCTTTTCACCCTGTCATTTTGTGGCTTCTGCTGCTCTGGAATGTGTTTAGAGCCATTTCTTGCAGGTATTTTAAGGGCTATGGGGGGAGAGCTAGAGCAGGTCCATCCTTCTACTCCATCTTGGCTCCACCCTATGTGGATTTTACTTCTGCATACACCCTAAATTTATGTGATCAAAGTGGTTAACTTTATTGTCTTTTCCCCTTGTAGCAAACAGGTGCTTTCTCTGTTCTTTTAGTGTGTGATGTGACTTTTCGTATCTAAGTCAGGCATCTATTTAGAGTTTCTCTTGCTGTATGGTAGAAGATGTTGGTCTGTAACTAATTTCTTCCAGAGTTTTTCCGGTTTTCTCAGCAGTTGTTGTTGAATAGTGAGTCCACCATGTCAAGGGAGGGGAGAAGGGAGATGGTAGGCCAGGGGAGAGTGTGTCTCAGAAGTTCCTGTTTATGTGAGTGACTTTGTTTTTTTTTTTTTTTAGATGAGTAGGGATTGAGAATGTAGGAGGATTAGGATATGACAGGGAGGTTCCCCCCCAAGGAGGAGGTATCCTGAGGCAGCTAGGGCTATTTTGCCCTCCTTTGCTCCCCATGCCTTTCCATTACCACCTAAAACAAGGCATGTCCTGTGTTTTTTCTCCAGAACTGAGCAGTGCTGATGATATACCACCCAAGAGGAAGAGGAGAGCTCGGTAAGGAGACATTTGGATAATTTCGATTGTCAAAAGCCTGAGAAACCTTTTTTATTTGTGGCTACAGAGCAGTGGTGCTTATAATGCTCTTGAATGCACAGAACGTTGGTGAAGGTAGGTAAACCCCTGTTTTAATGCCTCCCTTTTATCTTTGCAGCCCTAGAGTTTTGGATTCGAGCAGCGATGAGGAATTTGAGTCGGGTAAGTAGAGCCTATCCCAAAGGATCCTTTCCATTTTCCTTGACAGTTTGGAGGATGTGATTGTAGATCAGGTTGAGCTGTCATGTGGAGAGATTTAGCATGAACTGACTGCAGGTTAGTTCCCCCTGTTCAGTTAATAACCTCTGTGAAGCTTATTCCCTATATTGTTAGGAAGGAGGCATTCGCAAGTGTCATGCTTTCCTTGGCTTTGTTCTCCTTTTTTGCTCCAGGGTCCCTTACCTTTCTTTTGTTCTGCTTTTCCTCAGGACCAGAACATGATGGACAGCTTCCCACAGGCTGGGTCATGTGGCTTCTCCAGTGCCAGGGTCCTTTGGCTGCTGTATGGCCCCATTTTGCTAAGCTGTCACTTTTTAAATGTAACTTGCCATCTAATGCTTAATGTTTCCTTCATGGTTTAGTGTTAACCCAGGTAAAAACTCCCAAGATCTCGTCGTCATGTTCGTCGTCGACGAAAGGAAATGACCGGTGAGTATGAGAATTACGGAAAGGACTTTTTAAGTGGGCAGCCTGTATAGGGGATTTGGAGTTCGCAAGGTGTAGATTTGACTCCAGGCCGAGGCGCTTACTAGCATCGTGACCTTGGGCGGGTCACTTTCCCCTCCCTGGGCCTCGGTATCCCCTCAAGTCCCTTCCAGCTCTAACCTTGGGTGATTCTAAGATGATTTATATCATCATGCAGACCTTAAGGGCAGAGTATAGTGTAGGAGTCATAACCCATACCTGAAGGGAATCCATAGTCTGATATGCTCAGCACATGGGTCTCCTTCTGAGGGAACGGAATCTTGTTGTTTGGAGAGCCCTCTTGGTGAGAGGGGTTTTCTTTCCACTAGGCCTAACTCTGCCTCTTCATGAGGCAGACCTTTACATTCTTGAAAACGGTGATCGTGTCTTCTCCTTCCCAGGCCAAACATCTTTGGCTCTTTTCACCTGATATTTCTGTGGCATGATCTTGAGCCCCCTTGCCTGTCCCAGTTGTCCTTGTTCAGGTTCTGTAAGTGTTCATCGGAAAATGTGGCACCCAGAACTGACTCGGTAGCTTATGACCGGTCTTAGTGGTTTATGGAGCACCACTAAATTTTGGGCTCTTATGGATAATTGGGTTAGAGGAAAATTGCTTTTACATTTGCACCAGTCCTGAAATTTGCCCTCCCCTCTTTGCCTTACCAATTCTCTGTACTGCCTTGCAGATGTGATGAAGCTGGGAGCCCCACGGATGAGCTGGAGAACGGGAAAGGGTTTGGAGAAAAGCCCCAAGGCAAGTGGCTTAGTGCTTGGTTTAGAGCTGTTATTTTACTGATCGCAAATTTCAGAGGTGATGTGACTTCCCCAGGGTCACAGAGCTAGTAAGCGACTGAGGCTGGATTTGAATTCAGCTCTCCTTGCCTTCCACGGCTCAGTGTTCTCTCCAGGGTGCCACTTGCTTTTAGTTTGGAGAAGTGTGGCTTTTTTTTGTTTTTCTTCCCCCCCCTTCCCCCCCCTTCCCCCCCCCTTTCCCCCCCCCCCCCCCCCCCCCCGCCCCACCTTGTGCTTAGGTTAATTATACTCAGAGATCATTTTTTTTTGTCCTGGCTTATTCTGTATGTCAAAGCCCAGTTGTGTTTTCCTGCTAAAGACTGAGGAAATGTGCTTGTAACTACAAGTTTCAGCTCAGTCAGTAAATTTTTATAAAACACCAGCATGTGACAGGCTGTGTGCTAAAAAGAAAACACACAGTCCCTGCTCCCCAGAACTTCCGGTGTAAGGGAGGGATGACAGTGTGCAAAAGGAAGCTGATAAAACAGGGGTCGGGGGTTGGGGTGGGGGGGTGGGGGGTGGAGGAATGATGAAGTCCAGAAGTGGTATAGCTTAAATTGGGAGCTTAACTGTTGAATGCTGTAGACCATTCCCACCTTGCTTATCTGGAACGTATGCTTAGGGTGACTCTTTTCTACTCGACACACGTAGTGCAGGTTATAGAAATTATGATCTCTACATCCTGGCTTTAGCGTAGACAGTTTTAGCATTGGCTTGCCCAAGAAGTCGTGTCCCTGAAATCCGGTGGTACGGAATTCTGGTGTTTTTAGGTTTGCCTGAACACGTAGGAACACGTAGGCAGGTAGGGAGTTGCCATCGCGTGGTCCGCGTATCCCCCTTGTCATTGGGTCGGGGGTGGTGGGGGGTGGCTTTCAGAGAGGGGGGACCAGCTACAGCTGTTACTTTGCTGCTCCTGCTCATATTTTGGGTGTAATGAAGGGGAGGGTGCAAATATACTCCAACCAGTCAAACATTAAGTGCTTACTGTGCCTGAGGTTTGGGCAGCTAGGTGGCATGGTGCACAGAATGGGTGCTGGGCCTGGAGTCAGGAGGACCCCTCTAACCCAGTTCAGATCTGGCCTCGGGCACTTACTAGACGTGTAATCCTGGGCAAATCGCCCGTTTGCCTCCGTTTCTTCATCTGTAAGATGATCTGGAGAAGGAAATGGCAAGAAAATCCCAAATGGGGCCAGACTGTCTCTTGGTCACCACTCTGTAACAAAATGCTCAAAGCTCTGTGCTAAGTGAGTCCCTGCCCTCAAGGAACTCCCAATCGAATGAGTAGCCTCTCTCAAGGCGTCTGACGTTAACTCTTAAGAACACTGACTAATGGAGAAAGGAAAAATGGGAATAATGGGAACCTCACACACCCACGTGCACACACACGCGTGCGCACACCCACACACACGCGTGCGCACACCCACACACCCACACACCCCCCACACACACTTCACTCCGGGGAGTAGGCTTAGTAAAAGAACCCTACCCCGGAGGGACATCACTAGGCCCTTCACTTCCAGCTCCTTACTGACCCGTCTGCCCTGAGTGTCCCTCACTGTACAGAACTGCCTCTTGAATGTGCTCTGATCCCCACGGCTTTCCTGCTAGGCAGATCTACTTCGGTGTTCCTCTTGGGCCACTCGGCACACTGCCACCCTTGGGAGGCACCCTTGTGCTGTTGGTAAAAATATATCGGCAGATCTCCCAGCAAACAGCTGCAGAGCCTGGCTTTTGAATTCCTCATCTCTTAAGCAGAAGAGGGGAGTAAAGGCAGCAACAGCTCTTTGTTTGTAGCACCTGCAAAGCCTCCTTCGTAGTTCCTGACCGCTTCTGTGTTCTGCTTTGTGTAAGCTGTTTCTCCCCTGGCCCGTGGCTTCTGTCCCTAGCTGCTTCTCACTTCCCCCCTCATTTCTCTTCATCTGATGCTCCAGCTGCTAATGCCTCCATTTAGGACCTATTCCTGAGCAGTGATCTATTTGTACCTCAGCTTGGGAGAAAGAAAAAACCACCAAAGCACAATTGTAGCAGTTGTCAGGGCCAGTGTACCCATTTTCCCAAAGTTCGCTAACTGCGATGTATACATGTTAAGTGGTCTGTCTCAGTGCCTGAAGTCACATTTAAGTGAGCTGATGGGGCAGTGCCTGGACACCAAGTTCACCTCCAGTCAAGCCTTTTCCTCTTGTGCGTGAGAGACTGTGCTCAGATATTTTGAGTTGTGTTTCTTCTCAAGTTCACTTGATCAGCGTTTCACACAGGAATGTCACTTGTGCCCTTCAGCAACCCACATATTCACAGAACCAAGGCGTAGCGCCTTAACAAATACAAGTCTTTGGCCCTGCCCCTGCATCCTTCAAGAATCTAGTTACCATCCTAAGTGGATTGGATTGGAGGAGGCAGTTTATGAAGGTGGGGCCAAGGAAGCTCACTGCCTGAGACGTTCAGCGAAGCCTTTTTGTCTTTTTTTCGGGGGGGTGGGGGTGGGGGTGGGGAGGGGGGGGCGCTGGGGTAGGGAGAGATGACCGCAGCAGTGCTAGTGGAAAAGAGCAGACTCGTTCGAAACACCCAGGCTTCTAGCATGATAGGAGAAAAGCTGTAGGGTTTGTAAAGCATTTTGCTTAATTATTTTGAAGTCTGGAAACGCTGTAAGTCAAGCAGTCAGTCTACCTGGCCTGTTTCCTCACCGGTAAAATGAAGGAACTGTTCTCCCAGCGCGAACGCGGCATGCTGGAGTAGTCCCTTTTAAGAGAGAAAGTGACAGACTAGGAGAAGCGTTGCTTGAAATGTGCATGCTTCCCGTAAGCTATTGGCCGAGGTACCAGGCAAATTGATTTTTTCCGGTCGTGAGTTTCACTTTCACTTTTAGTGACTAGCCGTAGCCTTTCTCTCCGGACTTCTCCCGGTTGCCAGGCCCTCTAACGGAGCTTATTCCACTTAGGTGTCGGTGTCCCCGCCCCCACCCCCCCCACCCGTAGTGCTTGCTTCCACTCTGCCTTGGTGTTTCCGGCCCGCCCCGCCTTCTCCCGCAATCCCTGGCCCTGGGGTCGTGGTTGAGGGGACGGCTGGCCCCCTCCGGCACTTGTGCCTCCGGAAGGCAGGGGCTGCCTTGTAAAGTGCCCCGCGCTCGCTTAGGTGTTTGTTGCACTGGCAGCAAACTCGAACCGTAGAGGAAGGGGCAGGGGGCGCGAGGGGGGAGGCGGGAGCTAGGGTGGCGTGCTAGCGCCTTCCTCCCCGTCCTGGGACTAAGGGCCGGGGGAGGCCCCGAGGCAAGGAGGCGGGTTGTGGAGAACCGGGGAGGCACCGGAAGTGGAGCTGGGCCGCGCCGGCAGCGCCGGGCCGCGCAGGCAGCGCCGCCGGAAGTGGCGTGAGCCCAACGCTCGCGCCAAATTCGAAGGCTCGAGCGCGGTCGCCCGGGAGACGGCCGGTGTCGCGCTCCTTCCGCGGGTGGGCGGCGGTCGCTCCTCGGGGTCCGGGACGAGGCGGACCGCCGGGCCATGGCGCGGGTGTTGGGCCGAGGGGCCGAGACAGCCGCGCGAGGTGAGAAGGGGAGCAAGGGGAGCGGGGCGGGGCGGAGACGGTCCCTCCTTCTGGCTCCTTGGGGCAGTCCGGGCCTGGCTGGGGGGAGGAGGAGTAAGCGGGAAAGGGCTGGGCTGGAAGGGGAAAAGGGGGCGAAGGCGGGGGGAGGGGCGGAGCCTGGCTCGGCAGTTGTCTTTTGGATTTGGGGTCTCTGGTGTTTGCGCCGCCTTAATCTCGCAGTCGTTGGCCCCTCCCAAGCAAACCAGTCACTGAACGTTTGTAAGGTGCCCAACGTGTGCCAGGCACAGTACCAAGCGCAGGGCATACAGAAAGAGACAAAAGGCAGGCTTTATTCTCAAGGAGGTACAAACAAGTTGTAGACAGATAGGTGGAGATAATCAACAGAGGGAGGGCGCTTCTACAGGAAAGGCTTCCTGTACAAGGGGGGATTTTAGCCCCAGCTTGAAGGAAGCCAGGAGGGGAAGATGAGGGAGAGGTCCCTCCAGCCTTGGGGGGCAGGCAGGGAAATTTCTAGAGTCTGGAGATGGCGGGTCTTGTGGAGGGAAGACTTGGCTTGGGGACGGATGGGGGGGCGAGGGGGGAGGGAGGAATGAAAAAAAAAATCCAGTAGCTCCATGGAACCTGACCTTCGAGGGCACCGTTAAGCTCCATTCTATGCCCTTTGTTGCTTCGTAGGAAAGAAGGCATGGTACTGGGGAAACTGGGCCTCTAACTGTTTGTGAGTCTAGAAGGGTTTTCTTTTGGCCTCTGTGCTGCTTTTTATTAATTTGGTTTTAGATTTCTACAATCACTTCCATAAGTCTTAGATTTTTCTCCCTCTCCCTCTCCTCCCCGCCCCCCCCCCCCTCGCAGGCATGATTACTGTTTTGTGAATAGTGTATTTTCTTTCCCAATTACACGTAGAGATAGTTTTCAACTTTGGTATTTCATAAGATTTTTGAGTTCCAAATTTGTCTCGCTTCTTGCAGCCCCTCCTTCCTCCCCAAGACTGCAGGCCATCTCACATAGCTTGTGCGTTAGACCTCATTTTCCCATCCAAAATGAGGAAAATAAGAAGCATTCGTTTTAATTCTTACCCCAAATCGAGGCAGGGAGGCAGGTTTCAGTCCCTTTCTAGTGATAAAAGCTAGACCATAAAAGGTTGATCTACTTGCCCAAGGTCCCACTAAACTGACTCAGGAGATTCAAATTAGGAGAACCCCTTAACTGACTCCACTTTTTTAAAACTTAAATTTTGTTTTCAATTGACAAAAATCTGTTTTCTTCTCTTCCTACCCGTTCCTCCACCCCCACTGAGAAAAGATGCTGTGTGTGCGTGTGCGTGCGCGTGCGCGTGCGCACACATATGTGTGGGTAGGTACACACACACGCGCACACACACACAGCCCTAATGTGGAGCCCCCACTGAGAAAAAAGATAGTGTGCATGTGTGTGTTTTTACACATACGTGTGTACGTACGCACACGTGCACACGTACACACCCCTAACGTGTATTTGTGCGCGCGCGCGCGCGCGCGCACACACACACACACACACATCCATATGTTCCCGCAGGCCTGGAATTTGACCTCAAGGCCTCATTGAGTCCAAATCCAGTGATCTTTCAACCATAGTGAATTTTGGACTAAAACCCAGAGCATTCTTTCCTCTACCCCAACCTGACAAGGTTATGTTTGTAGGATAGAGATTGTACACCCAAGACAGGGAGGGAGAGAGAGGCAAGGTGCAGTGCAGAACGTACCCACTCTGGGTCCGTGTTTGGGAGCATTGTTTAAAACTTACACCCGAACTGGTGTGGATACTTAGGCATTATTTTGGGATGCTCCAGCATTGAGGTCTATTCATGGCACAGACTCAGTTTGTGACTCAGGTGAAACTAAAGATGCCATCTGTGACATGAACATGCTTCTTTTGCTGAAGACCCTGGCATCAGAGCCCTCTCTTGGGAAGGACCAATTATCCCTGCCATTGACCCCCTAACTCTCCCCTCCAGAGCTCCAGTCAGCCACCTGCATCTCCCATTAGCCGTCCAGATGTAGTCTCTCTTAAAGGGGCTCTCTTCAGGAGAGCAGAGTTCATTTGCTCAGGGTCATAAAGCCAGCATAAGACAGGCTGCTCCCATCTGAACATTAAGTGCATGTGTGTACCTGTATACCCTTCTCTCTGTCTCTGTCTCTCTGTCTTTGTCTCTGTCTCTCTATCTCTCTATATACATGTGTGTGTGTGTGTGTGTGTGTGTATGCATGTACATATATGTAGACATAGTTTATATTCTATATTTTACATATTCACATAAGCATATCACAGAACAACAGGACAGACTTGTCCCTGAAACCATAAATCTCTTGTGAACAGCTCACTCATCTTTTTCAGTACATAAGTTGATCCTGTCAATTTTGAATCTGTCCTCCTTGTCAGTGTTACCTTTTGGTTTTCAGCTGCTGCTGCTGCCCTGGGCCTGGGGTCAGACTTCACTCCCCTCTCCCCCAAGTGAAAGAGGTTTCTGACTGACCTTTGAAGCTGTCTTTGGTGTTTGTGAGTTGAGATATCTGGAAACCTCAGCAGCTACCCTCCATTCCACTGCTTGAAGCCTGCTCCAGTCCTGCCCATGCAGTAGTGTGACCCAGGCTGAGCTGTGCTCTGCTCTAAGCCTGGTCTAAGATAGACCCCTCCTGTCTGCCTTCCAGGCTGTCTTGGGACAGAAATCTCTTTTCACCCTGTCATTTTGTGGCTTCTGCTGCTCTGGAATGTGTTTAGAGCCATTTCTTGCAGGTATTTTAAGGGCTATGGGGGGAGAGCTAGAGCAGGTCCATCCTTCTACTCCATCTTGGCTCCACCCTATGTGGATTTTACTTCTGCATACACCCTAAATTTATGTGATCAAAGTGGTTAACTTTATTGTCTTTTCCCCTTGTAGCAAACAGGTGCTTTCTCTGTTCTTTTAGTGTGTGATGTGACTTTTCGTATCTAAGTCAGGCATCTATTTAGAGTTTCTCTTGCTGTATGGTAGAAGATGTTGGTCTGTAACTAATTTCTTCCAGAGTTTTTCCGGTTTTCTCAGCAGTTGTTGTTGAATAGTGAGTCCACCATGTCAAGGGAGGGGAGAAGGGAGATGGTAGGCCAGGGGAGAGTGTGTCTCAGAAGTTCCTGTTTATGTGAGTGACTTTGTTTTTTTTTTTTTTTAGATGAGTAGGGATTGAGAATGTAGGAGGATTAGGATATGACAGGGAGGTTCCCCCCCAAGGAGGAGGTATCCTGAGGCAGCTAGGGCTATTTTGCCCTCCTTTGCTCCCCATGCCTTTCCATTACCACCTAAAACAAGGCATGTCCTGTGTTTTTTCTCCAGAACTGAGCAGTGCTGATGATATACCACCCAAGAGGAAGAGGAGAGCTCGGTAAGGAGACATTTGGATAATTTCGATTGTCAAAAGCCTGAGAAACCTTTTTTATTTGTGGCCACAGAGCAGTGGTGCTTATAATGCTCTTGAATGCACAGAACGTTGGTGAAGGTAGGTAAACCCCTGTTTTAATGCCTCCCTTTTATCTTTGCAGCCCTAGAGTTTTGGATTCCATCAGCGATGAGGAAGTTGAGTCGGGTAAGTAGAGCCTATCCCAAAGGATCCTTTCCATTTTCCTTGACAGTTTGGAGGATGTGATTGTAGATCAGGTTGAGCTGTCATGTGGAGAGATTTAGCATGAACTGACTGCAGGTTACTCCCCCCTGTTGAGTGCCCATTTTCTTGCAGGCTTGGAAACTATTGTCATTTTTCTTTTTTCATTCTCATTTTCTGTCTGATGTGTGTGATGTGCAACACCAGAATAGCTTTAGTTTGGTTTTTTCTGATTGTTTTTTATTTCAAGCATTTTTTCTTGTGTTTTGTATTTCTTAATCGTTTGGACTTATTTTGTGAATTGTTTGATCATATCTTTTAATCATGTGAGATAATGACTTTTGTTCTCATAAATTTGAATTATTTTTCTACATATCTTGACTATGAAACCTTTATCAGGTAAATTTCTTGCAAGAATTTTTTTTCCCAGTTAATGATTTTCCTTTTCATTTTCACTGCATTGGTTTTCTTTTTTTGCCTATCTTCATAGTAGTGGAAATTTTTGCTTTTCTCTTTTGTTTGCTTTCTATTCCTCTTGTGGACTTGTCTTGTTTGTATCAGCCATCTTGGCCGCTTTATAGGAAGTAGAGGAAGGCAATTGCTGGAGTCAGGTTCATCGCAAAGAATTCATCCTTTTTTTGTTTCTGAATTTGATTTTTTCTTCAGAACTTATCCATCTCCAAATAAAATGACCATTTTCATATACAAAAATCTGAAAAATAGACTTGTACATGAAATTTGCAAATTTCTGTGACATGCAGGTTGCTTCTCCTTTTCAGTATGTGTTACATTCAATACATGACATTCAAAGTTTTGGTTATCTTTGTTTCATTTTGGCCTTTCTTCCATTTTCTTCATTTTCAAAAAAATGCTTCCATTGACCTTCGTTTTGTTATTTCTAGGAGTCTGGCCAACCCTATCCCTTACTCTTATATTTCCCCCCCCACCTGCCTGCATTGGAAAAAAAAAAAGAAAAAAAGGATAAATTCTTGTGACCAGTGGGCACACTCAAGTCAAAAAATAAAAAGCACATTGGTTGTGTCTGCTGAGGTGCCTCATTGTTCGCCTGGCATCCATCAGTCCTCGAGTCATGGCTGAGCCTTGCATTGATCAGAGTTTTTAAGTCCTAAAGCTGTTTCTCTTTACATCGTTGTTTTTATTGTACAAATTGTTCTACTGGTTCTGCTCACGTCACCCTTGAATATTCCATGTTCCTCTGAAACTGCCCATTTTCCATTTCTGATGGAAATGCTCTTATTTGTTATTTATACTCTAACATTCCATCCAATCATTTCTTCAGCCTCTCCCGCAGTGAGTGACTTTAATTTTCAAGGTGTGGCTGTAACCAAAAGGAACTGCTCAAAATATTTTTGTCCATATGGGTCCTTGTTCTCTTTCTTTGATTTCTCTAGGCCTGGTAAGGGTATCACTGTCCGAGGGTGTGCCCAGTTTTGGGACTCTTTCAGGCATGTTTGTTCTTTCAGTATGTTGTTACTGTAGAATTTGTTCTCCTGGTTCTGCTCCCATTACTTTGCATTGGTTCATCCAAATCTACCTGGGTTTCTTTTGGTACCATCCTTTTCCTATTTCTTATGGCCTGATAATATTCCATCACATTTGTATACTGTGATTTTTTTTTAGTCATTCATCAGTTCCCTTGTTATCCACCACTTTATACTTAGGAGTCCTTGTCTTTGATCTCTTTGGCTTTTACGCCTAGTAGACATTATTTCTGGGTCAAAGAGTACTGACAATTTAAACTTGGTAACTGTTGGGACATCTTTCAGAATGGCTTACAGCAGTTAAGTTCCACCAGCAGTACATTAATGTACTGGCTTTCCTGTGATTCCTTCAGTGACATTTTAAGCATAATTGCACATTGTTTGTAAAGCACTTGGCACATGGGCCTCTCAGGGCCACTTGGAGACTCTGCCTTTTCTAATCAAATGCCATTGTTGAAATGCCACTCATTTCTTGAAGTTACTTTCCAGCTGTGGGAAGAGTCTAGGCTTTTTATGCCTCAAAGTCTTCGAGAGGCCTTTCATTTTTCTGATGCCTTCCCTAGACCCCTCTGGAATTCATGAAGTAGCCCTCAAAAGAGCAATCACAGGAAATCGTGTGGTAGAGACCTGGCCTTAGAAGCCTCAGCAAGGCAAAAATGAGGGAGATAACTGATCAACCAGGAAACTGCCTTAAACAGAATGGACTGAGGCCTGCTATATCCCACGACTCCCTTACAGTAACCCTCAAGTCTGTCTTAATACAGGGAGAACCCTTGACCAGGAGCTGGTCACATAGCTCAATGGCTATATGAAAGCAGAGTTTGGAAAGGGCACAGTAGCTCCTGACATCTGGTGTCATGGCTGAAAGAAAATCTGTTGGCTTTTGAAGGAGTATTGAAGAATTTGAAATCTACACTAAGAAATTATTTTCAACAGCAGTTAGTCAGCAAACTTGGTTGGGGCAGAGTATACACCATGACAGTACAGCCTCAAATAGTTTTTCTGAGGGAAGAATCTTTTACCCAATTTTCAGACTGGCTAGTCATATTCACAGAACCAGGCAGGAGTGCAACCCATCGAATAGGACCAAGACATGGCATCTGCCACTGGATCCTCCAAGTAGTGCAATTATCATCCAGCAATATAATTTTTAACAGACTTGCTAAAGCTATCAAAATGCAAGAAAAAGCTAAGAATCAAGAGAGGCCTCAAGAGCAGATTTAATAAACTTGGACAATGAGAAGTAACTGCAGAGCTGCTGTCAGAGATGTTACCCTAGCCTTCCAAACAGTCAGGACTGGCAAGATTGAGAAGTACTGGCTGCTCTGTCAGCACCTGACTCGAGAAGGCTACAGAGCAGATCTACTGTCATATGTCCACAGTCAGGGCCACTGAGATCTAGCCCATTACATTGTGCTATCAAAATGAAAAACCAGTCTGAGGCAGATGAGCCTAATGAAGGCCAGGACTCCGTCAGATAGAGCAGGGACATATACAGAGAACATAGAGCACGAATCAGGTACAGTGTCCATTCATTTCTATACAGTGGACGATAATGTTTGTTCTTTAGTTGGAAGTTGCACTTTTGATGGTATCTGGTATGTAAATTGGGGAAGTAAAAAGCCTATCTAGCTAGAAAGTAACTACAGAAATACCTATTTACTTAGTCACAGAAAACATTAAGAACATTCACTCATTTGTCCTAGGTAGAAGGCCACTAAGTTGCCCCAAGGAATGTCTAAAAAGTCACTCTTACTATAACTGTCAGTTGCATAAATGTTGAAATTGGCAGGCTTGTTTGTCACAACACAGTGCTAAGGGCTCAAGAAGGAACATATCTCAGACAATGGAATGTCCTGGACAGGGGCTCCAAGAGTCACATCGGTAAGAACCCTAATAATCAATCACCAAGAAAGCTTTTCTCCTTTAGGTCAGGGCTTCTTAAACTGTGGGTCATGACCCCATGAGTCACAACCTATACTTTAAGAAGCACTAAAAGGATTAGAGAGTAGAAAAAGTTTAAGAGGCCCTGCTTTAGGCTAAAAGTAACAGTAGACTGAGTCACATACTGGGTCACACACTTGGCTTGAGTGAAGGGTGTTTCTACAGGAAATATTTCTCCAATGGGAAGGCAGCTCAGAGGTCATCTATTCCAACCTGTACCTGAACTGGAAATGGTCACTCACCTGGTTAGTACTACAGACCCAATAACCTCCTAAGTTATCCCATTCCACTTTTGGACAGCTCTGTTGAAAAAAAAAGTGCTCTGCTCTTTCCCAAAGGAGGTCATGGTAGCATAGGGCTTAGGAAAAAGGAAGAGACATGACATTTTTGTGGGATTCCAAACAAGATGCATTTAGACAAGAAATAACGTGTGCAGATTATGAACAGATATGGGTTCATGCAAGCTCTAGCCTCTCAGGGCCTCAGTTTCTTCATCTGTAAAATGCAGGTAATTAGGGTGGGCTGAATGGAAAAAT